>JAPMOQ010027620.1:1552587-1601444 GCA_026543055.1 Argiope trifasciata | reverse complement strand
ACCAATGTACTATTCCTTCACAAGCATGCGAACGTTCGAATACCAGTATGGGTATCCTGTTATGTGTGCTGCAAGAAATTCCATTTATGATGCTTGCAATTATTGGAATGACACATCCATTCCTCCTAACGACATACTAGGTGGGATAGATTCTACTTTCTGCATTGGTTTTGGCTTTCTAATACTTGTGCTTGCACTCGTCTTGGCAAATTTTTGTACCTATCTAAGTCTCGGGTTCTACAAATCCCCTACTAAATCAAAATTAGCAAATTTGTTACTGCTTTGAGCCAATGTCAAAAACTTTACATATAACATATGTCATACGTTGTTCAATGAAATCTTTCTGATTGCTTTAAAGAACAAATCGCCTTTTTAAGGTGTTATTTTGGACTATGAATATTTGAATCATAATATTCAATGTTGATTCTCTTAGCCAGTCCCCTCAGGGGCTCACCTACTTGAGGTGAGTACGGGTGTCCCAATCCCGAGGTTCCCAGGGATCTATACTCCTTTTATGCTTATTCTCCTCTACGCCATCTGGTGTTCACTTTATTTTCCTACCCTCGACGGCAAGCGAGGGATTTCTCCATGAGAAGCTGTAGCCGCTCTGTTTGCTTCTTGCTTCTCATGGACAGCTAAACCCCCCCCCCGTGTTGGCCGTGCGTGGCGACCCTTTAGATGGGTGGTGCATTTAGGTCCTTAATGCATCAATCGGCTGGTATTCCAGTCACTTGCCTGGTATGCTTAAGGGATCAAGCGAAAGTGGTCAACTTCCAGGGCTTGGCGTTAAAGGTGGTCAACGTTTCTGGAAGTGACCCTGAGCGTATAGGTCCTAGCTAGCATCAAGGTGGGTACCGAGGCTGAGAATGCCCAGAGCCGGCAACTGCCTTCCCTTGTAGGGCTCGGTGGTGAGCGATGCCGTTGGGTCCCGAATATTCTTTCCCTTTGCATGGATTCTTTATTTCAGTGTCAAAGTCTAGATTCTTCTGGATTTTTTTATTGTCAAATCTGTATCTGATACTCTGAAAACTTCGTCTCCAGTTTTGATACACAAAACAATTATTAGCATCGTTGGTGAACCAAAAAACATTAAAAAACGTTTTTCTGGTGACATTCTAGTTGAGGTTTCATCTGCTGAACAGGCTAATAAAATTATGCAATTAAAAAACATTGGAAATCATGAAGTTACAGTTTGCCCCCATAACTCACTCAACGTTTCTCGAGGCATTATCTCACAAAAGGATTTGCAAAACGATACAGAATCTTCCATTTTAGAAGCTTTGAAATCGCAAAATGTTATATCAGTGGAAAGAATTAAAATTAAACGAGATGGGAAACTTCTCCCAACAATGCACCTTAAATTAACATTTAATCAACCTGTACTACCCAAGTCTTAAAATTGCGTATTACAATTGTCCAGTTCGACCATTTATACCGAATCCGTTACGTTGCTACTAGTGTCAAAAATTTGGCCACACTGTTCATAGTTGCAGAAGTAAACAGTCATGCGCCCAGTGCTCTGAAATAGGACATGATAGTAAAACATGTTCTTCAACCTCTCCTAAGTGCATCAATTGTAGTAGAAACCATCCAGCTTACTCAAAATCCTGTCCCCGTTGAATTCAGGAAAAGGAAATTCAAAATGTAAGAATAACACAAAATATGTCATTCGCTGTAGCCCGTAAAATCGTTGCTAGTAGAACCCCAACAAATGGCAAATCTTTCGCATCAGTCCTAAAAACTTCCCTTACCACTACAATTACACAGACGGAAATGTATCTTGCCAAAATACCGGCTACTTTAAAAGGGGATGATGTTGTCTCTATTCTAACATGCCCAAACTGTTGGGCCCGTAAAACAATCTAGCCTACTAAGGCAAACGCTATTCCTAACAAAGGCAATACGCCCCAACCTACAGATATCTTTATTGGATCTCAGATGCCTTCAACTTCCAATGCAATTTTTGATCAGAAGATTTCTCAGCTCGCCCTGGATTCTCACGATTCTCCTTTAATAAAAAAGTATAAGAAGTCCCTAAAAGTATAAGAAAGCAAAAGAAGGCGAAAGGGAAAAAATTGAGAACAAGAACAAAGAAGAACAAGAACAAAACTAAGAAAAACAAAGAAACATCCAAACAATTGAAAAAATAAACATTATCTTTGCAAGATTTTATAAAAAATCTAATACTGAAAAGAGTAGATGTGATGATTCTCCCAAGGTGAACACATCTGAGGACGACTCAATGTCCGAGAGTGCAACTCCGCCACTCTCTCCGCCAAAGAGCAGTTAGTTTCCTCGTTTTCTCTCATTTCTCTTCTTTCTTTGGTTCCGCATTATGGATACACTCATTTCTTGGAACTGTCGTGGGGTGAATCAGAAGAATTCTGATCTTAAAGACATAATAATTATCAACCAGCTTTCATTGCCCTGCAAGAAACATTTTTGAAACCTAAAGACACAGTTCAAATGCGTGATTATCATGGTCTCCATAAAGCCAATGTTGGCGAAAAAGCTTCAGGAGGAGTTGCCCTCCTTATTTCAAATTCTGTGCCCTCCTGTCCATTGGTTTTGAACACTTCACTACAAGCTGTCGCAGCTCGAATTCACACGTACTCTGATTACTCTTTGCTGTCTTTATCTGCCACCAAACGCATATATTGAACAGTCTAAATTAAATGATCTTGTTCCTCAACTCCCCGAGCCTTTTAGCATTTTAGGTGATTTCATCGGCCACAGCCCTCTTTGGGGAAGCAAAGACAATAGTAGAGGTCGTCAGATGGAGCAATTTTTGGATGATCATAATCTTTGTCTTTTTAACAATGACGAGCACACTTATTTTCATACACCGACAAACAGTTTTCATGCACTGGATCTAGCAATATGTTCTCCCACCCTCCATCCCTTTTTTAATTTGCAAATGGATAAGGATTTACACAATAGTGACCACTTCTCCCTAGTATTATTCGATAATAGGAGACAGATGACTTCTACTCCCAGTTCTCTCAGTTATAAACTAGAAGCTGCCAATTGGACCAAATTCACTTCATTGGCTAATATTACTGAAGAAATGGTGAATAATATTAACATAGATGCAGCAGTTGCCCAAATTACTCAGCTTCTGATAATTGCAGCGAATGCTTCAATTCCTAAAACTTCGACGAAATTTAGGAGGCAGCGCAAGGTCTAGTGGAATAATGATTGTCAAAAGGCTTATAAGATGCAAAGAAAAGCCTGGGAGACTTTCCGTAGATACCCCATTACTGAAAATTTAATTCGCTTCAAAAGGGCAAAAGCCAATTCTAGACGGATTCAAAGAAGTAGCAAACGGGACTCGTGGGAAAAATGTTAATTCTATCAACCCTTCGCTTTCCAGCAAGCAACTTTGGAGTAGGGTAAAAAAATATTTGGAGTACCAGCGAGTCATGGGATTCCTATCTTGCTTCGAAACAGTGCTCCGGTAAGTTCATTAAAAAAATATAACTAATTCTATAGCTTCGGCTTTTGCCGAACAAGTATTATACAAATATTATACAAATAACAAGTATTATACAAATACATTTCAAAACTATAAAAGTTTAATCGAAAAGGAAAAACTAGAATTCCAAACTACAATAGACACTTTGTATAACAGACCATTTACACTCTTTGAACTTAAAATCTGCCTCAATAGTGTACACAAGTCTTCACCTGGTCCTGATAATATAAGTTATGATATGATCAAAAATCTCTCTGAAACCTCTCTTAAAAACCTGCTCTTTTTATATAATAGAATTTGGCAAGAACAATATTTTCCCACTGCCTGACAAGAAGCAACTATAATACTCATTCTGAAACCTGGTAAGAATCCAATGGAGCTGATTGCCCTGACGAACTGTTTATGTAAACTTTTGGAAAAAATAGTTAATCGTAGACTTGTATACTACCTGGAGCATAACAAAATGTTAACCATTTCTCAAAGTGGGTTTAGACGAGGCCGATCAACATTGACAACCTGTTGACTTTAGAAACTGATGTACGAAATGCGTTTCTCCGTAGAAAACATTTGGTGGCTTTTTTTTGATATTGCCAAAGCCTATGACACAGCATGGCACTTTGGCATTTTGAAGGATCTTTACAAGTGTAATTTAAGAGGAAACTTGCCAATATTTATTCAAAACTTCTTGGAGTTAAGGACTTTTAGAGTTAAGATTGGTTCAGAATTTTCAAATGTGTTTGTACAAAAGGAGGGAGTTCCTCAGGGAAGTGTCCTGAGTGTGACACTTTTTGCTTTGAAAATCAACTCTATTTTAGACAATTTATCTTTATATGTGAAAGGCCACTTATATGTAGATGATCTCTACATTTCTTGTTCTGGGGATAGCATGACTTTCATAGAGATGCAGCTTCAAAATGCAATCGATCAACTCACAGATTGGTGCGATAAGAATGGATTTTCATTTTCTCCTGAAAAAACAAATGCTATACATTTCTGTAGGAAACGCAGCCTACATCCTGAGCCTGAGATTCGCCTAAAAGGTCATCCTGTCAAAGTACTTGACGAAGTTAAATTTTTAGGTCTGATTTTGGGTAAAAAGCTTTCATTTGCCTCTCATATAACTTACCCAAGACAAATGTGAAAGATCCCTGAATATCTTAAAGGTTCTTTCAAACACTACATGGGGTGTCAACCGTCTGTCTTTACATCGTATTTACAGAGCGGTAATTTTATCCAAACTTGAATATGGCTCCAATGTCTATGGTCCTGCAAGACGCAGTGTTCTGCAAAAATTGGATACTGTTCATCATGCTGCTCTTCGATTATGTTCAGGAGCATTCAGGACATCACTTGTACAAAGTTTCTATATAGAATGTAATGTCTTCCCTACACATTAAAAGGCAGATATTGTCTTTCCATTGTTATTTTAGAATTTTATCAAACCCTGACCATCCCTATTATAATTTTAATCAGAGCCAATTTTTGCAACGCCTTCATGTTTCTCGACCATCATTAATACCCTCCTTCTTTGAGAGAATGGTGCGTTTAGCTTCAGAACTGCATCTGGAGAAGGTACAAATAGTTTCAAAACAATCGTTTCTCTTATCACCCTGGCAATCTCATGGAATCCAATACTTGAATCCATTTCAATATTTTGATAAACAAAACACTGCGGATATCGTTTATCAACAAATCTTTGCTGATCATCGTCAAAAATATCGCCACTTTAAACCTATTTTTACAGATGGATCTAAAGGTCACGATTATGCTTCTTTCGCTTGTATTATTTCAAATTTCTCAATAGCCTATAGAATTAGTTCATTTTGTTCCATTTTTACTGCAGAGGTAACTGCTATTTTAAAAGCTTTATCGGTTATTTCGGATTGTTCTGCAGATAACTATATAATATACACTGATTCAATGAGTGCGTTGCAATCTCTGTCATCATTACATGCTCATAGCCATCCTTTGCTTTTCAACATTTTAAACTTGCATGACAAACTTATGTAAGGGCTTTCGAATTATTTTATGCTGGATTCCCGCACATGTGGGAATCTCGGGAAATGAAAGAGCTGATAAGACAGCAAAATTGGCCACTACCTTCTCGCCAACACAGATTCCTCGTAACGATTATAAGAAATACATAGATCATATTCTACATTCCAAATGGCAAACTGAATGGGATTCACAGATTAGTAATAAGCTACATGCAATTAAACCTACAAATAGATCTCTGGCCCACATTACACAGCAGAAATCTAGACACAATTTTAACTAGGTTAAGGATTGGGCATACTCGATTTACTCACCGACAATTGTTGATGGGGGGATCCAACACCCTTTTGTTCAATGTGTAATAGTCCTATGTCTGTTTCACACATTCTTGTGGAGTGTCCACGGTTTTCTATCCAGCGCTTTGCATGTTTCCAGAAGACTCCCTCTGAATTGGTCGAATTGCTTTCCAAAACTCCGCATGTTGGGCTTTAGTTTTAAAAAAAATATTGGTTTTTATAATCATATATAAACATTCATCCCTTTTTTAGCACAGTACCATACATAGCATCATTGATACGCTTTTCATAACTCATAGATAAACACTCTCAGTCATTTGGATTTTGTAAATATTCCATATTAAGATTTCATTATCAATAGAAATATATTTTAATTTCAAGGATGTGGCGCAGCATGGCCAAAAATGGCTTTTGTGCCATTAAACACCAACTCAACTCAAATTTCTTGTAGAATATTTGTTTAAATATTGTATCACTACAATATTATAGTGGATATCATGTTATTTAAAGGTTGGTGAACTAATTTCAGTATACACAATACAATTTGAGCTGAAAATAGTTTTAAAAAATCCCCATGAACTCCATTAAGTGAACTTTTGGAGCAATTCTTGAGAAATCGTTCGGCTCTGAAAGTAAAATTGTCCATAAGCAGGCTCATACTGCAGCTTGAGGTTTGATCGATCTGAAACAGATTACTCTAATGCAGTTTGCAGTGGTCAGATTTTACATTGAGAATACGTTTGTGTGTCAATATACCTCCATCGGAAGAAATGCAATCCTGAAATGAAAAAAAAAATCAAATTAAAGTATGTTGAAAACATCTATATCGGCAGAATAAAAATTCAAAGCTAAAAGCGGATTGACAAATAAACAAATCATGCTCTTTCCTAGTTCCATCTACAATAGTGGCCAAAATCTGCAGTTGTGTTACACATTTCAAAGTATGCACTGATTTAACAATAATGAAATAGCCTGAAGAAAGAAATAACTTGAATCGGATAAATTTTATGCCCTTGTAAGCTGTCAACGGGCATGAGTATTTAGATCACCAATTAGATGGTATTTTATTTTCAGTAGAATTCAACACTATGTTTTGAAGATGAGAAATTATAGCGATCATTTTTTGATTCTCCCCGCTCGAAAATTCTCAAAACTCAAAATGCTAATATAAAAGTTTACTGGTCACCCAAAAAAACTATATTTTTCATTTCTGCATGAACAAGGCTTTAATTATAAAGCTAATAAGATAATTAGTGGAAATATAAAGAACTATTTTTCTAAACGTTTGAAGTAATGGGAAACTTAACATATTTAATAAATGAGGGAAATTTCCAAATCAAATTATCTGAAATTAAATTACCGTCTTTGATGGGAGACAAACATTCGGAAATATCTAAACGAAATATTAATTATGAAGTTGAGTTCAAGAGATTCCATACAGACTATAGGAATTTAAACTCAAGATTCCTCGAAAAGTCTTTATATCCGAAGCAAAATTTTTGAAGAAATTAAACTAACCAAAAGCCAAAACTGGATAGCAAAACAATGTATCAAAATCGTATTATGCAATATCGATGGCACAAATGGAACACAGGGGAAATTTTTCATTCCATCTTCACCACACCTTTTAAATAATCATTTAATACGATTAGGGCTCCACAATAAAAAATATAGAAATTATTCAAATGATTAATGTGAATATAAATACTCAAAAAAATACATTGGAAAAATAAATTTTAAACTGTCTTTCCTTAGTCAATAGTCACTTGTAAAAATATTAGTTGGAAACAGTGAAATAAATTTTCTAATGCTTTTGGTAATGCTCAACAGTCATTCTATATTAGATATGCGAAAGTTCTAAATTCATGCTAAGGATGCTTGTAAACAATTTGAACCCTTACGTTTATTGAGTAAACATATGTCCGCATCGAACAGAGAAGTCAGATTCTGGATCGCAGTAGCAATTTAGAAAATAAGCAAGCTACGTAGTCAGATTGCATGTTTTGTTTTTTTTATTCATAGAAAACAGCTCTTAATAGATCATGTTGATTCTTAAAATAATTTAAAGTTAATTTTTGTTAAAACTTCGGCTCGTACTTTTTAAAATAAAATTTTTTAACGTTTTTCTTATCCAATCAAGTATAAATTTTTTTAAATCAAAAAGGAAAATTGTGTTATCAACATCTTTGCTTTTGCATATGAATTATTTTTAAAGCATCAATTCAAAGATGAATATACTAATATTTAGACTACTGAATATACTTCCTAGGAATATACCATAAAATTTATGTATAAAATGAAAAAATCATTTGGACTAGCATGAGCTTTAATTCTAAAATTTTACATTTCATCTAGTAAAGTTATGAGATAAAAGCATATACATACATTTGTTATAAATTTAATAAATTGAGCTAATTCCATTACAACATTTATCCTACGCATATCTATTAAAAGCTACAGAAAATTTTAATACATATTCCATGTATGGTGGGTATTGTAAATTTTAAATGCAACTGAGTGCAAAATTTTCCAATCAAAAATGTTTTGTTTGAAAACTGCTCACTGTGTCGATATATGGAAACTCAGCAAGCATTGACCATGTTTCGCAGGCAAATGTCTACACTTAAATCCGTGACAGACGAAATAGCATTTTAAACATTCATTTCAATTATTAAAATGTTTAGGAATAGGAGCGACGGAAATAAGAAAATTGAACTGTTAATATTGAATATCCTTACTATTCGTTAAAAATCGACAGTAGGAAAACACAGAAAACTATAATGAAAAAGAAAATACAACGATTTTCTAACATTAACTGGGGATATTAAACATTTTAAAAATCGATTCCCTAAATATTGTTTATACTAGCAATTTTTAAAATTAAGACGGGAAATTTGACTCATTTAGGACTATCTAAATAAAATTAGTGCAGCAACCCTTTGCATAATAATGAAAATTAAATACGCGTATGAATCAATAAAAGTTACGAAAGTTTTATACTGAATAAAATGAGAGTAATTCATGCTTCGATAAAAATTTCAAATATGCAAGAAAGTCATGCAAGCCTAGAAAAGAGGCAATTTACCACATTTTTAATCAAACTTTCGAGCCACTAAAACAAATATTAGTGCTGAAAACAATCAATTCAGAAGCACACGGTAACTTTGGCAAACACACGGTTTCTTCGGAAAAATTTCAAATAAAAAATATTTTAAGATAAAAATTGTTATTAACATTCCCTTCAAATTTATAGCTTAAAAGTCTTCAATTTAGATATTAATTTGAATTTATAAAGGTCGTTTTAAATTTAAAATATTATGCAAATTACTCAACTAAAACGCAAAAATATCAAACAGCTACTAAACCCAAAGCGAATTTACAAAAGAAACCATAAAGAATTTTGAATCATGATTATTCATAACTGAAATTCAAGTTAACTTACATTCGTATCCATTTTGGACAAGTTCCACATTTTAGCGAGTAGTGCTTGAAACCATTCAATAGTAATTGGTGTCGAAGGTGTGCAACTAATTCCACCATCACATCAGCTGGAAATTACAGAAGTTGCCGAAAGAAGGAATCTACTTTTGCCGAGTTTATGAAATTCTTTTTCACAGTATTTCCGTTAACATCTGAGAGACCAGCAGCAGGGGGAGAAAAATTTGAAGAACCATCTGGAAAAGATGAAAATATTTAATATTGAATTTATATTTCATTTAAAATATGAAGTTCTTTAAACTACCATATTACATTAACATTAGCTTAATTCATGGAGTATAAAGTGTAACGCTACAATCGCGGTGTCTTCACATTCATGTTATGAGCAAACTACTTCAATTATTCATTTTATTCACAATATCCATTCTTGGAAGCCCTATATTAACATGTGGGAAGTTACATATTTTGAACAAGACAAAGTGCAAATTCTGAAGTTAAGAAAGCCAAGTATGAATTTAACATTGATTGAATGTCGATATTACCCGGGAACAAGATCTTTTTATAGGATAAACTTGGAATTCAAGAAAATGTTTGATTCAAGGATAATACAGTTAACAATTATGTTAATCTCTAGTGAAGTTTATATTTGTTATGCAAACAAAACAGTTGCTAGAAAAATGCCATTTGATCTGTAGATCAACGAATGTGAAAAAAGCTGCTTTACATATGGTTTTGATGTCAGCTACCATAAAATCCAAGATAAATCCATAATAAGGTTTGATATAAAATGTTTAACCTGAATATTAGTTTCTACATTTGATCTACATACAAAAGCTAACAATACAGCATCGTGAAAATCAAAAAGACATTAAAAATGTCTTTAGAAAAATTGGAAAAACACTTGCCCAAACACTAATCGAACATAGCATTTCATATTTCCTTTGAGACAAATGATTCAGCTTCAAATATCAGGAAGCAAAAAATCAGATTCAAATAGCACATGCTAGATACACATAAGAGTCAATCGCTGAATAGATTAAATTATGCGTCTTGCATCAAGAACGGCAAAAAGCAACACAAGATTGTGGAAATAGGTTACTATACGATTTCGCTCAACGAACCGATTCTAGTTTATAATTTATATTCCACAGAAAACGTGGCATTTAGATATTCCGATATTTTCCAAACAAACCTATCAGTATTGCTTCATAACCAACATGGGAAAATCATGTAATGATGAAATTTTAAAGTTAAGTAATTTCAATTGAAAGTTACACTTTCATGCAAACAAGTAAAGTTCCCACCATAAATGAATTAATATTTCCTTTTATAATAAGACCTATCGTATTAGAAAGCGTTCCACGTAATCGAGATTCAAAGCTCCAGTTAATTGAACAATTTAATGAGAAAAAGAACACGTCAATTTGATATTCAAAGATTAGAAATCTATTCAGTCACAATAGTTTACGAATAAAAAATCATATTAAAATCGGATGAAATGGATTACATCTTGTAATATACATCCAGAAATCATTTTTCTAATTTGAGGCGGCAAAAGCTAGAAATTATAGAAGTCATTTAATAGAATATTCAATACAGGTACTGGTTTGAAACACTAGTAGCTTTTACATGACCTCCAAATAGCGTATATTTTTCTTTCAATTTATAATACCCAAAGCAGTATTATATTTAGGATAAAGCTCATTGTGTTCGAAAGCAAATAAAGCGGTATTTTGCTTTTGAATAAAATATCGCAAACAATTGCCAAAAAATTTGAGACTAAATCCTTGTGAGCGAAATTCCGACTGGTTGATAACGAACTCCTTATCTTAAAAGCGATATACAAACCGAGTTAGCATCTCCAGTATTCTATGAATGCCATATCATTGGAGAAAATTTTGAACATAAAGTTGGTAAGTACACTGACAATCTAAGCTTTTTTTAAGCAAATACTAACTAATTTGTAATGATATACAATTCAGATTATTAAATAAATCAAGTGGGCAGCCACGCAAGTCCAAGATTTTTGGACATTTTCAATGAATTTATAAGACATTAAACTGAATTTATTAAGGTTAAAACCGGTAAATGATTTAATTTAGGAACTCTCTCCTTGTAACTTTTATAACCCACTACATTTAATTTTGATTAATTTTGAAAAATGCTGTTAAATTCGGATTAAATACCCAAATTTATGCAAGTATTTCCATTTTTTAATATTACCTTGAAACCTTCAATTCTGAAAGTTTTATCAATGTTTAACTCCTTGATACAAATATCCGTTTTCCTAATTAAATGACTTCCTATTTTGATTATTTTCTGTCGTCTTGATTCTTGTTATAACAAGAATTAAGAGTTCGAAGCGGTTGTGGGTTTTAAAATAATTATATCGCTTAACTGTCTATTTAAAATTAAAAATTTAGTAATTGCCACCCATATCAGGCAAGTCATTGTATGCGAAATGGCTAAAAATTCGATCGCCGATATTATTTTTTATCGATATTAAGGGGTATTCTGTAAAGATTTGAAGGTTTAAAGTTATACTCCCAACAATAGTGTGATATAATTAAAAACTGTACACGATGAATTTATTCCTTATCAAATATATAGTGATGCAGCAGAAAAATGTCCAACTATCCGAAATCATGGAATAAACATTTAAAAGATAACTTGAGCTTAATGAAAGATAACTTGAATATTTTAAAGAAATTCATTATTAAATGTTAAATCAGCTTCTTTAAGTTACTAAATAATTAGCGATTAATTCCATATGCATACACAGAAATTGAGAAACTTGAAAGTATTTAAATTAGAATGCTCGAAGGATATTCATTCAAAACAATAGTGGCCTGTAACTATCAATTCACAGTTAAGATTTAACAGCTTAAAACAAAACACAAAATATCAACATTTTTTCAATAAATGAACAATTGAATAAAAGCTACATAACTGAGAAAACTTACCATGTCCAGTCAAGTCCAGTTATGCCGGATAATGTCAATGACGATAAAAATCATTTCAGATACAAATGCCGTTTCATATCACTTAATATATGCATTCTTATATGTAATAATTATGGTAATCTTTCTATGAACAGTCACTGCCGTATCACAAATGTTCACCTAGAGGAATAACATCTTAACTGAAAAAGAAGATGCCGAGTGCTAACTGAAATCTCTTACTTAATAACTAATGAATGGAAATATCTATTTTCTCTTGTTAACTTCTCCCTAACGGCATGTGTCATTGGATTTAGACTAAAATTAGACAACTTATATGACTTCAAAATTAATAATTCAAACAAGTTTTTCTACATTAAGACCACAATTTTAAACAACAATCATTATACTATTAGATGTAAATAAATCAAAAATATTATTTTAATTCTAACCATTTCGTAATAAATTTACAAAAAAGGAATGAAATTATATATGTCTATATATGAATTGTCAGCTTTCCTTTTCTATTATATTTCTTTATAAATAAACAATTTAAAGCATAATATTTCATAAAATGTTGTATAAAGTAAAGAAATTATGAGAAACCCTGAGATAGAACTCCAGGGTCGTATAATATTTCATTATAAGCGGTGTGGGCATTAGGAAAAAATATTTGGAATGATGACAATTAAAAGTAAAGTGAAATATTATATTAATTTTTCCTAATCATTTTCTTTTTAGATTAATATTAATGAGATTTATTGAATTAAGGCATATTTAAACATTTCCTTGGAGATTACTATGGATTCATATTATATCTTTGTTTCATAGCCAAATAATATCAATTTCAACCAAGAAAGCAACTCTGATAAAATTTATGGTTTTCAAAACAGTAATAAAGGCAACCACAACAAAAGAAAACGAATGAAAATGTACCATATTCGAAAATTCGATTTTCTCAAGCATATTCACGATTCTTCAAACGCGAAACAGAAAATTTACTATCATGCCATTATTGTACTTTAAATTAATCTGCAGATATTGGTGAAGAATGATTTCAATAAATAGATGCAAGGACTACTATAGTCTGGTGGCAAGGTCTAACTTTTAGGATAATAGATTCGAAACCAGTTCCGGCAAAAAATCAAATATTAGATCAGATAAAGTTAATCTAATGTATATGTGTAGTACCATCTCAGGTGACATCTCCAACATTCAATGGCTGCCCAACGTTGCTACGACACTCAGAATAACTTGCGTTGTTTCAAATTCAGAATTTTTGATATGAGTGAAACAAATTATATATGAGCATCTGGTCACCAATTATCAACTATTTTTCAAGTTAAGTAAACATTAGCAATTTTTTATTCAATTGAAACTGAGAAGTTTTAAAGACTGGTTTGCCTCGGAGATTGTTCTTTGGTATAGAAAAAAATGATTTGAGAATTGAAATTATTGAAGACCTGTGAAATGAAAGCAATATTAGTAATATTATGAATTTACCTGATTCTAAGTACATCAAAGTTTATTTATTTACTTCGACATATGCATGTGAGCATAAAGATCAAATGTGTAGCATGAGAGCATGTAGCATGAGAGCATAACGATCAAATGTGTGATGTCCAGAGCATCAGACAATTTTACAAACCTTCCAATCTTATCCCAAAGTACTACTAGTTTTCTTGAAAATTGAGCCTTTTTTCTAATAAATTAATCGAATCAAGATGATGAACAGATAATTAAATTAAAACTTGGCAATTTAATTTGTTGTGATCATGATGATGACTACATTTTTTCGAGTAGGTTCAATTTAGATGCAAATGTTTTGTTTTTACCATACTACATATATTTAGGGACTTTTTTTAAGCTGATTTCATTGCTATTCTCTTTATTTGATAATGATTTGTTTTTTTAAGAAAGTTGGATTTAAGAAAGTGGATTGTTGGAACATCTTTAGAACAAGGGCTGGAGAACTTCTAGTTTAAAATTAAATGCTCTTCAGACATTATTGTTTGTGTTTTACATTTTCTTCTTGGAATCAACTACTCTCTTGTTATACTAAGTTTGTAGATTATGGTTCGATTTCGCTTCTCAGTTTTATAAAATGCTAAATAGTTTTCAAACGGTTTGAAATCGAAAAGGAAATCAAAAGAAAGCATTGAATTAGTTGCTAGAAGTATAAGCAACAAAAATGAGGAAGCCTTGTCAATTGACAAACAAAATGTTCAATGAATGCAATGCTAGATTACAATTTATTGATCGGTTGAAAAGAAAATGTAGCCTCCTAGTTAAGGTAAGTGATTACATAGAAACATCCATTTTTTGTGAAATTATGAATTTTTAAAACTTATTATTCTTAAAGTTTGAATATGTCTCTTTATTAAACCTTTTAGAAGTTCTTCCCAAGTCTTTTTTTAGTAGTTATATTGATTTTTATATTTACATTTACATACGTTTCAATGTTACTTTATATATTTAGATGTTTTTTTTTCAAATTCTGTACTTTGATAAAATTTTCTTAGGGAAACCTTCCTAAATTATAATCTCATGAATGCTTTTATTCAAACTCAATACTATATATATGTATAAATAAAATATCATCTGCTAGCCCAGAATTAGAAAATAAATAACCTATTTATTTATGAATATTTTATTTTTGTTTTAGGGCTTCATGATGGGAAAAATTAGGACGTTCGTGCTATTTACCATTTGAATCCCAATATTTAAATAATTAATAGGAATACGGATTTTTTAGTTCTGGAACAGTATATTTCAAATGCTATGTACAAAATCTTAAGCAAATAATTTGAAAAACTCTTAAACTAGAAGAATTTCGCTTTATACCTATTTTAGTCATAAACCGATATTTCTTACACTTTTTAAAAGAAAATTTGCCAATTAAATTTTATATTTCTGTTTTATGTTTTTTCAGTATACAAATATCCAAAAATGTAACAACTTTCGAATTTTTTTTAAGCCATTCCCAACCTAGACACATAATTCGTTTTTTATAAAAGTGGTAATTTCCATAATCCTTGATAATCTGAAAAATACGGCTTAAAGTAATATCAGTGAACTGTTAAAAGGGAGGCTAATATTATTTAGAGAATGTGTCTCAGCTTGATCTCAACTTTGCTTTCAACTTAACTTAATTGGAACACGTGTGTGACCAAGTAAAATATATCCGTTTCATAGATATTAATTAATACTATAATGCTGTCAATTTATCAAGACATTTCCATATATAATTAAAAACTTTGAGAGACTAGAACCAAAGGCAGGATATTAGTAAACACTCCTTTGACATTAATTGCAATCGATTGGCACAAGCAAATGAAGCTGATCTCTCTTTAAAGACTTAGAGCCAAGGAAACAAACAAGCAATAATATTATCAGTTTTATGACATTTATATATTTTTAATTAATGTTTAAGAGTGGCATGTTCATAATTCTAATGGAATAAATAATTTTTACACAAATAGGAATGTTTAGGGGGACAAAACGATTGTCAAAATTGGATGCAACGGGTAATTTTTCATTAAAACGTAATCAACTGTGCCACTGATAGAGCTTATAAGTTAGATTATATAATGTTTCACAGAGAAATTGTAGTCTTTTGATTCACACCACAAATAGTGATGTAAAATTTTAAAATAAATAAGTGAAGGAAAGTGGTGGAACTCGAATTTTACTCTCACACCCGAGAATTTGGAAAATATTTACATGCATTAGTTCTCTTCCCAGAAAGTAGATATTTTCTGCCGCTATTTATATATGCCAGATGTTATTACATCTATATAAACGCATTTATAATATATTTGAATAATAATGCTGTTGATAAATCTTGAATCAATGATAATATATTTAAAAGTATTATTTGAAAAATTTTGAATAATGATCCTGTTCAAACATTATAACAGTGATAAATTTTTAATTTTACCTATACAACGTTTTATAATAGAGTAAAATCTATGGATTTACTCTTATATCCCCATATAAAGCGTGCAAATGTTTGGAAAGAACTCCTAATGGTATTCTAAAACGATCTCGAAAGACTTTCTTCGAACTCGCACCATTTTTCATTCTTAAAACAATTTTTCAGAAGATGGAAAAAAGTAGTTTCTAAAGTAAAAGCATTTGGGAGTTGAAAATATAAAATTCAAATGTTTCTGAAAATGAAAAGAAACCTGCATAGTTTTTTCACGTGCAAAAACATGCTCACTCTTAACAACAACAGAAACAAAACAAATTCAACACAACATTACTAGCAACATAAATTTGTATTTTCTAAATAAAAAGAATGAAAAGAAGAAAAAATGGAAGTTAAGGAATTTGTTGTTTATTTTATTCCATTTAGTTGTAAAAAAAAAAGAATATTTTTTCTCTACTATATATTTTTTCTCACTCCTTTCAAGGGGATACAAACTGCTCTCCAAGTAATTCTTTAACAGAATGGGAAAAAGATACATTTATAGTGTTCAGTGATTGTCTTAAAATATTTAAGAATATAATATTTATTGGTATAATATAATATATAGTATATAATTATTTTATATAAATGTCTAATTTTGAGCTTTTCCCTCACAAAATATTGATGTCTTTTATTTCATTAGGTAAAACAAAATGCTTTTTGGGTACTAAATGATATGAATTGTTTTCTTGTTGATTTATATCAGAAATTGATGTATTAAAAATGAAAATTATGATGTATATTAGTGTGATATGGAAGTTTCATTCTGAGAGGCATTCCACATCAGGTATCATCCTCATCATCTGACCGAGGTCCACAATTACAGGGTCCGTCCCACAGCAGCCTAGGGTTGCTTTAAATGGTACGTTAATATAACTAAACTTAAATGTCCATTATTGTTTATAATTTGGGGTTTTTTTTTATTTTGAGTCTCACCAAGTATTCAGTTATAACAATTTTACAAAAATTCCGTTCGTATTTAAAAAATTTTAAATATTAATCCATTATTAAATTCGAAAAAAAATCTGAAAAATATAATAATTAATACATTAATGATTACAAATAAAATATTGAGATACGAAAATTTACATGTGATTATTTAAATTTTGATAATAAAAGTTTATTTATCTAAATTTAATAATAAATATGCCTCAAATTTACAGAAAAATTGCCTCTTTTTCTTTCCATCGTAATTTATTTTTTAATTGAAATGAACAGCAAGATAATACAAGTTTTATTAATAGTTTATTATGATTTTGATTATAATAATCATATTTTTATTTCTGTTTCATATAAAATATAAAACTTAATATTTTTATATTTTATTTAGTTCCTTAAACTAATTATTTCAATTCTGAATCTTTGTACAGATACTGAGAAGTAGTTCATATGTTACGAAACAAATTATCATAAAAATGCTTTTTTTAATATTTTAATGTTCGTGCCACATAACAGTTTTCAAAAAAGAAATATTTATTTGAAGCTCAAAGTGAAATTTTATTTGTAGAGTTCAAGTAATCTCTCTGCTTTTCCATAATTAATAGCATATGTTAATTTCGCAAAACCTCCAGTCCAAAAATTATATCATTACTTATTTATTAAAAGGTTTAGTAACATTTTTCTTGATGTCTAATTTTAAAAGAGAAATAAAATAATTTGTTTCACTAGCATTTTAAATAAGAAAGAATATTTCTTAGCTACTTAAAATATATACATAGAAAATGCAATACATATAAATAAGTAATTGAGTTGTAAAGCATATTGTAAAGTATATACACTGTTGTTTCCTTGAACTAAAAAATATTTTAAATTTTATTTTTAATAAGATTTCTGTGTGCACCATTATAAATTGCATTAAATTCGTTCCAGTTTCTCACTAACATTATTAGCATTTTCGAGTAAGAATATAATCACGTTTTTAATATTGAATTATTTAAATTCGACGAGACAAAATTTTGTAAATTATTTGGAAAAGCTACTCTTACGCGAATATATTTGGAGTGTGAGATCAAAGCGTGCTTTCTGAAAATTAAGTTTTCTCTAAAAGTACCTTGAGACTTTCTGAAGAATATTTTATAACAATGGAAGAATTTTATGTCCAGAAACTTTACCAAGTACTGCGTTCATGTTTAATTAGTCAGAACGTGTTTATGTCTAAAGGAGATTCGAGCCTCTTAACAGAAACATTATAGCATGATAAAAGTTTAAGCTTTATTCGTCTCTGCCTACATTATATTTAAAAATTTACTCTGCATTATATAGAAACCCTATTAAAGGAAAGTGTATTTTATTCTGTCAAATATTTCATTTTTCAACATATTAGTACATTTATTACACATTAGCGTTAATTAATGAAATGTTTAGTTCAAATCTAATGAATTAGTATCATTTAATTTATGAAATTCGAATACCCATTTATATACAGCAAATATTGTTGTCATTTCTTTAAAAATAATAACTCCAACAACTAAAATGCATATTACATATCCAGAGATTGATTGAAAACCAGTTTAAAGACATAATACTAAAACGTTAATAGTTTGCTTATTTCTTTGTTTTTATAACTTCAATTCAATGCTTTTAATTAATATACGATACATTCAAAAATATTCATAAAAATTGCTTTAAAATCAGAAAAGCTGATCTAAATATAAAATCTCCATAATTAAAAAAAAACTTAAGAAGTTTTTTAATTTGAAAATATCTAAATATAATGATTGTGTAAAAAGTGTTCAGATGGTATTCAAAAATCAAATAAGATGAAAGTTGTTTTGTAAAATATAATTTAAAATTTTGAAAGATTTATATATAATAAGCAACAATCCCCAAAATAATTACATGCTGCAGTTGATTCTACTAAATCCAGCATTTAATTTATGAAAAGTTTGTAATGATTTTTTTGCATTATGTATGCCATATAACATGTTGAGTTTTCACATATATCAATTACCGAAACTATGCTGCCTGTAAACAATATACTAAGTAATTAAAACATTTATTAAACTGTCATTATATCTCTGAGTATTAATTTATTTGCCAACTACCTTACCGGATATAAGATCTGATATTTCAAGTCAAATTGTTTTTAAGCGCATTTTAGAAAATCTTCAGGCCATCAGGATTTTGATTCTGCGCATTAGTTATACTTTTCATAATATTGTTTCCATCCATTAGAAAATCCAAAAAAGCTTTATTTACAGAATGCTGATGAAAAACAGCATATTAGGATTTATCCAATATTATTGAAAGTCTTTGGATTAAATTCTAAATAGTGGCTTTATAGGTTTGATTTTCGATTTTCACATTTTCTTTCAGTGTTTGATAATACATGAAAAACAAATTAAAAAAAGATTCATAAAAATTATATAGGTGAAAATGATAAGCAAAATATTGTTTTCCATTTCCAAATAAATACATATATAAAGTTTTTATGAGAGTTCAAATGACTGAAATAATTACCTACATGAAAAAGCTTTAAATTTGTTACCTCCAATCAAAATATTTTTAAATATATGATATAATTAAAAAAATGGTCATAAATTGCTATCAATAGATGAAATTAAAAAAATAATTATTTGAAATTGAAGCTGATATTTTGTCTTAGACTCATAAATAACGTCAATTATCGCCATTAACAAAATTATAATAATTAGGTAGTATAAAAACCTTAAAATTTTTAACTTTTCATAATTAAAAATTACTGTATCCATTTTAAGAATTTTTGTTTTTTTAAAGAATTTATTCTTTACTTTCCAGGTAATTTATTCATAATTCCTGTAATATGCCATTGATATCGTTTTTTTTAAATTTTTCTCTGTGTACTTTAAATAAATTGGATACGACATTTTATTCCGTGTATTAATAATATAATATCTGATATGGGGCTCTTTTACTAAGAAATCTGATTTTAGAATCTATGAGTAAATTAACTTGATCAAGAAAAATCAATTTGTGTGCGGGATTAGGGGTGTGTCTTCGGGATTAGGAGTGTATCAGGAATACGTGCATCTTCCCTGTGATCTGGGCTTCCCAGATTCATGTCCTATTTCAGGCATGGTTTTTCTCGTGTATTTTTTAAGTGGTGTATGCATGAGATCCCCTGTAAAGAAAGTTGTGCAAGCGAGTGTATGAGTATCATCTTTATATAAGCTAAGAATTTGACTTCTGCTCTCGGGTGGTCTAGAGTCTTTACCTTCAGAAGTCACAGCATCTTATTTCCGTGGTAACGACAGCATCTTTAAGAAAAAATTATTATCTGTTGATAGAACAAATGCAAAAGAAGCTCATAAATTATCGGATAAATTTACAAGGGGCGTTCAAACGAAAATATTCGAAACGACACTGTAATTATAAATGAAGATCTTATCCAAAGTATACCCCATTCGTCTGAGCACAACGATTCCATTGATGAAAAAGCTGAATGATTAATTGTTCCCAGAATTCCTGTGGCCGTGACGAGACCCAATCCTTCACAGCTTCCTTGAGTTCGCTTTTCGAGTTGAAGCGCTTCCGTTTCAGGTTTTTTTTTCAGAACTATAAACTGATATGTACTGTGATACATTCCGAAGACTACGCAGAAAATCATCAAGAACAAAATACTGCTGCACTCACGGAGGGTGTGGCTCTGTTCCACGTTAAAGTACGTCCACAAGTTTCTAGTGCCCCACGAGGGGAACTGATCAAGTAGGAGCAATTCGACCACCCGCCCTATGGCACGGACATGTCACCCTGCGATTTTCATGTGTTTGGCCCCCTGAAAAATTATCTGAAAGGGAAGCTCTTCAATCTGCACGGCGAACTCAAGGAAACCATGAAGGTTTTGGTCTCGTCATAGCCACAGCAATTCTAGGAACAAGGAATCCTTTAGTTCGTTAATCAATGAGATCCTTATGATCAGGCCAGTTGTGTATACTTTGTATAAAGTCTTCATTTATACCCACAATATCGTTTCGTACCATTTCATTTGAACAGCACTTGCAAATTTGTAGCGATCAGATTGAGTATGAAGTTTTTGTTTGAAGAACTGTTCCATTTGAAGAAGCCACGGTGAATAAAAAAAAAAATCTAATAATTGCTGCTTATGGTTAACAACTACAAAAATTGTAAATGCATTCGACTCAGCTTTAATGTATGGTTTATTACATATGCATAACAGGGTGTCATTTATTATTCCCATACATGATAACGTTTTGTTATTGTGTAAGATTAATGGCTTACCATTCTTGTAAAGTGGCATTGATTGATTTTTTTCGTCTTTCAATAAATTAAATTTCTTCTTGCGAAATTTCTCTCCGTTTATTGAAAGTTATTTTACAAAACATTTCTTTTTAAATACATGCTCATTTAGATACCATAATAAGTATTAAGAAATTTGAAAATAATGTGAGGAAAAAAACACTAAAGGCACAGATCATACATGCATTGAAAAGGTTATAAAATGAAAATTTACTCATTTAGAATAACTCATAACTAATTAATTAATAACTCATTTATTAAAAGTACAATAGTACTTGTTCAAGTTAAGTAAAATGAAGTTTTTAGTTTAATGATAGAAAAGTTACTTAGTTGCATATTAATTTTGATCCTCTATGTCTATTATATTATTTATTTCAATACGAATTTTGTTCTTTGAAGATCAAAGAGTTTATTATAATATTCAAACCATCTCAAAGTATATTAAATTAATTACTGTTATGTTATGTGATTTGACATACAAATCTCAAAAGCTATGAATTGAATTCAGTTTCAATTACGAAGTATACTTATTCGTTTGTAGATCGTTCGAGTTGTGTAATTAGACTTTAAACATACTAAATACATATATCAATGAAATTTATTTTTGATTTAAAAGCAAATGCTAATATTCTTAAAATGGAAGCAAAGCTCTATTTAAATTCTTTAACATATTCTTGAATCTTTTATTTTTGTCGGTATTTATCTTTCCAATTAGATATTTCGAAACAATTATCTTCGGCGTTCCATTAAGTTTACTAAATGCATTTCATTTATACGAAATTTTCGTACAGTGAATTGAATTATGCCAATAAGACTATTAATGATTATGATAAAAGCTTATTAAAATTTAATGCTTATTACTTAATACTTATTAATTACTTAATGCTTATTACTTAAATAAAAATAGTTTATTTCCTCCTCTAAGTGCTATTATTGCTCAAATTAAGAATTTAAGATCTTTGATTATCATGTGATTTCTGATTTTTGCGAGGTTATTTTTGTAAAGAAGAAAAGGACATTCAATCCTTTCATTTGTGTAAATATTTTGATCTATTTACGTCATCTTTCATCGATATTTACTACTTTTAATCGGAATCCTATGACTTTGATACACGATAACCAGTATTGATATATGAATCTAGTAAATGATTGCCGTATATATAATATCAAAGAAATTCCACACAACGGTACTGAAGTTTTAAGCCTGCCAAGAATTCCTGCTTGCTTTTTATTTCCTACAATTATGAGATCAATTTTGAATCGCAACAGACTTAAAACATTTTTCGCCTCTTTAAGGATTATGAGAATAGGTTTTAAATTAAAAAATTAATTTGATTTAACTGACAAGAATTTCTAAAAGGAACGCTTCAGCTTGAACGAATTTAGATTTCGTATATAATTGGCTTACCTTTTCCAGTATTTTATTTTAAACTATGTTTCTCAATCATTTATTTTTATAACGTATAAAATTTATAAACTTTTTCATAGTAAAATTTGTCTTGCTTAGATTGCATTATATTTTCAACTTGGTTTAGCATTTTCAATGTTTCTCAACTGCAAATAGATGTACGAAAAAAAATGTAATCAATTTAAATTTCAACGAATTATTCATTTTCACCTCAGAAGATAAAAGTTGCATTCAGTAACTGTATTTTCTTTCTTTTTAACAATCTTTTAATTAAAGACTCGTTAGCAAGGTCGTTCAAGCGAAAATTGCTCTTTACAAATAAAGCAAATAAACAATTGAAATGATTATTTTGATTCAGTTCGGTAATGAAAACGTTATTTCAAAGGAGTGTGGAATTCTTCCATAGAGCAAATTAGCTGCTGGAGTCGCAACTTCTTAACAGTTTGTTTGAACAAAGAATTTGTCATTGGTGCGTGGGTTTTTGCATCGCTTTGTGTAGATTGCGAACCAAACATTCATTGTAAATTATACATGAGAAAATTACTTTGACTCTAAGATATGATGATAAATTATATAAATACATTTTTTCTTTTTAAAGGATTTACCAATGATTTAATTGTAATTAAGAAATAAATTATCAAACTGACTAGAATTTGAAGAAAAAATGAAAAATCAGTTAATTCTATTATACTTGGGATATATTATAATAAGTTAGCATTTTATATGAAATATATACACTAATTACACATTTCACAACATTTTTACTTGCTTATTACATGACCTATAAAATTACTGCTTTTTGTACCTTGCCCCCATCAAATTATGTATAATTTAACCCTTTGTACTCGGATGGTGCCTCAAGATGATGCATTATTTCGACGTTTTATTTATTTCACAGTTTGATTTTTAAAAACGCATATACAACATTAAAAAGGAGTAGATTAATTTTTCAAAGACATTCTATTTAAAACAACAATGAATACTTGTTTTAAGTCGAATTTTTAATTAAATTATTTATTTTCCAGATCAATAATGTTTTTTTTTTTGTGTTAGGTGAATAATTATACTTCAAATTTCTGTTCCAAGCGCAAAGGTTAACACACAACCAACTAATATATAATAGCAACATCTGATTTATCCTAAACCTTGAGGCTATTATATGCTCTGCTGAGGGTGCACATACTACAAATTCAGAAAAGCGATTTTAATAAATATTTATTTTACTTTAATCTTCTGGTTGCTCATCCGTGGTGTGGAGAGGGGGTGCCAGCTCAGGTGTCGTCCTCGTCATCTAACTATGGTTCAAAATTATGAGATGCGTCCCCAAATAGTCCTAGTGTTGCTTTGCAACGGGACGTTAAAATAACTAAAACTAAAAACTGATTGCTCATCCTAGGATTTCCAAGGGGCAACTCACATATAGAAAAATCAGCTCAACCCGCGATTTTAATTGGCATATGTTTTTCTTCCTTTATTGAGGAATTATTATTATTATATCCTTCCGTTTAGCCATTAAAATAAATTATATACAGTATTATACATTTATTTTACGTTTTGGCTAATGGATGTCTTTAATTGTCCATGTGGCTTTTGAAGGCACATGGTATTACCCCTCAAACTTCATTTTTTGCCTCTTTTTTTCTTGCAGAAATGGCTGCTAGGAAACGTTCATCAATTGACAGTGATTGTCTTGAGGGCTTACTGGATTCTGAAAATGATTTTAAGTTTGATAGCGATAGTGATATAGAATTTTCGAACGGCTCCTCATATAAGGATGTCCCTGAGCATAATGCAATAAACTTGCAAAGCGGTAGGCAGTGGTGCGAAATTGATGCGGAGAATATTCCTTCTCCTCCTCAAATTTTATACATTTTACATTTTTATATTATGCAACACAATAGAAATTAACAGTAATTCAACTGAAATTTATTTTTAAAAACATTTTTTGGTTATAACAACTGAAATTGTTTTTTCTGGCAACTTAGTTTCTCATGATAAAAATCTGTATTAAAAATATTTTCTAGAAAGAAAAAAATGCATTTTTCAAGTCTCCAATATATATAGTCTTAAAATATTCCCAAAGAAAACACCCACTATTTTTGAAGCTATTTCGACCCGTAAATTGAGCAGTCAGAGGGTTAATAATCCGAGTTTAATACCTCTTGTACTTTAAAATTTTTAATTAGAATTTTAACTAATTTTAGACAGTAGTGATGGAAGGATCGTGGTTATTTTAGGTCGCAGTGAACTCTAAAATTTATTATCTGATAAATCATCTATCTTTTCTGTCTGTTAAAACAAAATTTTAAATGAAATATGTTCAACCATGCCGCACTTTCTCGATACCTTTTGTATTTGCATATTCTATGATTTATATGATTATTGCTTCATGTATCGCACTACCATCACATTATGTACAATTTAATATACCCAATCCTTATCAAATACACTGATGGGAAAAAAATCCCAGCACTAGGAAGGAGCTGTGCTAGATAAATGAAATTTGGTAGGCGTGTTTATACATCTGAAAGGTGACGTCGATTCAAATTTCGAGCTACGCGCATAAGTGTGGCGCTAGTAACGACACTATGAACATGCAAATGAGGTTTGCTTTAAATAAGCGCTGTAAGGTTCGTGATCGTTATTTACAGTTGAGATTTGACGTAGTGGGTTAAAGTTAGTCAAGGATACCTTTGAGAAGACGAAGAAGCCATTATCAACAACTCACTGAGTTTGAACGAGGTCGTGTTGTAGGGCTACGAGACGGTGGGGTTTCTTTCCGCGATATTGCTGAAAGACTTGGCAGGAATGTATCCACTGTGCATGAGTATTGGCGGCAGTGGTCAAGGGAAGGTACTGCCTTCAGAATACCAGGTTACGGGCGGCCACGGGGTACTACTGAGAGGGAAGACCGTCGTATTCGGCGTATGGCTGTGGCTAATCGTACTGCGTCTGCAGCTGAAATTCGAGCTGCAGTTGGCACCACAGTGACACAACGAACTGTTAGAAATCGATTACTTCAAGGGCAGCTCCGAGCCAGACGCCCTGTATAGTGCATTCCACTGACTCCAAACCACTGCCGTTTGCGACGTGAGTGGTGTCAAGCAAGAGCTCATTGGAGGACGGAGTGAAGATCTGTTGTGTTTTGTGATGAAAGCCGGTTCTGCCTTGGTCGCAGTGATAGCCGTTTTTTGGTTAGAAGGAGGCCAGGTGAATGCCTGCTAGTGACCAGTCTGCGGCCTAGACACACAGGGCCTACTCCTGGAGTTATGGTTTGAGGAGCAATTTCGTATGACAGCAGGAGCACTCTCGTGGTTATCCCACCCACCCTGACTGCAAATTTATACGTCAGTCTAGTGATACAACCTGTTGTGCTGCCATTCACGAACAGCATTCAAGGGGGTGTTTTACAACAGGATAACGCTTGCCCTCATACCACTGTTGTAACCCAACATGCTCTACAGAGTGTCGACATGTTGCCTTGGCCTGCTAGATCACCAGATCTTTCTCTAATCGAGCACGTATGGGACATCATTGGACAACTCCAGCGTCATCCACAACCAGCATTAACCGTCCCTGCATTGACCGCCCAAGGGCAACAGGCATGGAACTCCATCCCACAAACTGATATCCGACACCTGTACGACACAATGCATGCACGTTTGCATGCTTGCATTCAAAATTCTGGCGGTTACACCGGTTACTAATGTACCAACTGTTCACATTTGAAATGGCTCTTCTCGCCAATGACTCTACCTGTGATCTTGAAACTTTAATCAATTAATTATGTTACCTAGACAAATTTATTCCTAAAATTTCATTGCTGTACAATAATTTTCTCTTGGTGTTGGGATTTTTTTTCCATTAGTGTAATATACAACATCAGATTTACCCTCCTTCTTGAGAATATTTCAAAGGTGTATATGTACTAAAGATTGAGAAAGAGGCTTCAATATATGCATTATACATATTTATAGTGCATATATTGGAGCTCCAATATATATTTTAATATATATATGCTCCAATATATATCTATTTTACTTCAATAATCAGAATTTAATATCGCAACTATTAAGAAATATTAAATTGATATGCTCATTAATTTTAGTTGATAGTGATTTATAAAAATATTGTTATTTTACGACACAATGAGTTGCAAACTTCATGATCTGTTTAAGTCAGTCGTCCTTTCTGTTTGAATTGGTACAAATAACAGATATCATATTAATGACCACGTGGGGAACACCCCGAGCTGTTGGCTTTTAGGAGAGGACAGGATAGCCTGGTTGGTAGAGCGTTGGATTTGCAACCCTTGTGTAGTATGTTCGAACCACGCAGTTAAAAATTCTCCTTATATAAGGTGGCTGGTGCGCGTATAAATCTGGCGTGGTCACTGAGTATTCTAAGTCGGGACAATACCTCTGGGGTATTGGTTCAGAGGTATTTGCTTGCTGTTTCAGGTCTAAATTACAGTCTGTGTAAGAGTGAAAGAAAAATAGAAATGAAGTCCGCCCAGCAAAAAGGCTTGCAACGCATGAGTGTCCAAATTGTAATCATGGCCCTAAATGACTCTACTATAAAACAAGAGAAGCTAAATCTAGCTAAAAATCGCTGACATAGTCACCGGAGCTGTATAAGATAATTTTCAGAAGAAACAATGACAACATATTAGCAGCATTGTACTTTTTTTACGAAAACTAGGAAGGCAAAAAAGGATAATTTATCGATATATATATATATATATATATATATATATATATTGTCAAATTTTCAATCCTTTCAAAATTTTCAATTTTATTCGTCCACTCAGGTTGAAGTACATATTTTTAAACTTGTGAATAGCACTAAATGCTAATACATTTTTTTAAAATATAAAAGTTAATCAATAAATAGAGTTATAGTTAAAGAGTTATAGAGTTAAGAGGATAGAGTTAAATTTTAATACTTTAAATGGATTACTCTTTTA
Source organism: Argiope trifasciata (assembly GCA_026543055.1). Classification (NCBI taxonomy): domain Eukaryota; kingdom Metazoa; phylum Arthropoda; class Arachnida; order Araneae; family Araneidae; genus Argiope; species Argiope trifasciata. Next base: position 1,573,722 of record JAPMOQ010027620.1, on the reverse strand, counting down.
TATCACAAATAGTACTTTGTTATGACTGTGCAATTCCAAGTATAAACAAAATTCTCTTCTAAAGGTAAAGGCACAAAAATATTTATTTAAACAGCAAACTGAAAAATTATAAAAAATTATATCGCCTCTCATTTTAGCTTATTTTTCTAACTATTTACTCTTGAAAGGAAAGGACCGATTCTACTTTTCTTTCTGGATTAAAAGAAAAAGAGAATATATTTCTCTCAAAAAAATTAATGATAGCAAACTTAACACTTTTCCTTGAGTTCTAAGTGATGTTAGTAGATTTTCTTTATTTTTATTTGCAAATATTTGTATCTCGATTCTTTGTTTATAGTTTTTTGGCCCCTCTTCGGAAGAAAATGGGAATGAGACAACATTTCTCATGGATGACACTCTATGGTAATACAGTGTAGCACTCTCTTTCCCCCTACACTATGATTCACTCATTACACGCCGCCCTCTGGCGAGTGCTTAGAGAGAGTCAGTTAAGCCTCTGTTATCGTTATGTGTTGACGTGTTTTTTGTCCACTCTCTGTTTGTGTTTGTGTGTAACGTAACCTTATATGTTTTAATAATAAATTATTGTTACACAAGAAGGCTTATCTTAATTAGAACCCACCAACCACCGGTCACAGCAGTTTTTTTCGAATATTATTTCGTTAATTAAATTAAATAAATTTTTAATTCTTTAAATAGAGTTTGAGTAGTTTGTAAGGTCGTCACGTCACAATGAAATCACAAGCAGTAGCTCAATCGGTAAACTCAAGAATTTCAGTGTTTTTCACGTGAAGGTTAAGAATGCGAGTTCGATTCTTACGAAAATCAATAATTTTTATATATTTTTTTGATAATTAATTAATAAAAAAGTAACTTGAATAAAAAAGAATTCAAGCTGAATTAAAATATTTTTAAATTACTTGTTTAAATTCAACAGTTGCAATCACAAAATTATTTAATATTTGTCCGATTTGTATCGAGAAAGAGGAAATTTCAATTAACATGCCCTTAAACGCAGAATTAATGTTACTGTACCAGAAACATATATAACAACCCATCAGATAACGGACCAAAAGTCACGCCATCAAAAGTTCAATTATTTATACGAAACTACATTTCCTTCAGACCATCATTTCCCAGTAATTTGTTTCACCTAAAAACCTTTAAACAAACTATACTTCTACATTTAACGAATTGAATTAAAGGTTCCATTATTTCTCTCAGTTAATGAGATTACCAAAGACGGTCCAAATTAATTTCGCCTAGTACTTTGAAAGAAAAAAAGGTTTATTCCTCATAAACGCTGCTGTGAGCGAGCATTTAATCAAATATGACCACATATAAGAGAACACGTCATTTAGCAGTAACTAATCTTGCAACGAGACTGGAAGACGTAAAAAAAGGAAATTGATGGTTGCGATTTGATTATCGCATTGCATGATTCTTTTTTTAAAAACGCTCGATGGAATATGTTCCTTAAGCGAGAAACTATGGCACTCTTAATTTAAGGACAAGATTATTAATCTATTATTTGTATCTGATAGCATCTTCTAAATCTCTATGATCCCCCATTAATAATATATATCTTTTTTTAGAGAAACCTGCGTATGGGGTTACAGGATAGGAAATTGGAAATGATTAAATACATGAGATGTTTCACGTGTATGTAAAAACAAACACATGTATCTATAATATCTGAGTTATACGATTTAAAGTATTTATACATGGGATTTAATTTATAAATACTATTGAATTATTCATATAAATGATGTATAATATTTAGTATACACTGGTGTAAGAAATTAAGAGAATTTTCATATTTGATTTGCTATCTCCAGAACTACTGGACAGATTCTAATAAAATTTGATATGAACATAAGTTGATATAATGCAAACAAAATAAACATTCAACAGTTATAATTGACACACATGTCTGTGCGCAACACTTATGAGAGTCTGAATGTCTGAAACAGCGGTTGTAGAATACAGCGGATGGTTGCGCTGAAAGTACGGCGGGGATCAGTGTTAAGGCTAAAACGGGACCGGCTATTTATTCTCCAGTGTCTTCGATATCGGCAATTATGGCGGTGTGATGGTCTGGGCAGATGTCATGTTAGATGGCAGCTCACCTCTCCACATCTTTGACAGAGGCTCTGTGACTGGTGTTAAGTATAGGGATAAAGTCTTGCGGGGCCCTATGTTTGCCTTTTCCCATATCCAGTGGGCCGCGAGTTCTCTTATTGGACGATAACTAGAGGGCAGATTGAGCTCGTCTGGTCGACGAATTTCTCGAGAGTGAGAATATTCGGCGGATAGATTGGCCAGCCAGGTCTCCAGACCTTAAACTTATAGAGAATGTCTGGGACGCTCTGAGGAGGGTAATTGCAACTCGCACCCTCCTCTCCCCTTGAAAACCACCCAGGAACGGAAAACAGAATCGGTGAATGAGTGGGACCAATTGCCACATGCACTAATAAACTGTCTTATTTCCAGCATGACATCCCGTTGCAAAGCGTGTATAGCTGCAAGAGGGGACCATATCCCCTATTAACCTATTTCTTTTATGTATTCTGTAACCGCTATTTTAGATCTTCAGACTCTCATAAGTGTTACACACAAACATGAGTGTCTATTATAACTGTTGAATGTTTATTTTATTTTATTTGCATTATATCAACCTATGTTTACTCTAAATTTTGTTAAAATCTGTCCAGTAGTTCTGAAGAGCGTAGATCAAATATGAAAATTCTCTCAATTTCTTACTCCACTGTGTTTATTTATATTTTTAGTTTTAAGTAAATAATAATGACTTCAAATTTGCTTAAATCTTTACCATAACTTCTACAAAGCAATGAGCTAAATGCATGTTAAAATACAGGAAGGTTATGCTAAATAGAATACTTTTAATTGATAACAACATGATAATAAAGTTAGAATAACAAAAGATAAATTGTATCATATGGAACACAATGTAGATTATTAAAGTAACTAATTGCTACGTATATTGCTTTATTATACTTTAAAGTAGTTGCTGGGACCCTATTAGTGTGGATATCCTGCATATATTAAACAATGTACTTCTTAAATAGAACTGATTTGTTGAATTATAAATATAGATATTGTACTAGATAACAGAAAATATTTTTTTTCATTATTCTTTAGAAAACATCATATTTTTTATATTTTTTTCATAATTCTTTTCATGCACTGAATGTTCTGGATTAAATTTGTAGCAATGGTTTAGTTAATTTTTAATTTGAGCTTTTTTTTCAGTGTGATGAAAACGTTTTGATAAAACCTAGCCCCCTCCCCCCATTTTCGTGTAACGCGCTAGTGCAGTTTAAATTTGATTTTTATTTTGAGAAATAAATTATTGGAAAATATGGTTAAAATATCATTTTAATTTCACCAAAACTAAATTAAACTTAATTGAAAAATAGAAACTTTATTTTAAAAATAGAAATTTTTCATAAAAAACTTAAGTAAAAATAAATATTTTGGTTTAAACATTGATATCATGGAAAAGATAATTCTTCGAACTTTAAGATGATCAAAAGTCATTTCTGTTCTGTAACATTTTTCGGAAATTCTCATGGGTAAAGACAAACATTTCACTTAATTTTTAAACGATAAAAAGTCTAATTAAAATTTCTAAAAACTACTGAAGGGCTCAAATTGCAGCCCTTCAATATATATATATATATATGCGAGATCATGCTTGTAGAGCACCAACAAACAAACGCACACGCACGGAAGAACGCATACTCATCTTTATTTTCAGTAACGCTTGCTAAACTGGAATTCATTTTACAAGGACAATTTTTACACAACAATGATCTCTATAGAAAATGGTGGAGACGTGAGACTTTATATTATTTCTCTATGACCTTTTCTACAAACTTTGACAGTGTCATTATTTTTTAAACACAAGATAATACTGGACATCCAATATTTGAATTTCTAATGACAATTATAAATTAATCTGATTCAGAGCCATAAAAAGCGGCATTTTCATAAACTTTGTAGCGTACTAAAGTTGCATACAATTTCAATATTTAATAATTGTCATTTCTCTTTATTAAGATATTATCCGAATGATTTTTATTTTAAATATTAAAAATATGTGATTCTCCCCAAGTAAATATTACTTATGATATCTCTCTTATTTTGAATCAGATTATTTATTTTAAGATATTTCGATATATCGACTCACTACAAAATACTGTTCTTCCAGATTGCTGTTTTTTAAGCCATTTTCACGGGATAAGTTAATGCTATTCCTGCATGAAAATTTTTCATATTGAAAATTATTTGAGCACTTTTGTCCATTGAAAGCAAAAGTTCCTGAAATATATAACAGTATATATCAATTAATGATCTAAAGAGGATTTTTGTCAAATTATTAAGTAGAGAAATCTGGAATAGGCTTTCAAAACGTATACAGTTAGGACAACATACACACATAGAAAATTGAGAAAACTGAGGTTAATAATTCATATTGTTTGGATAAAGGTTTTTGGGATTTTATCACGATTCTTTTTATTTATTTGCTAAAAAGTATTAGAATTAACTAAAATTTGCTGTTATTATTTGATGTACTTTCATGTGTGATTTAGAAGGAATATTTTGGAATGAAGAAATTAATTTTTCTATTATTGGTGACTGAATCGTATTTACTCCATGTGCATGCTTGTATTTTAGACATTTGTTAAGTTTTGATATTGACTAAAAAAATGTGCCAATGTTAGAAATTTAATTCTGCCAAGGCAAATAAACTTTTTTCTCCATACGATACAACTATCAAGACATAATAGAAGTTCCTAAGTAAACAAAGTCAAGCTAGCGTTTAGATGAACTATCGGAAAACAATGTTATAATTAAGGAGATTGTGCTATTGGAAATCTTTAGTAACCAAAGCTCTTTCACGCATCTAGTGAGTAGAAAAAAGAAGTACGAGAAAAAAAAAGTAATTCTTTTAGACCGAAAACTCAGAAATTTACAATAAAAATCTCAGAAAAGTGGAGAAGAAATTCTTGATAAATTTTTCCTGATATTTGTATGAAAAAGATTTTTATAATTAGTATATTAATTTCATTTTTGATTTTTAATTCATATTTATTTTTCTTATTTACAAATGTATATATAAACAATATAAGAGAAAATTCAACAATTGTATGAAAACAAAAATCGAGAATGAGTAAGTTGATTCTTTCTTTTATTGGCATTGTAGGTTTTCGAGGGCGTTTTAAAAATACAGGTTAAGTAAAAGTATAAAAATCAGCCTGTAAATTCTGTAGACATTTATTTTGGTGTACTAAAACACTTTTGGAAAAATTAATTATATTTGAACATATTCATCAGAATAAGTTGAATGGGAACTTTCTTCGAAAGAATTTCTTATGTAATTAAATTCATCACTAAAATCACTTTATGCCTATTTTAAAAGTCCATAGATCTCTGCTTTATAACGAGGATCGGTAGGGTGGATGATGTTTTGAGCACAAAGTTATAAAGCCTTGTATAAAACCAGAACACTAAAAGGAAGGTGTGGTCTCACAGACGTAGCGCCAAGAAATAGCTGAAATATTTAATAAAGCCTCCTCTGAACTGGCTACAAAATAGCACGTGTAGTGAAGATCACATAACAGGAAACTATAAAGCCAATTAATACAATTGAGCTAAAAATAGAATAGATGACCGAAATTCTACCTTTATTGATTTGACAGACCAAACCACCCCATTTAAGGGTTAAAAAAGCATGAAACATGAAATTTAGGTATTTTTTGCTACTATTGCTAATTTTTTGCTGTTGAAAATCTCTATATATTCTTTAGTATACATAATTATAAAATTAATATCACAAAATTTTGATTTCAACGAAGCGTAATAGAATTTTAATTTAAGACTTATTGTTTATTTATGATCATAAATAAGTTACTAATAGAATTGAGCTATATAGAACTGTGTTTTATATAAATGATTGATATAAGGTAAGGGATAGCGCAGTTTTTTTAAAAATAATTTATTAAGTTCATATCTTTTTAATTTGTAAAGCTAATATTCTTTTAATTACCGTTTCATCACAACTTTTTCTCCATTTTTAATATTATTAAAGTCAGTAAAATTTTATCTTAAAAATGCATAAAACTGAAGTTTAGTTTAGTTTCTTTATAATAACATCCGGTTTTAAAGTAACACTAGGGCTAATTTGGGACGGACCTCAGGTGAAGAGGACTACAAACAACACCTGAGCTGGCGCCCTTCTCTCGATTTATACGTTTGGCCCAGACGAATTTAACATGCACCAGACCCGCTTACACGGCAGTTCGTTGGTAGAATCGGGTTTCGAACCTGAAACCCACCAGTTCTGAAACCAATCCTTGGTTATCACCACCTAAAACTTCGTTCGGTTTTCAGCCACCCCCCCTCCCACGGTATAAAATCGAAAAAATATGATTAGATTTATAGTTCTAATCTTAATGATTTTCTCTAATGGCTTTATTCGTTCATAAAACCATGCACTTTCTCATACTTTTCTTTTTAATTATTGCTTATATTTTGAATGAGATATTTTTAAGTATAATCATTATGTAATTACTGATAAATATTCCACTTCCAAATATTTCCATTGTAAATAATCCTACAATATACCAAACTCATAAGGAACTTCGCAACAATAGAAATGTTTTACAATGCACTTTTTATAAAGTTTAAAAGGATTTATAATAATTAAATAGATTTAAAGCCAACATTATTTATCTCTTGTATTGAACGAGTCAGCAATTTTCTAAGAAATACATTTAAAATAATTTACTGTTTTTTAATCCTGTGAACACTGAAATCCTGCTATTCTCAAAGATTCAAACGGATATAAAATTTCTCCATTTACTTTGCATAAAAACCCAAGTAGGGATATTTCTACTGATTTATCAACCTCTACCACACGCGGGGACAAAGAGGAAAACGATGTTTCTTTCACCCTCTAAAAGTTGAAAAAGTAGCGTGAAACCTTTAGGGAAAATAATCCCTATTTGGAAGATTTTTCATTCTGGTGGGACAATAAAAGCTTTCAGCAATCAATTCTGGTCCTAAAAATTCAATGCTTGCCTTTTTGTTGAAGAGTTAATTTGACATCAAGCATAATCCTTGCCGAAATAATTCAACATTGAAAAATTATTTGCTTTCTTTGCATTAATTTCAGAACTAGTAAGCTATCGAAAGTATTTCAAATTGATAAACACTAATATCAGTTTGTAGTTAACAGATTGATATTTACATATATCATTGTTCTGTGTCTTGATAATGCTTATGATGATAAAGCTATCTGATTGTTAAGCCTTCGAGACCGCATTCCAATTAAATTTTGTAATCAAAATATCAGTATGAAAATCGGCCGATACACTCTGCAGATATTTTTCTTGACCTACAAAATTGTTTTAGAAAATTTAAAAAATATATTGAAAAAAGGAAGTGATTCGGAACATTCATTTTGTACTGAAATTACATGTTACAATAAATGGTATTTTTAAAAAATAAACCATTACTTTTTACTTTTAAATCGTATTTATTTTTTCATCTAATGGAAAATTCAATAATTATATAAAAAATAAAAATAAAAATATAACAATCTATAAAGGGTACAACTGACCCTTTTTTATCGACTCGTGTGGCTTTCATAGAAAAGTTTTCTAGGGAATTTTAAACACACAGGTTAAGAACTAGAATAAAATAAAAATGTAATTAAAATCAATAAAAATAGAATAATAGAGCTAGAGTATAATAAAAATCAATCTATAAATTCTATATACATTTCTCTTGGTATATTAATATATTTTATAAATTTTTCAAAATGCTTTTACCACAGGAAAAATTTACTATGTTTGAACATATATAAAAGAATCAGTGGAATGAGACCTTTCATCGAAAAACACTCCAGTACAATTAATTATCTTTATCACTAAAATCATTTTCTGCTTCATTTCAAAGTGTCTGGAGCATTGCTTCGTAACAGGATCAGTAAATTGGATGATATTTCGAGACCTATGTTTTAGCGCCATCTGCCTTGTTTATCACTGGGGGTGCGGTCTTGGAGACCGTGTTTAAAAAATAACTAAATCATTTATTTTTAAAAGCATCTGCTGAAACCGGTTGAAAAGAGGCACGTGTATTGAAGGTCATAAAACAAGAAACTACAAGGTTATTCTATTCAACTGAGCTAAAAATAGATTAGGGGTGTCCAAAAGTCCATCGCTGGCGGTCTCACAAACCACATGTCCGCTTGTTAGTATTGGTTAGTATTAGTATTTTACATATGTATTATAGTCTTATTTATTTATAATATTTATAAATAATTATTAGTAGTAGTTCTGCCTAGAAAAAATTACAGATTGTTTGTTTGTACCACAAATGCTTGAAGTGGATCTTAAAAGTTTATGAAAGTCAAACCATTGGATTGAATTTATTAAAAAGGAACAGTAATTTTATGAGTTATTACTTAAAAAACTTGGACACTCTTTTGTCTGTAAAACGAACAAAATTAATCCGTTATAATTAGAGATTTCCGTTCATTGAGAGTTTTTCGATTTTGACCTGGATTATTCTTTTTCCAGTTTCTAACAAAAGCACAGATGTAGAGCTATATTCAATAGAGATATAATTACTACAAGCTGTATCCGAAAGAGATATGGTGGAAATACATGATTGTTGTTGTTGTATTGGTTTCTTGTTTTTATAGGTTGTCTATTTATTTTCAAACCAAAAAAGATATTTTGTTATTCACTCTTTCTTAATGAATTTTATTTTTAACTTACTTAATTTCTTCTTAAAGATAAACTTAGTAGAAGAAAAATTATGAAATTAAGATTTTCAAGAAATGTGATTTCTTTTCATATAGCCGAATATGCCTGAAAATTTGTTTAAAGATTTTATTTACATCTTTTTTTTCGGAAGATTTTTAAAATTCTGATTTTATTTTTTTATTGAAGATCATATATATGCGTTTGAAAATCATTGTTTGCTTTTTATAGTAAGATTCCCAGAAATGTGAAAATCCCTAAACTTATATAATGCGATGTTAAAACGAAAACGGAATGATGACATTTATTAGGAAAGAGATTGGTCCAAAAAAATTGCGCTTGTAACAACATATTGTAAAAGTTCGTGGTTATTTATTGATGAAATGTATTGCAAAATCTATCAAAATAATGCTTACTTATATAGAATTCATGCAGACGATAAAACTAATATGCAGCTTATTAGAATTCTACCTCATCTAGAATTTACTATTCAAATTCTGAGTTTATGTATATACTAATTTTATAAATTTCGAGAAATTATTATGGATTTAAATGAATATTTCTTGAAAAAAATTTAATAGCTTGATAGTTGGCAATGAGAATAATATAACAACTTCAAATATATTTAAATATATCTGCATATTGAAGTTTACATATACTAACCAATATTACAAGGAAATTAGGGCATAAAATTATTATATTATTTACATCTGCATACAATCATTTTAAGTGGTATAAATCATGTAAATAATGCAGTTATAATGAATACTATAATTAATATCTGTGTTAATAAAAATGAGCTATATTTTTATCAAGAAGAAATTAACGAAATGCATACTTAATATTCAGTACTAATTAACTTTGATCTTTATTAATAATTGCCACTCTTCAAAAAATCTGATTTCCATCATGTTTTTTTTTTAAAGGAAAAAAAGCCTTGAATCTAATCTTCTGAAAGGCAGTATTGGTTTTCTTTATTTCTTAACTTGTTTTCGATTTCTCTTTCACACGTATTTGAAGGAATATTTGTTTCATTTCTTTTTTTTTACACTTGGTTTTTTTACTTTTCCTATTAGTCGCCATTCGGCTTTCAGCTTCATTTCTTTCAGTCGCCGTTTTATTTAAAAGTGGAAATACTTTTAAATCTGTAAGTTTCTTCCTTATATGTTTCAAGAGATTTTTTCGGTTTATACAAGAAATTTTTTACTATGTTTGAAAATTATTATATTAAAAAATAATTGAAAATAAGAGATAATACTGTTTATTACTTTAATAAGAAAATCTGTTCATGGTATTAAATCATTGATATAAACATTTTTTAAAAACGACAACTGAACGTTTCAGCTCTCGACGGCGAAGGCCCGCTGTTCTCTAGACTAGAGCATGATGGCAATTGACTAAAGTGAGAAACAAACTTGGGAGCTTTCCCCTTTAGTAGAGCCAGCTATGACTCCTCTACCACGCAACTTACCATTTGGGAGTTTTTTCAAATAAGTAAATTTCTCTTGCGCACCCTGTATTAGTTAACGAATATAATTCTAATTCGATAGACATTTTAAATAAATTTCGAAAAAAAAAAAAAAAGGAATTGGGCAAAAGAAGCTAGATTTTGGTAAAAAAGATTAAGATAAGGACTTGACCCTTAAATTGGTCCTTATTTGTTCCCAATGATCAAATTTCCTGAAAGAGAAAAAAAAAACACATTCAAATTTAGATTCGTGAACAAGTAACACTAGTAGTTGTAATTACTAAGCGGGAAAAAATTTCTTTAAATATCTAAGAAATATTTCGAATAAAATTAAAAATAAGAAATCATTATAATTAATACTAACAAAGAAGATCAGAAATTTTTAAAAAGGTAACAATATAAATGAACTTAATACTTATAATTTTGAAAATTTGTATTCAAATCTACTTCACGAAAAATTAATAGATTGTATTTTTATTTATAAAAAATATTTAAATAGATATTTTATGACAAAAAGTGACTGGCTCGAATTACGTAAATTTAATATGTCTAAAAATTATGTTTTAACAGAAATTGTTTTTATACACAAGTAAAGAGAATTCCAATGGAATAGCTTTTTCAAGTTTTTTAGCTAATATTTTCATGCACTATTATAAGAAAATAATAATTAAACATAATTTAATGAATGGTTAAAAATTTATCGATGATTTATTTTTGATAAGCATAGATAATACTAAACCATTTTTGGTTGTTATCTAAAAGAATTAAGTTCAACTGAAGCGAACAAAAATCAACACAAAGCTTCTTATTTGGATTTTTAATAAATAGAAATTTTAAATGAAAACAATTTGTTGGATATTTATGATACAAGGGGGGAATTTAGCTTCAAAGTAATTACATTTAATAATTACTATTCTAATTTTAACTCAAAATATTTCTGAAATTTGATTTTCTCACAATTTAGCAGGAGTGAAATAATTTGTAATAAAATTTCTCGAAACAACCAACAAACAAGTTCATGAAAAACTTAACTTTTGATATTTTGCAACTTAGAAGTTTTACTTGTTTTCTGATCTATATTCTAATATTTTCATAACTAAAGGTTTTTAATTTTTATTTTTATTTTAACCCAATAGAGGGTACCGAGATTGTTCATTTTATTTCGTTTGATGACCTGACATCTTGATCTAGCTTTGTGGGAGTTTTCAAGTTTAATCTGGGTAAAGTTGAATTTAGTTTGATATAATCAAATGTTGTGATAAATTTTAATCTCCTTAATTAAAGCTTTTAGATTATCATTGCATTCAAGAGGTATGTTCTTAGCTTTTATTTATTGATGTCTTTTGGTTTTATAATTCGATAATTGTTTTGTAGTGGTTTGGTTCGATTCAATTTTACTCTAGTTTCGCTATGTTTAGAAATTTGAAATTATATTTTGCTTATTAGCATTGTGCAATTTTTGTCATTGCTTTATTGATATTATTCTTTCCAAAAATCTCAATTTCTTGGAATTTTCAGGTCACTTACGGTCAATACTTGGATGAAAGTCAGACCCTTCATAGATAAAATTCCTCTTTTAAATATTTACCTGAGGGTGACCCTTGACAAAGTTTACAGGCCAGATCCTTCATTTCTTTCTTTTAATTCCATTTGATTCATTTTTAATTTTAAACAATATTTATTGCTAATTTGGAGAAATACTCTTTACCTGATTAAATAAATTAAGATTTAAGGCTTAGATCTGGATAAAATGTTTAATTATCTTTTCAGATTCTATGTTGCATGTTATTATTCTTAGATAGAATTTTTAGGTTTAGATACATTCTATTAAGTGTTTCCTAATCATAATTTGAATGAATATTTCTAAAAGTGAGATACACCTTATTTTTATTTTCTATCTTACGAGGTTATTTAAAAGTGGCAACCCCTCTCGATCAAATAATAATAATAATAAATTTCCACAACATATTATTTTAAACTTTCTTATACATTTATATGCAGTTTATGAACGTTTTAATATGAATTCATCCTTGTTACCATTAAAGATTAACGACACATTATCACATAATATAGCACATAATAATCTTTTTATACTTTTAATAAAGATCAATATGTGTGTGTGTGTTTGATTTCTTCAGGCCAAATCGTTGGATCTACAGCTACCAAATTTGGCACGTGTATGCCGTGGCCCCGGGAATGTGCACTTCTGAGTTATTTTTTCAAATTTTTATTTATAATTTTAATTAATTAAAAGTTAAGCGAATTTCTGGCATTTTCCCGTTAAAACCTACGAAAATATTACAGAAAAAAAATTGATTTTTCATCATTTTGAAATTCAAAATATTAATAATAATAAGTAAAATGTGATGCATGTGTAATGATTTGTAAAAATACCGTTTAAGAATTTGAAAAATAGTCTATTTGAGTTGTATAACAAATGTCTACATATAAATCAATACCTAATAGTCTACTAACTTAAACGAAGCCTGTCCGAACTAGACAAAAACAAGAAATGAAGATAACTGCAACAATTTTTCATATCTCTTTGCAATAATGAGTGTTCTTGAACATTGCATGAGAATAGCAACCTTTATTTAATTCTTTTCGCCTACATTAATCTTGGTTGAACAACCATGTTGACAGATTTTCGATCAATTTCCTGATTAACAGCAGGATGTCACCTCTAGAAATATCCAATATTCGCATGATAAAAATGATCTTGGCCATTCAGATTGATAGTTGCCAAGAAAATGATTTTTTCCGTTTTTCAAATCACAGAAAAGAGATATTCTGCTTTTTGTAAGATAGTATGTTCTTCTATCAGCTTGATTAATGATGTAGAAAATTATGAGTGTTTTTTATTAAAACTATCAATAAGTTTTTATAAGATTTACAAGGTTGTGTTCAAAGATGATTTTTCTGAAGAAAGAAAATTAACGAAATGGAAACTTCTTGTAACGCTGCTTTTATGTTTAATAATAAAATAAGAAAAATAATCATTTTTAATATGTTTTAAAATGAAGACTATCAGTTTTGATATTATTCAAACGATGCTGGTTACAAGTTGTGGATAATTCCTTAAATATTTTTATTTTTATATTGTTATTCTTAAATTCATTACCTTGAAGACACGATAAACTAAGAATTATGAAGAATACATTCTCAATGGTTTTTTTACTGTTTATTCACATAAACAGAAATTTTACTGCGTCTTTCATTAATCTACATTTCCGATGAATTTTTTTAGAATTTATTGTTTTGATTTGTATTTAAGTAAATTTAATTTTTTCAGTCCTGTTCCCTTTAAGGATGAACTATTGAAATTGACATTATATTAAATAATCTAACATTAAAAATTATTTCTATATTTTATATAATAATTTTGTGAAATGTTGCATATCAAATGACTGTTGTCTAGAAACAAGTATTTGCAATATTTAATATCATTTATAATTGAAAATTGATGAAAATACCATCCAGCTGATGAAAATTAAGATAAAATATAGCGAATTTATCTTTGATTTAACGCAATTCTTAAAAGGTATCCGACTACGTTAGAAACATTGGATAGCGACTATATTGGCGAATTATTTTTTCTTGCAGTTCAGACTTTTCTCTTTCCAAAAAAGTTTATATTTCTATTAAAAGGAAGGCCTAACCTATCATCCAAGGTCACATATTTTTCATCTAAAATTTTTCTTCAACTACAATTTTCTAAAAATTTAAATTTTCAATAAAATTTTCCATCGCTAACATGATATTTCAAAATTTAATTGAGATATTAAAAATTAAGCTTGTGGTTTAAATAATATGGGAAATGAAATGAACCAAAAGTTTCATTGTTAGTGAAATATTTTTTCATTTATAGGTTGTTTTTAGAAAAATTAAACTGAGAATTGATAGAAAAAAATGCATATGCGCGTATATTTTCACCCATAGTTTCTTTGCATCTCAAAACTTTTCTTTGATTTTGGTTTATTTCATTCATTACTACATTCTATAACTCGTGTATAAAGAAAAATATGATTGCTGCATTACAATTTTCTGTAGAGTGTTAACCTTTTTGGTTAAATATCACTAAAACTTTCCCCTCTCTAAAAAATATCGTACTTTCAAAAAAATGTTTCTGTCTTTATAGTACTTTGTATTATAATTGACAATACATTTAATAACCAAAGTTTTAATTAGTTTTTAAAAATTCCAATTTAAAAAAATTTTTCCTTTGAATGTAGTAAATTTAACGAATCTTCGAATGTAGTAAATCTAATGAATCTTCGAATGTAGTAAATATATGTAACAAGTATATAGATTGAGAGAAACTGAATGGTATAATTTAATGCTAAGAAAAATACTATGTTAAAATTTACTTTCAGTTTAAAAATAATTTTCTTTCTTACAAATCCTTTCACTGAAAAGCATGCAGTAAATATCTCTTATTCAGATTTTTTTTTGCTTCAAAACATGAAATATAAGGTATATTAATGTCATTTGTTACATTAATAGAAAGCTACCGATGTACTTGAAGCGAAAATCGTGAAATTTGACTTCTATGATATTTGTAATTCCATGTAAATAAAAAACAGTTAAAGAGAGAAAAACGAAAGAAAATATATTTTTGAAAAGAGGGAAAGTCAGAGCAATGTTTATATGCATTTTCTCTCTTTAAAATAAAATCGTTATTATTCATCATTTTTTCAATAACAAATTTTTTATAACGAGCTTAGGATTTCGAGGAGACTCAAAGAAATCTTTAAAAAAAGTTTGAAATATTTATTGCAACAGAACCTGGATGACTCCCAATTTAAACATATTTTCCTTTCAATTCAGACTACAAAGAAAAAAACTATTTTTATTTAAAAGGTATAAGGAAATAGTATATACCCAGAAAAAAATGTCCACATCTCTCTCAAGCTAACTTTATAATACTAGCGTAACATATTTAACTCGATTTCAAATATTTCCTGAGAAGTAATATTTGTTTTTTCTTTTTAAAATATTTACGATTTTTTTTTTTGCTATCCTGTTTAAAACCGTTTGTCAGAGTATTAAAAAGATTGGAAATGGGGCCTTTTTTTCCAAAGTCAAAAGAGGAATGAATAAAGAGATTGCCACACACTGAAATCGAAAATAGACTTAGTCGTCTGGCTAATCTAGACATCATGCATTTGGGGAATATAAGCTAAGGGAGAAGTCATTTGATACCGTGATGTGATACAGCTCCTACTTTCGATTTTAAATTGAAAATCTAACCAATCTGATTTCATGTTGCCATTTTTGTCCAGTGAAAAGTTTGTACTTTTTAATATTCAGAATTCTATATTTTATTTTTATATTATTTTTGTTCAATGAGCTCTATACAAGATTCTAAATAGCTTTTTATCAATAGTTATATATTGCTGACTAGCCGCCTTTGGCGAACAGCTGGTTCACCATGAGTAATGGGTTCTAAAGTTTTCAATTAAATCACATATTCATTAGCCTTGAAGTAACTCCGGGCATTGATTGGCCTTAAATTAATATTTTCTTTAAGATGGTGGACTGAAAGTTCTAAAAGAACGCGTTTTCCTAATAATATTCTTTAATTTTATAAATCATTCAGTTTTAATGATTGATTTAGAAGACTGATTGATGTAGCAACTTTTATTTAAAATATTAATAAAAATATTTTGTAAAATATGGCTTACAGAACAAAGTATGAAGAAATCTAAAACTCATTATTCATAAATGCATTGATGCATTGTTTGACTCAAACTACATAAAATGTAATTATTTACTTCATTTAGATCAAATTAATAGTATTATACAATATATATGCCTATTAATAATATTTTAAAAATTGGGCCATTGGAAAGGAATTTGAATGCATATCCTGTATAAATTCAATCCTGTATAAATAAAGATAATTTATTCAATTAATGATTTAAATATTGCAAATGATCATAGAATCCTTTGCTTTGCATTTATTTTTTTAGGAAATATCGCATTTTATATTTCATTTTTTTTATCCAGTCACGTGCTAAAAGTTGCATTTCTTTAGATTTATTTTGCGATGATAGTTTTTTTTATTCTGACTTCCGGCATTCTTTTATTTTATCCAGTCACGTGCTAAAAACATGGTTATAATATTTCTTTAAAAATTCGTTAAAAATAGAAGCTTACGTTATAAATTTAAAAACTGATACCGTTAGAAAGCTAATTTTTTTATCTTTAAATTGATATAAAAATCATGTTTTTGAAATAATATTTTCGGAATTTATAGCGGAAAAACGTCAACATTTCGCTTAAATTTTAATTAATTCAAATGCTAATTAAAAATTCGAAAAAAGGGCTCCGATGTGCACATTCCCAACCTCTAAGGTATACATGTACCAAATTTGGTAGCTGTAGGTCCAACGGTCTGGCCTGTAGAGGGCCAACGCAAATACACTCGCACACATAGAGCTTTATTATAGGTGATTGTCATAAAGAGCACGAAATTCATTAATGGATGCATGTGTTTCTCATCAGGAATCATATGTCATTTCTTTATTATCAGACGTTATTTAATTTTTTTTTCTCATTCTGATCTTTAATGTTATGAATAGAAGTCTAGATGTTGTAAATTACTTAATTATAAAGGGCGTCTCAGAATTAACGCAAGTTTTGAATTTCTCACCTTTTCTACATTAAGTTGCTGGCAATCGTATTAATATCTATTTTACAGATGATAGTTAAAGGTAAGCTTGTAAAAATTGAGCGATACACTAAAGAAGAACTTGTTAAAGCAAGATTTGAATTAAATGTTTTTTCCTTTAATTTCTGTATTTTTATTGAACCGTAAATTACACAGGATAGGCAATATATGGAATGATACATAGGACAAATGATTTTAACGGCTTCGCTAGTACATACACAATCTTTCAAAGAAATTTTCCACGACCATACGACCATTCTTCAAAAATATGGCTGAATTTCGTCGATGCTGTCGATAGTTTTTAATTTTCTTCTTCAATGCACTTGTGATTGTTAGCGTGTTGGCGTTTGATTTGAAATAAACCCATGAAAATCATGGGGGTGGGGTCAAATAACCGAATAAAGTGGTCTCGAATCCCACGACCCAGGGGGCTAGTTCTCAAATTTTCGAGCTGAACCCACCAGACTCTCAATATTTTTAAAATATTGCTCAACGGTGAAACATATTGTCCCATCATGTAATGCTCTATTTTTACTAAACCTAAAATATGAGCTGTCAAATGCTTTTTTTTAATGAGGTCGTCAACATTTTATTGAGCAAATGGTGGGGAATTCAAATCTTGCTTTAATTTTGGGACCTTTATTAACCTTTATTTGTTAAATTACTTACATGGATTATAAAAAAAGTAATTATTATTCTTCTGGATTAAATAACTATTCATCGATTTTTTAAAAAATCAGTATTGATTTACAGTTTTTTTGAGTGGAAAAAATTCCTTTGGATGTTGTTTGAATATAATAATTGCGAAACCTACTGTTTCTTTGATCATCATTGAATTCATAAAAATATTCGAAAATGCTAATATAATTGTAAGGTTTTTAAAAATACATTTCAAAATTAATTGTAGATTTTTTTTATGAAAAAATATGTGAATGAAAATTATATAAATGATATTATTAAATTTGTCGTCATCTAAAATGATAACTAAAATGTCAATAGCTTAGCTTAGTATAGTTTTCTTCAGATTATTGCAAAGCTTATCAACCGATATCTCCTCTATCAACCTACGATAAAACGGATCCTTCTATTAGAGGCGAATTTTTTTCTCTCGGAGTGAAGTATTTGTCTTTAGCAAGCAAGCCAGTCGCTGGCTTCTAGATTACGTCGGATTTACTGAGATGCTTTAGCTTCATCTTCGGAAAGTGGCTAGAACAAAACAAACAAGCAGCTCAATATAGATCTTAGAACTGATTCAGATTACATGGAAACTCGTATTATCACCAGAATGTTGTTCTTTTTATACAAAAGAGGATTCTGTTGTCGTTGAAGAAATATAAATAATAATTTTACATATGCGATTTCTAGGCTAGGATAGTGATTTTTGGGATAGTAATTTGGGCTAGGATAGCACAGGATAGTGATTTAAGATAGGATGATAATTAGTACAGGACAGTAATTTAAGCTAGGATAGTAATTTTTAGGATAATAATTAATATAAGATAGTAATTTAGGTTAAATTAATAATTTTTAGGATGGTAATTAATATAGGATAATAAATTAATGTAGAATATTAAGTTTTAAGAGAGTAATCAATATCAAAAAATAAATTATGGTATGATATGGTTTTAGGGCAGTTATTAGTATCGGATAGTAATTCATGATCGAATAATAATTTTTATATTTCTCATTTCTTAAAAATGCAAGTAATAAAATAAAACTAACCATACCAGAAGAAAAAAAAATTAGATGGTCCCTTAGCAACATTATAGATGTAATACCACTTGAAATATTCCGAAACGTTATAGTTTGTCATTTATCATATATTCTGATATGATTATAAAAATTATTTTATTATTATATGCACTAGTAAAGAAAAATACAATACAAAAATTACGCTGAATATTTTTATAAATAATCCCGAATAAGATTCTAAAGTGATTTATATGTAGAATGATTTTTATAGGGCATTGATTTTTATTTACAACATGTTAAATAAGGAATTATATGAATGCATGTTTACTTACAGATGTAAATTTTTTTTGAAATGATTTCAAATAACTTAATAGTCACAATGTAGATCAAATTAAAACGTTTATCTACTTATTGATTTTATACACGAAATGAAATGCTTTAATGTCCATTTAATATTTAAAAAATCAATTTATTTCTACAGTTATGCATCAAATGTAATAACTTTGAAAGCATAGAACCTGTTCAAAAACATTCTTTGAATATGCAAATATATTTAATAAATGTATATGTAATGATTATAAATGTCAATGAATTAATGTTTAATGAGTCAATATTCATTATATCTGTATTAATTGAAATAAAATTAATTTGACATGGCTAAAGAAACACCATATGTAAAAGTTGCTTTTGATTACTCAAATGGATTTAAAAAACTTATATGTCATTACTAAATTGCCAAAAGCAAACAATATAAGCATATTAAAAAAGCTTTAGTGAATGAATTGATCCATTTTAATAAAATAAAAGTATTCGTATTCTATAGATTGAAAAGTTTTAGTATGATAATAATAATGTTTTTTTAAAAATTTTATTCTTGATAACAGCAACGAAAAATGAATACAATATTTTCGAAACGCACATTTGCATTAACACAATAAATAAAACGAAGAAAATATTTTTATAAAACTTACTTGAAAATATTTGACAAATGAATTAAAATGCGAGAATATAAAGCACAGAAATAAAATTAGTATAAAATCACTTTTCTTTTCAAATTTCAAATATTATTAAAATTGTTTTTCTGTAATTATATACCCTAATTTTGTTGAAAAAAAACTCTGCATTTTTATTAATTTTTAATTATTAATCCATTTAAGGCCTTAAAGCATCTTTTCATCTCTTCTTACTCAAGAAGTAACCCTGTGCCACTATTTGGCAGTTCTATTCCATAGTGATAGGAACTGTAAAATTTTTTCGATGTATTGATTTGAGAGTATGGTACATTTTATGACCTATAAATGCCATAATATTAAGTATTTCTATTTTATGAAGCTTACTTCCATGTATTATTATTAAAATATGTTCAGTTTTGCACTATTTAGCTTATTAATTTTATAATAGATTAAAAAGATTTCTAACATATTTTGTTGATTTGAAGTAGTGTTTCTGCGCAGAAAAGAAAATTTATGTATTTTTAAAAAAAATGAACATTTGAAAGGTATGTTCTGCTGAAGTCTATAAGAATAGACTCAGACCCTTTTCAAGAAGCTTTTGTATTTGTTCATTGCATCTCACTTTATGGATGATAATAGTATAATTTTTATACTAATATAATGTCGATTTGGTTTAGCTCTTTGAGGAACAAAACGGAATCACTTATGTGTAAAACAAATGTTAAGGATTCAAGTTCAATTACTCCCAGTTAATTCCATTTTTGGAATTGTAGCATTTTTAATTTTTCCTCTGCATGAAACTTTTAGACAAACTGGAATAAAACCATCTTTAATAAGTTACATTTCGATTTCATTATTTCTCTTGGCTAATGAAATTGTCAAAGAAGGTCGAAATTAATTATAGTTCTCTGCAATAAAATTCTCATGATCTCCTGACACGCTGCAATTAAGACATTAATTCAAATATGAATCTCATCGAAGAGAGTGCGGGATTTAGCAATAACTGACGTCATAATGAATCTAAATTGAGAAAAAATGTAACTCATTAAAGATGGTGATTGATGTGATTTTATTTAATTACTTCTTTTTTTCTCTCTCAAAATTCTGTTTGTAACGTTACATAAAATGAATAAGGCAAATTATTTTTATACAAGGTGTTTATCGGATTTCGTATGATAATCTGAATAATCTGATATATATTAGCCATGGACTAAAACATCTTCAGGAAGAAAATTGTATGCAAAAATAAGTGAGAGAAGTCAATTTTTAATCAAAAGTCTACTCAAGTCTTATATGAAAAAACGAATAGTTTAATATCTAATAATGAAATATTTATTTCACTTAATGTATATAAAAATCGATTTAACCAGCAATTCAGGAAAATATTTTATCAATAGTTCTAATAGAAAGATTTTTTCAAATGCTAATACTATTTCATACTCAATTATGATTGATCTTTACCCGTCTAGTAGTATATATTTTCATTGATAATTAATTTTGGCGAAGGTGTGTTGGCGGAATTGTGCCAATACGTAGGTTGAACTCCGCCAAGGA
>JAPMOQ010027620.1:1510497-1541911 GCA_026543055.1 Argiope trifasciata | reverse complement strand
TGTTGCATACATAATTGTCCAGAAAAATCCTGTCCAAACCAGTTGAATTTGAAGTAGTCAAAATAAGGTCTCTATCAACATTTTTCAGAACGAACTATTTCTTTCATGCATTTCTCTCTCAGCTGTGTGAGAAAATGGCACCTGTTTCATCTTTTGAATATTACCGAATGGGATTTCGAAGCTTTCCAGCGAAAAAAGTAGAACGTTTGCAGAGTGTATCATGGAATTGAGCGGAAAGTGAAAATTTATATTCACCATTGTTTTTTGAAAAGGTGATTATTTTTTTCCTAACTTTGATTTTTTATACGATATAGAATAGCATTTCTTCTATTTTCAAGTAAATAAAATAATCATATGCAAATATGCATTGTTATTTCTTTATTATTATTATATTTATGATTCTTAAAATTAATTTATTTACATTAACTTCATGTATTGGAGCAACATGATTTTGATTTTTGGAGCAACATGATTGGAGCAACATTATCCATTTTGTCACTAATATCACAATTTTGAATTGCAATCGGATCATGAGGATGACATTTTAGCAGCACTCTCTCCAAACTTTTACATTTCATTTATGAAACGGTATTTTAACTTTCACCACATCAGTCTGAACTAAGTAATTCATAAGCAAGGTCTAAAAATAACTTTTTTAAAGAACGAATTTGATTTTTTTAGATAAGAAAATGAAATTTTTTTTTCAAGTTATCATTTTATTGAGTTCAATGTAACAATTTTGGGTAAAACTTTGTTTAAATTGAAGAATGTTGCAATTATTCAATATTTAAAAGATATAGAGATACTTTATCTCTCTTTGTATAAATTAATAATTAAATTAATAAATATCACAAGATAGATACAAGTTAGCATTAAAAATAAAATTTATGCGAAATGCATTCTATACCTTCTTGATTCTATTACAGTAATGAAATCAGCTTTGCAAAAATAAGTGCATTTGTGTAGAAGAGGATGTAAGAAAATGTTTCACCTTATTTTTGATGACATTAAATTTTCGGATGAAAGTTCTAAAACAATGCACTTTTAGATAAAAAAAAAAAGTGTTAAGAACTTGTAAAAATGACTAATGCAGTATTGAAAATTTGATTACATGTTTCTGTGAAAATTCTAATAATGATAGAAATGCTCTGAAACTAAAAGAAAAATAATTTATGACACTTCAGAATTGTTAGAGCGGGAATCAAATTTGAGAAAATACTGCTGAATATAATTTATTTATGTATGGGAACTTGAATTAATTAATCTCATTATTTCAGATTTAATACATTTCTAAGAATAAAGTTTAAGCAGTATTTAAAATACTAATGTTAATAGACAGAGCAGTTGACTCTTGAGTTTTTGCTTTTGACATGCTTTCATAAAATAAACCTAAATAATTTCTTTTGTAATCAGAAATTGATTTGGAAATAAATTCAGAATTTATGTTTTTATATAGATTGATTTTTGGCATAAAACAACAAAGAATGGTTACTTTTATTTTTATTTAGAAAGAAATATTTTAATTTACATATGAATATTTTATATTTAGTATATCGTCGGTATTCATCTATACTTTCATTAGTTTTTGATAATAGTCATTTCTTACATTGTTAATATAGAAATGGTTTCTTAAAATATTATGAAACTATCATCATCATATAAATATTGTCATCAAAACATGAATGATATCGTTTTCGTAGAAAATTTCACTTAAAGTAGAAAACGATTTTAAACACTTTCATTATAAAATGTTTTTGTAAACATTTTTAAAAATCTCAATAGCATTTTAAAATTATTTGAGTAACATATAGAGCATATTAGATGTGTAGAATTTAATTTCTGTTGGGAATTTTGGCAAACGTTTCAAATAATGCATATAAATATATTGAATAGAGAAAATAATTTATATTCTGGAAACAAAAAAGCCTATAACTTTCCTAAAATGTATGTCAATATTTGTGTTTAAGCAGCAAGAAATTCTTTTTTAAAAAATTATAATCTGTTTAAAATGCGTCATTTGTCTTTAATTCTTTCTGACTCATGCTAATTTTGAATATAAAAATAAAACCACAACATTAAGGCAATAAGTATTTTATTGTTATTTAAATAAATAGGCTAATTTGTTCGAAATCCATCATATTAAAAATTTCTAGTAAAATGTCTTCTTGATTTTATTACAAAAATTGAACCATTTTAAAACCCTTCAGTAACACATTTAAATGAAAGTTAAATCTTTTATTCAAGGAAGGAAAAACTATTCAGAAAAAAAGAAATTACGGTGATGGGAAGGAAGAAAAAAAAAAGGAAGTGTTTTTTCAATATTTCCATTTTGAAAACTTCCTGTTGTCATCAACACAGATGATCAAAAAGCAACAGGTGTGTTTATGATATAACAATGGAAATAAATGTGAATTTAATAAAAATACATTTATAACGCATTTCGTTTTTTGGAATTGTTTCCGTTATGTTTCAATTCAGTACATGAATAATAATTATTGTAGTAATAATATATTAGTAGTAATAGCCTAGTTTATTGCTGTTTTATCGTTATTGTTTACCATGTGACTTAAAATTATTACTTATTCTTTATCTCATTAAAAATAATTATCTTTCGTGCTGCCACCTTATTATTTATTATGTAACGTAATATGTCTTACGTATGCATTATCTTGTTAAAAAAATAATTATATTTCCTTCTTGCTTGAAATATGTCAAACAACATTTTTTGCATCAAGAATCATTTTGTATAGCTCTGTTATGGATAATTTTCTGGTATTATTTCATTCTGTCCCGGCATAATGAATCTCATATTAAAAAAAAGAATGTTTAAAATAAGATCTATAATGCTAAATGGACGGGTCCAAGACCCTAAATTTATCAACAAAGTTCGCCGTTTTTCCGACAAAATGGATTCTGAATATATAGGAAACATGGCAATATCACTGTTAGAAACAAAGATAGGATTTATTTCTATAAACTTGTATTCTTTGTTACTGAAATATGTAAACTGAATCTACTAGAGCGAATTCAATTTTGAAGTTTGACTTACAGCAAGTTCTCTCTGAGCTCATTGGTTATTGATATTGTTCATTTAATGATTTATTGCTTGCCTTTATTCAAATAAAATATTTGTTTTTGAAATTAATAAAAAAGTTGAACAAGTAAAATTATTTTATTTATATGAATTTGTATTATATATGATGCGACATAATATATACATAACTATTCTCAAATTAATCAATGTGGATATAAGAATTTCGTTCCATATACTACTTCTTGAGCACTAACAATATTTCAGCTTCAGCTTCTTTATTGAAAAATTTAATTCTTTATAAAACTTTCTTTTATATAGATTATAAACTTTCTGCTGAAGAAAAAGAAAATCATGTAAAAGTCACATCTACGAAATAACGATTCATTGCTGTAAAAATAAAAATTTCTAAAAGTCAAAATAAACAACAAATTAAAGAAATGTTACAGTAAAAAGCCAATTTGTCTCAGAGCACAAGAGGGAAAAAAACTTCAAAGAAATGAAGTAGAAAACACTTGTACTTTAAAATACACGACAAGATGAAGGAGAAATAAAAAATCTATGTTTAAAAACTGCTCCGTAGTAATCAAATCTTTTCATTTTTTTATAAAGACCAATCAGGAATTCTTAGTAAAAAAGGAAATGCCATTGTAAAACTTCATTTAATTGCTATTAATTAATGACAAACTATAATTAATGATACAATTTTTCCCTTTACCTAGAAAATAAAATGCGAATAAGCACGGAAAAAGCCTTTTACAATGAAATATATCTATCTATCTATTTATCTGTCTGTCTGTCTGTCTGCAACAATGAATGCGAAAGGTACAGACAAATGCCAAAATACATATAAATATAACATAACAAGAAATGATAAATGCTAGAATGAAAAATATCTTGAACACAATAAAACTGGATGAATGAGCATTGTAACGATAAAACTTAGGTAATTAATTAGGATTGAAATTAGAGTTTAAAATATCATTACATATATATGCGTAACACGAAAGTCAATATTGTATCTTATTGTCCAGTGTCAACAGTTAAATGCCATGTGCGTCATTGACAATTTTTACTGCTGCAATTCATTCAACATCATTTAGATCAGTGGTTCTTAACCTTTTTAAGCCGAGACCCAAATTTGAGAAATATGTTCATGTCGCGACCCAAAAAAAAAGTCAAAATTTTTTCATTGCTTTATTGTAGAACGTATTTTTAAAAAATCTTCAATCCTACGATGATGATTTTTTTTTAACTTACAAATTTTTTATTTATTTTTTTAATAATAAAGACAAACAAAAGTACTTTTCGATCCAAGGAAAATTTAATTAATAATCAAGTGTTTTTAATAATTTTTATTGACCAAATTAAAATATATTTATAAATTTTTGAAAATAATTGACATTTTAACTTATTCCTAAAAAAAAGAAATATCTATACATATGTTAAGTCTTTTAAATTTTAAATGCAAGTTCGTACAGTTTTAATGAGAAACTTGTGCTTGAATACATTTTGAAAGATCTTCAAACCTCGGTTGAATGCTTTTCAAGGAGCACCTTATATCTATTTCAGGATTTAACTTGTTCCGGTATTTGTTTTTGATTACACACAGAGCCGAAAAATCAGCCTCACACATATATGTTGTTGAAAAGGGCAATAATACTTTTAGGGCTTCTTTAACAATTATTGGCTTTTCGGTTTTTAATTTTAACCAGAAAGCACATAAAGATTGAGTGTTTTTGTAGAAATTGTATCGAAGTGCTTGGTCACTTTGTATTTCTATTAATTGTTCTTGAAATTGATTAATATTAACAAATTCCTCACTCGTCATTTCCGTAAGGCCATTCGCGAAGAGCGGTAAAACCGAAACATTGTGTTAGGAAATAACTTGTATTAGGGAATAACTCTTCTAGAAGGTGTTGGTATTACTTATTATTTGGTGTATTACTAACTTTTTTGGTTTGACTCAACGCGACCCAAGAAATATGCTTCGCGACCCAATTCTGGGTCGCGACCCATAGATTAAGAACCGCTGATTTAGATAATAAATGATATTCCACAATATTATTCGAAATGCGAAAACAGACGTTACCGCAAATTTCAATCAGCCAGAGAAATTGATTGAGTTACCAGAGATTGAGAACAGACAAAACAATTTCGTTGCTACATGACATATGCGATTAACATTTAATATCTAAAGCTACCGAATTATCTATCGAATTATATGAAATCTGTTCTATCTTAGTAAAGAAATAGCAAAGATGGGAAATCTTGTCAGATAGATGGCCCAACTATCAGCCATGATTCGTAATATTGTACGTGTTTAGCAGAAAGATCATCATCATGACCTTCCTATGGACATTGGTATTCTTAATTAATATTTTGAAATGAATTATCTTACAACATCTGTTAAAGCTTCATAAATGTAGTGTTAAGAATTGATTTGATGACGATTTGTAATCCTGAACCCTAATTTTTTTCAAACTTGCAGAACTTAATTATATATTTTTCTGCATTTTACTCTTGATGATAATTACAATATTCAGAATCTGATCTAATAATTCAGAGCCATGTCTAATTCATGCCAGAGTGAAACACCATCACTTTGCAAAGTAAGTGATATCTTGATCGCAAAATTGTTTCTTTGAAATCTGAATCTGAGCTCCCTTATAAAGATCTACTTGTTAGCTATGATTCAACCACTTGTATGATTCTGTATCACAGTAAATCGAAATTGAAATCTGCAGTAAGTATGTTTACTCAAGGCATCCTTCTTTGTGAAAGGATTCGCTTGTAAACAGAAGAAAGATCTACTTTATCTCAGACGTTAACAAATTAGATAGATGTTAATAACTGCCGAAACGAAATATTATATATCTATATGAATCGGGCCTTAGCAAAAATTTTATAAATCCCTATATTTTCGCCAATCAAATTCGAAAATTTCGAAAAAAAATGAACTGATTTAATTGTCTTGTGTATTTTTCTTAACGAGTTGGGAAAATAAGAGTTTTTGTCAGTCTTTCGAAAAGAATTGTGATTGCAGGACTAACACAATATAAAAGAGAAAAGTTGATAAGATGAAAGTCACTGAGTTTGATAACGATATTTTCCAACAGCTGTTTTTACGCAAAAATGGGAATTTTTTTTTTCATTTTAATAAAATAAACCCTATATAATTAAAGTAATTTTGTAGATTCCCGTTCAAATATTTATTTTTCCTGTTCTACAATTAAAAAAAATATACATTGCGTATTGGCATTTGTATCTTTAGCCCAAAATAATTATCCCCCTCAACAAAAAAAAAAAAAAAAAAAAAAAAAAAAAAAAAACAAATTTTTACTAGTCGAAACTTCATATTTCTTCAATCCAGTGACTTTGCATTTTTTTTTGTTTCAGATCCAATTTGAGTAGTCAACTTTAAACTACTCCACCTATTTATAATGTTTCCAATGCGTTTAGTTCAACTTTTAAAAGTTTAGAAATTCCAAACGAAATATTTTTATTAAATATTTAATATAATACACTTTTTAACAGGCGTCATTTGCTTTTTTATTTCAACATAGTGCATTACTTCATTTAATTATGTATTCAATAAGTAATTTTATTTTGAATTTTCTAATTTTTTAATGCTTTACAACAATTTTTCATAAGACGATCATTCCTTTTGGTCAAAAATAGATTCCGTAGCAACATGAGTTTAGACTGAATACAAGTGCTGTTGAAATGTGAAAGGAAAAGTTATATCAAGGTATAAAATGATTTCTCCTTTCTTTGAATCCTATAAAGCTCAGAATCGCTGGGGAAGTGACTCTATCTCCAATTTAAGTGCATAGTAAACTTTACGTTCATTTATCCCTCGACTACAAAAAATTGCCTCATTTCCATCCCCTTGGGAAAAGGGTTCGAACGACTCTAAACAAAATATAAAGGTACAAATATTTACAAATAAAAATAAAGAAACTTCGATTATTTGGAACTCAACGAAATGCGTTAAGCTTGATATCATGGTATTATTGTTCGGGAGAGATATAATTTGTTTTTCTTTCAATCAAGAAAGTAAAGCAGTATCTATTACTTTCTTCTCACAGTCGATAGAAAAATACTACAAAATGGGAGTTGATACATTTTCAAATTGCTGTTGAAATGAATTTTTTTTGTGCTTTTATTTTTTGACAAGAGTTTAATGTATCCTTGAAATTGCAGTCTTAATAAAATGATAAAAATGTTATTAATATATATAAATGGAGAAATAAATATGAAAAATTTCTTATAAAGCTTTATGGAAACTAGAACCTTAATCGTTTTTATAGTAAATTTTGATTTTTATATAATGAAAACTTTTGTTCTTTTATAAGATATTCTTTGTAACTTTATAGCTTTCTATTACTGTTTATGATTATCAGCGACTTTATAGCTTTCTTTTATAGTATTTTATGATTTATTTCGTTGTTCTTTGGGAATTTAACTTGATACCAACATAATATTTCAATGGCTGTGTAAACTGCCATTCAAATCAAATGACTTCCGTGAAGATTACATTCATATTTTAAGCAGACGTAAATAGTTTTATAGAGAACAAAATTGTTTTCTTATGTTCCTCTTTTCTAAAAATAAATATTCTAATTTGTCATTTTAGTAAAAAGAAATGAATATAAAAATGAAATTGCAAAATCGTAAAATTATGAAAGAATGATTATGTATAAATAAATCTGCGAATAATTTAATCATATTATTCTATATATATTCTAAATTTTAATAAATATCTGAAATTTCCATCATTTTTCCTTTTATAGTTTTGAGAAATTTAAAAGAAATCAGCCCTAATAAAGCTACTAATCATAGCTTTTGAGTAATTTTAGCAAAATATTTTCAGACAGAAAATATGAATAGTAGCTCGGATTGAACTAATAAAAAAGAGGAACTTATTTAAGAAATATAAGTTGAATAAATCTGAAGATATAAAACACAAATTTCTTTGAAATAAAACGTAAGAAACCTGTTTTTAAACTAAAAGGTTACTGTTTAAACAAAGGTTACTGTTTTTACAAAGTAGTGATTTGTATAGATTCAAAAATATCTTTTATTTTCATCTTGAAAAAATGAATAGAATTTGTTAGCGTAATATACACGATTCATCTCAAATATACATTTCTCGACGAAATTCTATAGGTTTTCCCATACATTCATTATTATGTATTGTTTACGTTTGTTGTATGTACGTTTGTTTACTTCTGTATAGAAGTACAGTACAGTACAGTACAATACAGTATAGTTAATTTTATGAGAATATTTGAAGAAAATTCGATTGTTTCATAATATACACAAATCTCTATATGTTTTTATAGTGTGCTTTAATCAGATTTTGAGTTTTATTATTTCATATTTTTCTTTATTCTGTTTTAGTTTTTATGAAAATAAACGACTTTGATGATATTAATTAGTTTTTCCTACTTAAATAAAAGAAAAAAACTACTAATATAATCCAGAGTATATAAATATTTATTTCAATGATTTATATGAAGTCTTTCTTAAGTTCCATTGATATTTTTATTTAAATAGCTGGTATTAACATTATATCGTACAGTCATAATTTATCTCAAAAGAACTGTTTCGATGCACTAAATGCATTGACACCGATAAACGCATTCAAAGATATAGATAAGTATAAAAATGAAAATTTTACTAATGTAATCTTAATACTTCAAGAAAACGTAGATAAACCTTTAAATAACACATTAAGATAATATTTACATAACCAATTGTTTTAATTGCTTTATAGAAAATAGATCTTGTAATATGAAGTGTTCTTGAAATATTTTTGATCAAATTAATTTTCTATAGAAAATTTGTTGTGACCACCTAAAAATAGGCATAGAAAATTTATGAATTTATTTTCAAAATTTTGTCCTGTTGTATTATCATAGTACAATTAAACTGTAGTATATTAAACAAGATTCCTTAAAATGTTCCTGATATCGCAGACATCTGTAATCTAACTAATTGAAAAGAGCTTCGAAGTATTCTTAAAAGCTTAACAGCAATCTTAAAATATTTCCTAAATGAACGGAAAGTGCTTTGAATGTAATTTATTTACCTTTCATTAAATGAATCAACACTATTTTTCAGTGCATTTATTTTGACAACATATTAGCACAGCATCCTTTAATGGTATATAAAGAGATTCTGTAGGTTTTGTAGGCTCAAGTGCATCAATATTACAGTTCCTTTTCAGCATGAACTACTAAATAATACTTAAATAGCGATATAAATTTTCTTTTTTGGATTAGTCAGAATAAAAAGAATAGCTAATAAATAAATAAAAATTTCATTTTAAATTTCCTCTTCTGTTAAGTATTCAAAATTAACATCCATTAAATACTTTATCCGAATTAACTGCTTTTCATCCAATTTTACAAGCATCAAATGAATTGAATAAAATAACAGCAGCTAACACCAAACCTTTAAATAAAATGTTCAAGCATTTAGCAATGTTAAGCAGTTTTGTTTAAGGAAGTAATATGGAAATGTCCAATGAACCAAAAATGAAAAAATACAGGATGGTTATAATTAAAGTTCCACTTTAAAATAGTCATGTCATATTTTGCTTTAAAATTTTTTATGCAGTTTCATTTCCCCTTGGTGGTGAGTGTTTTGGGGGGAAAAGAAAAAAATCCCCATCACCACCTTTAAACTATAACCAAGTTTGATGATACGTGGTCCAGTAGTTTTGTTTTATAACGATTTCAAAGTTTAGTTATTACCACTCTCTATATATTTTTTAATGTAAGATATAAAATGTTAGTGTATCTTTAGCGTGTTTAAACGTTTTCATCATGAATGATAACGTTTTCAGCAGTTACAGCACTTGAATTTGAAGAATTCAAATATCTTTTTTTCCATTTTCTTTATGATTTTATTTAGCACTAAAATATAACTTAGTTTAATTATAATATATCTAGAACTTTCTCATAATTTCATAGAGCCATTTCCACTTTTTCTTCATCTTTTTTCTCATTTACACATTACATTTCTATTGTACTTTGATCAGACTACATAGATTACAAATATCATATTGCAAATGTTTAGTGTTATGTCCCAATTCGTACCCTTGGTGGACAGGTAGAGTTCATTGTTCCTTTTTATTTATTGTACCTAAATTTGGTGTATAGTCCTGTTGGGATGCGCGATATCACATTATATTATTTAATATTCAACAATATAATAAAATATTGTAAATATTGTTTAATGTTATGTAATATTGTTCAATATATGTATGCTACTAGGGTCCTACATTTCTATAAATAGACTATGCCCATAGATATCAGTTAATAAAATCTGCTGTACCTAGTTTTTCCAAGTCTAAATAATCAGCTATTGAAATCAAATGTTGAAACTGGGCAATCTAGTACAGTTTTAAAACTATACTATGCAATTGCAATTAAAAGAAAATAAAAATTATTTAATGTTGTCTTTCAAAAAAATCCAGTTATTTTATTGCAATAAGGAATTGCAGTGAGATTCGAATGATGTCTGAAGGGTCTCTCAACCTGTTTTCTCTAATATTGTTGAAGATTTTATAGTTATTTTAACAGGTAAAAAAGAAGAATTTTGGTAATATATAATTTTAAAATTTGCTTAATTTATACATTAAAAATACATTTGAGACTATCGGATGCTCCGTTTCTCCAAATGGTCTTATTGTACCATCCAAGAAAGAATATTTTTGCATCACTCAGAAAATGATTTTGTCAGGTACTTTGGATTTCTGGAAGAACATTAGTTTCATATAATGAGCATTTTAATGAGCCCTGTGCCTACAGTTATTAAACGTGACGTTGGTATTTAAGATGGAGTTGGCCTTGTCTATTAACGATACTCGTTAAGGCAGCTATTGTGATCTGATAAAAATATTAATTTATGAAAGCGTCAAACATTTATTTTTCTGTAACACTAGATGTGCTGGAAGAAATTGGGTGGCATGTGGATTAAAGAGTCAGAAGTCTGAATACTTGCATCTATAATGCGAGCAGCTTCAACCTGCAAGAGATTTTAAATTAAATTAGAAATTAATAATTACTGTGTTAAAAGCAATAACAATACATCGATTATTTTAAAAAATAATATTTGAAAATTTTTAACTTATTTTCATTAAATTAAAGATAGTTATCAAAATGGAAGGTTATGCCAAACTTTAAATCTGTTCTGAATAACTTATTCCATTAAAAATACAACGGGATCGCCCTATTCACAATAAGAATATTCTTTGCTCATACCTTCAACAACGAAATATTAAATAAATTTTTCACATTTTGCCTTCATCTAACATCACTGATATGTCAATTATTTTTTAAATAAAAATTTTTGCTGATTTAACATGAGTATTTCTTAGATATTCAAATGATTGTTAGCCAAGGAATGAGAATCTCTTTCTCGAAAACTATAAACAAACCGGAAAGTTATTTATCAGTACTGCCACAAACGTTGTGTCTAAATGTAGAATAAACCAATAATAGTGTTTTATATTCATTTGATGTTAATTAAAGCCTTACATTTTCTTTTTTTCACAATTTCATCTTCATGTAGAATATGAATACTTAATATGGCATAATATTAATTTTCATGAAACATTTCGTACATTACTGCAAAACAAATTTCAGATGGCATGGGTTAGGTATTGAGTAGCTATATATAAATCACAAAGCAAATAAAACACAATGTTTACATATTTATTTTATTTACTAGAAAGATATGTATAGTTACGAATCATTTGTTACACACATAAAAGATCCTTCCATCTAATAAAATGCAGAATGCCATATGATTATTTGAACGATTATAGAAATATATTTCCATGCCAATTGTCATCCTAAAGAGCCACGGTCATTTTTCACTGGAGAATATTCACTGTTCCTAGCAGTTAGATTCCTACAGTCAGTTAAACAATTGATCAGAACTCTATTACCATGGATGCTCAACCAAGATTAACATAAGTATAAAATTCGATAAATGTTGCTGTTTTCCTTCACTATATTTGGTTTTCGATGTATTTTAAAGAAGATTATTCCTTGTAAAATACGAAAGAAATTTGACCTTTTTATTCTTTTTCTTGCTTCGTTGTGAATTCATAAAACATATACAGACTTCATTTATATAATATAACGATTTTTCAATATGGACATAAAAATATTAAATATGCAGAAGCGGTCAAACGGGATCGATGCCTTGGTATAAACACAATTTCCTGAGTATGCCTTGGTTTTCTCAGAATCGATGCCTTGGTATTCCACAAAAGGTTGTTGTAGGATCATTTCTACAACAACTCTAGTAGAAAATAGTGGGCGAGTCATTGCCTAGCTTACAAGACAGATACTATTACCCTGTCAGTTAATTTTATTGTAACAGTTTTGAGATTGAAGGGTTAATAAAAGGATAAATTTGGCATTTATCTTTTCACGGGAGGGTGCGATTTGTATGTGGGGACCAAGGTGTAACACATTTCTTTACACCAGAACATAAGACCAAAAAGTTTGAAATTCAACTTTTAGTGATTTTTGCTAAGAGATTTTCATAAGGGTCTCCTTAGCATGTGTCTGTACTGGAAAGGGAATCTGAGATATCTTTGGATGGAATGCTATGGCGCCAGAGAGTTTTATATTTGCTCTTGAATCTTGAAAGCTGTATGAATAATTCACTTATGAGAGATCAGACGGAAATAATTAAATAAAGCATTGGGATTTAGATCAGGATATAAGAGAAAACTTAGAATAAAGTAATAAGGGTTGGTTGGTTGTTTAGAGTTTTTGAGGAAAGAATCATACTTGATCATGCTGCGCCAAGCAGATTGTAAGACCATGCATCAAACTATAAAATCACACACGATAAAATATAAAAGCTTTAGTTATCAACATACAAATTCCAAAAAAAAAAAGGAAAATTCTCAAGTACGTGCATGGTTAATAAATTTAAATAAAACAGTGGTGCGAAAAACACACTGCAATGGAATGATGTAAAAGTTAAGAAGGAACAAAAATTTAAAGTATTAAATACAAGTGTTAAGGTCAATGGATTAAAAAAAATTTTAATGTTTGGAGGGAATTTTTTACCCAAAAGTTCTCGTGAAGTCAATGATAATGACTTAAAAAAGTGTAAACGAGAGGAACTAAAAAATGAGGATTCGATCAAAATATGATTAATGGTAAAATCCACATGACATACGGGGCACTTAAGGTCTGCCTCACCAAAAATGAGTATAGCGAGTATGCCCTATGCGGAGGCGTGTCATTTTGACATTATCCTTTCGTGTAAGGTGAACAACCCACAAATCAGTCCTGGGTTTTATTGAATGCAATTTTCTATGGATTTGCAGATCACTTGATTCTTTTTAAGTAGAACAAATTGGGCGTACAAATGACCTTTTAGAATTGCAATATGGGAATGACTGTGACAGAGATGTAGGGACTGATTTAGTTGTAAGATCAGCCCTTTCATTTCCTGAACAACCTGCATGATAAAAAAGGGCTAATCATGCGGGTAATAAGGGCTAATTTAAGATAAACAATCGGAAATTAATTAAGATTTAAAATATATTGAGATATCATTATATGTAGACATATAAATAATTTTTTCTTCATGATAAGTAGAAGCTTGATTTCTAATTTTAAAGATTTTATTTTTTCCACTCTCTAAAAATGGCACTTTAGAAAATTCTTTTTCATTTTATTGAGGAGGTCTTTAAGAATGAAAAATTGAGCAGATTGAAAAGAATCCTTCGAAATCGTTTTAGGATAAAATTTGAGCCCTTTTGAAAGCTTTTAAAACTTTTTTCTGCTTTTTTTGGTAACCAAGAAGTAATGGACTAAATTTTATGAAGAAAGGATGGCCATATTTCACTCACGTCTCAAAACGAAATATTTACAAAAATCGATAAGATAATCAATGAGATATTTCTAAAGTATAAATCAACATGTATATTCTTTTGCCGTAGAAATTTTTTTAACTGTTTGATTTAGAACTCAGAATTTTTTTTTCTGTTGTAAAATGCTTTATAATTATACACATATTGTAAATATAGAGCGAAAGACGAAAGTTTTAAAGTACCACAATTAAAAATGCTACATTTGTTTTAATATTCCTTTAAAATTTAATTTTTTCCAACTTTCGAATAAATCACCTAATCATCAATATTTAATAAACGTCAAATGAATTACTCCTGTATATATAAAGAAAGAAATGATGATCTTAATACAGTCACGATCTCTTGAAGCAACATATATTCCATGCGCATTCCAAGGAATATCAATGATATATTTACACCTAATCCCTTTTATGGCTTCTTGCATTAGCTTGGTTCAGAAAGTGCTATTGAGGAGACCCCTTAGTCATTTAACTCGATACCTTTTCTCGAATTACTTATTTTTATAGAAACTGCAAGAATACAAAAAAGTTCGACAAAGGTTCATTTTATTCCACCCATATAAAAACCACATAAAGCACAGAAAGCAAAGGAAAAGTAGAGGAATACACAGAGGACAGAGCCTGTAGAAGGTTTAGTGCTGAATGTGTAGTTTGAAGGCTCATTCCGTGATTAACCCTCTAAAATCAGAATCCACTCAATTTATTGAGCTACTCCTAGACGAAATACTTAATCGTCGAGAAAGATTGCTGAAACTCCATCCCTAATATAGATGTCTTCTTAATTTTGTTTTATTTAGAGCCTTTAATTTTAAATCGAAAGTCTTCAAATAATAGTTGGTCTCCGTTGAAACCTTTTCAATATCCATTAAAATTATCTGTAAATCTTTTTTTCCTTACTACGGAATTAACTGTGTTTGGAGTCCATACTATAAATTCTTAACCTTATTTTTTGGTTATTATTTTATTTTTATGTTCTACGAAAACTCGTATTTTAATATTTCTGCATCAGTTCTGTTGGTCAAAATCTTCTAAACATTTTGTTGAGTCAAAACACTTGCACAAAACACCTTTAATTTCTCTTTAGTATTTTTGAGATTAGAGATTAATGTATACTGTCACAAAATGCTGAATATCCCTATTTCACTAATATAAGGTGTCAGAATAAATTTTCATATAATTTTTTGTGTTGTTTCTGCCATACAATGTCTTGGTCCATAACGAAAATAATAGTTTTCTTTTTCTTCTATCGTCCTTCCTATTGAGAATTTAAAAATTTAAAATTTATATATAATACCAAATTCCAAAATCTCACAATAACTAAAGCTCTGCAAAGACTGACGGATCCTACCAAAGTATATCCTATGAAAATTCTAAAAGACACGAATGAAGAAACAAAATTAGTATTATAACCGATTCTTGTTGTGAAAGTAGGATGGGAAAGATGCAATTTTGGAGTTTACCTGAGAGAAAAGGTGAAAAGTCCTTAGTAGCCCTCCGAAAAGATGATCCCTCTTCAAATTCTTTCTTTTGAAAGTTTGATATTTCTTCCTTTATCTCTTGCTTATTTTAAACAGATCATCTTTTCATTTTGTCATCAGAAAGGTGTTAGAGCCTTTTTTAAATCCTTAGAAATTTTTCTTTAGTGATTGTTTTAAAAATGAATGAGAAAATAGCATATATATTTAGATATTTCAGAAAAAAATGAAATCACGAAGACGTAGTAATTAGCGTTCATTTGTGAGAAGAGCTCTGAAAAGAATCCCGGTAATTTCCTTTCTATAAGTGTTATTTTATAAGCAGCAAAATCAATAGCTATAATTTATTGATACTTAGGAATTAGGAATTCAGGAAAATTTATTGCTTAGGAATTAAGGAATGAGAAATAGCTTAAAATACAAAAAAAAATTATCGTATATTGTACCTCACTTCGTGGTTCAAGTATATTGAGAATCGATAAAATAATCGCTTGAAATTCACAAGACGTGTATTCGTAGAAATATCTAGAAGATTCAGGAAATTATAGCTATTACGAATCACAATCACGTAGGTCCAATTCGGCTAATACAATAAGGAAAAGGCTTCCAAACACAGATGTCCCTAATACCTCAGACAGATTACACCTTCTGTGCACTAGACTAATACTCGACATTTAGAATCACTTCAAATATAATCATATCATCATGGCATGGGTTGGGTTAACGGAGCGCCTAGCTCCGGCAGGGGCTTATCCCCGGTATTGGGAGACTGTGAAGAGCGTGTACTGTTAGTATTTTGCCGTGTCTTATTCGAAGAGATCTAAAATTAGAAGCCATCTGGTAGGGTTTAAATAGTAATTGGTTAGTTGGCTTCATTCATCTCATTATGGTCAATGCGGAGGTGATATTTATACCCGACTTAGTATGAAAATCTAGGACTATTGCCATTCTAGGTAATCTCGCTTTTTAATGGTCCTAGAGCTTAGGTGATAATTTTCCAGAACCATCTGTTTTTTGCCAAATCTCCAAAAGTCGCAAAATCACTGAAAATGCCATTTTTACATAAAATGCGCCAAAATTGCTCGATTTTCATCTCAGTAACTGAGTATTTCAGATCTGTCTGTGATATTTAAAGAAGAATACAAATATTTGCAAAATTTGTAACAATATGTATACATATATAAAGAGAGTTGTAAAAAGGGCAAAGAGAATAAGATTGTTCTTATTTAAATATGTTGATTGCAAGATCTTGAAGATAAGCAAATTCACTTTTAGTTTATCTAATCCAATTCAGAGAACTGGAGTAATGGGTCCAAGGCTGAAGAAAATGCCAAAATAACTATTCAAACTGCCCACCAAGAAGATTTCCCCTAAAAGATAGTCAAGGGCGCTCTCGAATAGTTAATACGTATTTCCTTTAAAGTTTTAATTTACCTTTTTTCACCCAAATGATTTTTTTCTATGACATAATTATAACTTGCTCAATCGGTGCTTGGAAATCTATTTATTTAGCTTTTGCTTTTGATGTATTTAGCTGCTGCTCGGTTGTTGTTTACTTAGCTATTGCTTTTCACATATTTAGTTTTTGCTTTTACATTATTAGTTGTAGAGAGCTGTTTTCAATTAGGAGTCTCGATTCTTTTTTTATTTCTTGAGTTCAGTTTTTTAAACTGCAATTGCTTCAAGGTTGATTCTAGATAAAAAAATCTCTAAATCTCTATTAGACTTTCTTTAACAAGATAATAGCATTTTAAGAGCAAATAAAAAAGCAAGGAGCATGAGAATTAGAAGTGCGTTGCAATTATGTTTAAGTTCTATAATATATAACATATTTTGTAGGAGAGAAAAAAAATCTAGAAATGTATTAGTACTTCTAAAATTAGTTCCTTCTAAATGATGTATTCTGTTGCACATTATTATATTTGATTAAATGTCTCTTATCAGAATCGTGTCAGGAGAACACGAGAATTTATTCTATGGAAGAATGGAATCTAATTAATTTTGGTCGCGTTTTGTAATTTCATTAACCGAGAGAAATAATGGAATCCCGACGCAACTCATTAAGAATGAATACGTTTCGATTCACTTAGAAGTTTCCGAAAAAGGTAACAATTATAAATGTTGAATTTCCGGATGATGGGATTTCCTGAGAATAACTGAGAATCGAATGCCACAATCTTTGCCCAATAGTTTGGGGCCACTTTGTTTATTCGTTCAAGAATTTTATATAATCTTCTGCATTAGGCAGGTACCCAATTTGTACAATTTTCTATAAAAATGAAAACTGTAAACATTGTGAAAGCTTTTGAAGATAAATGATTTTATTTGACTGTGGAAAATTCAGATAAACAATCACGAGCTAAGATCTTTTAATGATGATTTTTAAACAATCCATTATGGTAACGATTATTTACGTGTTCAAATGTCCCTTTTTAAAGCAAGACATATTTTTTAAAAAAATATTAGATATCCCTTTTTCTTATAAAATGAGTCATCTTTAATTTAAATAGGTCACTCAGATTTAGTTACCTTCTAATAAGGAGAATACATGAAAATTTGTTCAATTTTGTAGCTAAGAACATTTAAGCCTCATTGTCCCACCCGAATGCAAAGGATTTAAGTGCATGATGCATGCACTTATTGCCATCACTAGTCAAGGTACAAACTCTCCCTTAAAAGACAAGTCCCAAAGTCGACAAGAGGTAACTTGATCCTACTCCGTTATTATACTCACGAGGATGATCTGAATTATACACCATACTGAAAATTTCTTATTATCATTTTGAAGTGCCCCCCCCCCCCCCCGAGTTCGGTAATTGGGATGGATAAAAAAATGTTATGATGATGTTTACAAGCTGGCTATTTATAAAACATTTCATGCAACAAACGTGATGCGAAAATCATTGGAAACTCTATATACGACATTCTGTAGGACGCTAAATAGTCGCACATAATTAAATATGATCTCATATTAGGATTGCGTTTATTTTTTCTGACTCCAATTATTGCAACGTTTTAGAAAAGTAATTTTATTTATATTTTTACTAAAGAAATTAAACACTTGATTTTCACTACATACTTCATTGAGACAGTGCGCGAGCGCGTTCCGAAGAGGAGAGAGAATAGGTTTTTAGAAGCATATGCGGATGATGAACGGCGCGGCAATTACGTCAACACACAGTCTGCAGTTACAGATATCTGATATGATTTAAATACGATTTATAATAGAAATATATAATTTATGATAGGCATTCACTATACGAAACAAGAAGTGCTCATGATGGAAATGTGCTTTCTTACTTCAATTCATAATAAAAGATCAATTAAATGTCAATATTTCTCATAAAGTTTTCAGAGTAAATTATAAAAGAAAACCCTTTTTCCCCCGTTTAAAAATTTTTAAAAAAGAATTTGCTTTTGAGTGAAACTGATTTACAGCAAAAACACAAACACATTAGGAATGAAATGCTATGCAACAGTATTTCGAACACAAATATATATATATATATATATATCAGTAGTGTTTGTAGAGCATCTTAAATATTTAAAAAATCAAAATGATACTCCAAGTATTTCAGAATTCCATCGGTTTCGTTGATTCACTTCACATCGTAATTTACAAACCATTGCAAGATTCCAAAAGGTTTACGATTAATCATCAGCTATTATACAAAATAATATCAAGAAAATATATTTATCAAAGAAAAAAATCGTTTGCTTTTACTTTTTCATAATATTTTAACTGAAATAAAAAATTGCATCAGTTACAAAATGTCTGAAAAAGATTTTTCTGCTAAATGTCTATTAACAGAATACGATTATGACATTTACCGAACACTAAGCTTTCTTATAATAATCTCTTCACCTTGTATGTTCGAGGCACTTGCTGAAAATGAAAGCATAGGATCTCAGTAAATCCGGTATAATCTACAAGCCAGCAACTTGTATGCTTGTTACAGCCAACTACTGAACTATGTGGGAAAATGATTCGTTTGTGATTGAAGAAGGATCTATTTTATCGCACATTGTAAGAGAGGAGATCGAATCATAATCCTTGTCAACAAACCTGGGAAATGATGTTTTTCGGAGAGGCATCTGATTCGATAGCAGATTTTTTCTACCAAACAATTTGAATTAGTATGATCTGCAAAATTAATGTACAAAATAAGAAAATTCATCATATTGTTTCCGTGTCTTAAAAACTGACTTACAAAAATTTAACAGTATTTTCTGATGATATTTTGTTAAGAGTAATAGAAGTTTTAAAGAAATAAAAATTATTTCACATACACAAAATAAAGACAAAAAAAAAAGAGTATTTCATTTTTTTCAATGAAATGCTCATCAAGATAGGATTTTTTAAAAAATCATATTTTTCTCATGAGCGTTTTTAAAAGAGCTATCGGTGTAATTTAATAAAAATTAATTCATTTGATATATTTACACATTTTTCAATGCCAAACTCTTTCAAAACTCCTTTTTTCAAATAAATAAATGCTATGATACGTGTCCATATTATATCCTTATGAGAAACAAGCATAATAAGGCAAA
The DNA here is from genome assembly GCA_026543055.1 of Argiope trifasciata. NCBI lineage: Eukaryota > Metazoa > Arthropoda > Arachnida > Araneae > Araneidae > Argiope > Argiope trifasciata. The sequence continues at coordinate 1,521,937 of JAPMOQ010027620.1, read as the reverse complement.
TTGAGTTTTAATAATATTAAATTTAAGAACAAAATTTATGCTTAATTTTTACTTACTTTATTGCTTACTTTTGATAAGCATAAGATAATACTAATGTAGTTATTGATTGTTATGCGAAAATATCAAGTTTAACTGAAACTGAAAAAATCAACATGAAGTTACTTATATGGATTTAAAAATAGTAATTTTGAATGAAAAAATAATTTTGGGGGTATTTCTGATAAAAGAGATGAATTTAACTTAATAATTAACATTCTAATTTATCTAAATTTTTCTCATAATAAAGCAAGAAATAATGTCATTAAAATTATTTTACCATAAACAATTGCAATGCATGAGTTTCAATAAGAGAAAGTTAATACATTTTCTAAATTAACTATGCCTTTTAGTTTTTTCTTCTTTCTCCAATTCAATAGATGACACTCAGATTGCTCAGTTTATTTCATTTGATGGCGAGGCTCGTTGACCTAGCATTGTGGGCGTTTTTAGCTTTAAAGAAAGTTGAATTTAGTTTTATATAATTGCATGCAGAGAAAAGCGTAATTTTCTTTATAAAAAGCCTTTGGATTATTTTTACATTCAACTGGTATGTTTTCTTCTTTTCTTTTATTATTTTTTGGTTTTTATAGTTTGTAAATGTATGTTGGTTGCATTCAATTTTGCTGTGGTCTTTCTTGGATTTCAATTGTAAAATAATATTTTTCTTATTATTATTGTGTAATTTATTGTCCTTTCTTTATTGATATTGACTCTTGCCTTCAAAAATCCCAGTTTCTTGGATTTTTTGGATCATGAGGGGGTCAATACTTGGACGAAAGTCAGGCCTATCACAGAAAAAAATTCTTAATTTGAATAATGTCTGAAGGTAATCCCTTTTGAAGTCATCATGTCAGATTCTTGTGTTTCTTTAGATTCCATTTAATTCAGTTTTATTTATAAATTTAAGATTTATTTGTTTTTAATTTTGGTACGTTAATGGGTGTTTTAGATGTACCAGCATTGGCGGATTCTAAATACATCTTTTTTTAAAAAGCTTTCACTCAGGAAATATTTTTTAAAGTTAGTTTCAAGTTGCTCTAATTTTTGGTTATTTCCTAATCGCAGTCATAACTCTAGCAAAACAAAAAGAGTTCATATGCAACTATAATGCATCATCATTTTGAATTGAAATATACAAAACTATACATTTTTTCCCTTACTAGAATTTAAAATTAATAATAATTCAAAGCGCATTTACTTTCATGACTAAGCATATTTTCTTGACCAAACATGGCTTCCATGACAACATGCAATGAGACTGCTTAGACTTTCTCTTTAGTTTGAAAATGGAAACTGTGTCACGATATCTACAGACTTCTCCCTCATTTTCTTCCGAGTTTATAAGGTCTAGATTATCTAGATAGGTGACTCTGTTTCCAATTTTAGTGCATCGAAAATCTCTTTATTCACCTTTTTATGGCAGTGTAAATAAAATGCCTCATCTACATATGTTGAATGCTCGAACCGAGATTTTGGATGATTGGAAACCAGGTAGCAAAAAGGTTTGTGCGAACATCATGACCATCATCTGGAATTGAGAAAAATACGTTACTTTCATAACATTATTTTTGAAGAGAACATATCAATCTTTTCCGTAGATATGCTTTCTTTAAATATAGAAATGTAATTGTTTTTTCTAGCAGAATGCATTTTTAAAAGTTTGGAATCAGTCGAAAAAATTTTCTACTTGATATTTAAAAGAGTACTTTTATTTTCTGGTGTTTTTCAAAGAGATTTTTGATTGTCTTAAGAATCAGATGTTGAAAATAGTGCAATTGCTTTTAAAGTGATATTTATAAAAATTGTATTACATGTAAAAATTCATGGAATCATTAATGTCACTTGGAATTATGCGTCCTTGTTTTTCTTGTCAAAGTTCTTTTTAGTTTTCCATCTTCAATGACATTTTTAACAAGTGATTTGAAAAAAAATCATTTTTTTTATATTTCACTAACTGGTACCCGGTGCGTTGCTGCCGCAGAAGGAATAATTTTGGAAATACCGTTTGAAATTTGAAATGGTTATCTTGTTCAATTAAGAATGATAGGAAGAATAATATATAAGAAGGAAGTATAAATTTAATTTATTCCATTTTTTAAAATTTATTATTTAAATGTTTTAGGGTAGACTCTATTTTTTATTTTTTATCTAAAGTAATTTCTTGGCTCACCTATAATATTCACCATATGAAAAATATGAATTTTCTAATTCAATCCACACACTTGAACTGATTGACTTTGCACATCTTTTCCATTCGACTTCCTTTTAAGAATAGTTTCTTCGATGATATTTGAGATCATCTTTACAGATCTTTGAGATCATCTTCTCATCTTTTGTTCCATAACATAACTCGGGTGGATTAATGTTTCGCAAAAGAATAATAAAGCAAGGTAATTATATTGAAAAAATGTAATTCGCGTAAAGGTAACAAAAAAGTCAGATCGATAAAAAAGACTCACATATGCATACCGTGCATATTCATGCATAAGCTATGAGTTGCCGTTAAAAGTTGCTGGAAATATGCATTTTGTCAATGTCTGCAACATTTCCATCATTTGAAATTTCACTGCATAAACTAATGCATTCTTCAGAAACCAACGAATTTTGTTTTAAACAAATGAATAACAAATGTTCGGATACAATTTTGGCATACGTGTCTACTTTATATTGATTGTATAGTTAATGACATTGCAGAATACGATTTGCTCTATTCGGAGATATGCGGAATGATTAACAATTTATTGCTGATACTTTTTTATTGAGTTGTTCACATATAGGAATAAAGAAAACGAAAAAATTTTAAAAACACAAATTACATTTACGAATCATGAAAAATTAAAAAGAAAGCAATCTTTTCGTTTAAAAATAAAATAAGGATATAATATCACCTGTTGTTAGATTAGTTTGCATAATATTAAAGAGATAAAGGCCTTGCCTTTCCAATAAAATTATGATTTACTGGAACGCATCGTATGCTTGATATGACTCGGAGACATGTTGAATTGTATTATTCTGTCTCTGAAGAATTATAGCACGTTCTTCTCTAACTATGACAATCGCAACGTTCTGACTGCGTTGAATCGGCGGGGATGCTCTCCGAATGGTGTTTTGTTGGCTCGTATTTAAAATGCCTGATTATCCGCTGGTAAGTTGTCAATTGAAGTTTTGAATAAATTTATCAATGAATTACATTGATATAAAACTATTTGTGGATAAATATAATGGGGAATTTGGTGACTGGAATTGCATCGCATCGTTTAATAACTTATGCATCATCATCCCCCACAAAATATATTCTTAAATATTTAGTTACAGCATCCGAAACGGTGCAGAAATGAATTTACACGGTGATAGTTTTATCCATGAATTTCGAAAGAAGCAGGTGCTGATCATGAAAAACTTTATTAACTGCGATGGATGACGCTTAAAACGCTGAAATAGAATTGCAAATAATCTGCAAAAAGTGTATTGAATCAGATGAGTCGCCTGAAAGAAATGACAACAATAGATGAGGTGATGGATGTAATGTTGACAATATAACTTTGTCATTCGTGCAGCACATTCTTAGTGTTTCCTTGTTGTACTTTAATAAATTGCTGTGTCCACAGGCCTTATTCATTTTTCTGATATTTGTAATGGGATGTAATCATCATATTGAAATGCAAAAAGATTCAAATCAACCTGCAGTATTCGTCGAGATTAAATAGCTCGTGAACGTTCTCTTTCAATTTTTGCCCCATTTTGGTCTTCTGATTTTGTGATAGGGTAGTACAAAAATGTTGTCTTTTGTTCTTGCCGCATATTGAACTTGAGATTCTGAAGTAAGTGAAGTTTTAATTCGTAAATGATCTGTTTCATTACTCGCTTGTCGTTTCTCGTTTGAGTAGCTCGAACTCACTTATTTCTATGCACTACGCTGATAGATCTACTAAGCGATGCATACCTTTTAAAGGCATAATATTTGACGAAGAAATTAACATGATATACGCGTGTATAACCAAAATATCGTTTGATGATTCACTGAATCAATAGAGAAATTACTGTTTTCATTGGGAAATTTCCATTTTATATATTTAACTTATTCGGTATCTTAACGGTATCTATTCGGTGTTTATAATTCTATTTTGAATATATGTTAAATTCTGTATGTGAAAACTGCACTATACTTATAGCCTTTGCTGAAGTTCAATCAATAATTTGGCAATGTTTTATCGAAATAATATAATATACTAACAAACAAATATTCTTTTTTATATATTAGATTTATGTATTCGTTCAGAATTGTAACGCTTGATGTCCTTTCAAAATTTTAGTGAAAGAAACTATTTCTTGTATCTCTTATTCGTTTAATATTCGTTCAGAATTCTCGTTTAATATTAGAAAATGAGATTAAAATATTTTTTGGAAAATTAAATAAGGTATCCGACTGCGTAGGAAGTAAATTTTTTGAAAAAACTGGATTTTTCTAAAGCAATTTAAAACTAGGGTTTTTAGATGTATTGCCAATTATAATACAAAATAACATAAATAAAAAAGAATTATTTGGAAATATATGTTGAGAAATAGGAAAATTTATAGTAAATTTTAATGAAATTTAATTAAAACTATTAACGCTTTACACACAATTTTAATTCAGCAATTCTTTTTTTTATTTTAGTTATACACAATTTATAGAATACAATGATGAATGAAATGAACCAAAATCGAAGAATAATTTTGAGATGCAAAAAAGTTATGGGTAAAAATATACGTATGTATGCATTTTTTCCATAAATTCACAGCATATTTTTTTTCTAAAAACACTTATAAACAAAAAAGTATTTCACCAACAATAAAACTTTCGGTTGAGATTTCCTTACCCATGTTATTTAAAACGCACGCTGAAATTTTTACGTAAATACTACTATTTGTTTTTGAGATATCATGTTAGCGGTGGAGAATTTTTATGAATATTAAAGTTTTGGGAAAATGTTAATTAAAGACAAATTTTAGCTGAAAAATATGTTTTACTTAAAATTCTCCTAGTTGATAGGTTAGTACAAAGTTACTAAGGTTACAAAGTTTCTAAGAAAAGGCCTTCCTTTTCTTAGAAAAGATAAACTGTTTTGAAAAAAAAAAAAAAAAAAGTCTAAACTAGAAGAAATAACAATTTTTTTAAAAAAAATTGCCAATGTGGTCTGTAGCCAATGTTTTTTACGTAGTCGGATACCTTTAATAAAGAAAATATATTTATATGATAAAATCGTTAATATATTTGAAGAAGTGATTTTTTTGAAAATTAATGTAGAGCAAAATTATTTGTTACAAAGCATTTTCGCAAGTTGCACCGGAACAAGCTAAAATGTAAAACACCCAGCATTGGTTTTTCCTAAACATTTTCACATAATCTGTAATAAAGCCGTTACCTCTAAGAATAACCTGCGTGCCCTTTTCATACAACAGCTACAAAATATTAAGCTTTGACTTAGATTTAGCATTTCTACGGAATCTAATGTCTCCTCAGCGAGTTATTTGGAGATTAATCCTTGGTAAATAAATGAGGTTGAGATCCGATTTTTTTTTCAAATTTTAGATAATTATGTTATTAATATAACAATTCCGTAGGCGTAAGCAATAAGCTGACCAAGTTTCATCGCAATTAGTTGAGCGGCACGGCAGCGCATAGGGTACTATAAAACAAAAATTCATTTTTATGTATTAGATATATGGACCTTTTATTTTGAAAATGTTGCAAGTCCATTTTTTTTGTTATTGCAAGATATTTAAATGCTTGTGTTTCAATAAATTTAAAAATATTGATAAGTTTTAATATTAGGTTGTTCGGAAAGTAATTTCGTTTTTTCCTGACAAAGGATTTAATTGCATTTTTCGCACCCAATTTCATACTTAAACCGCAAAATCATTTTATGTTTTAAGAGCTGATATAGCAAGGCTTGAGTGTGAAAAAGTGCAGCTGATTCTTCGCAGTAGTTTTTGGATGGTGCCCTTTTAAATATGGAGAGCAATAAACAGCATTTTCGTCATTTTTTTCTTTTTTGCTATATAAAAGGTAAAAATGCTGTTCAAGCCAGAAATAAATTAGCCAATATGTGTGGAGAAGATGTGTTAACAGTACATCAGTACCAGAACTGATTTGCAAAATTTTTCCTTCAAATGAGGAGGCCAAAAACCACCTCGATCAGTTTTTTTTACAGCAAAGACCAAAACTTTTATGAGCGTGTAATCATGTTACTACCAAAAATATGGCAAAAGGTATTAGACCAGAATGGCAATTTTATAATTTAATAAATAATTTATTCATTAAAAGAAAGTTTCTTTTCATTTTGACAAAAAAATACGAAAGGACTTTCCGAACAACCCAATATTTTGTGGTACCAGATAATGTAAGTTTATTATACAATCGAGTTTAGAGTGCTGACCAAAAAAAAAATAAGAGTTTTATTATAACTAAATGGATTTGTCTCAATTTCAAAATGAATGAATTATTGCAAACGTACATTTAGCAGGGAAATATTTCGGTTGCATCAGCATTTTTTAATGATAAAAACAAAATTCCATTTAAGTATTTAAAAATATTTAATCATTTGATAATAAATGAAACAAAACAAGGAATATTTTTTGTATAAATTGTAAGAGAACAAAAACAACTTAGTTTTGTTAAGTATTTCAATGAAATTACACATATTTATTTTATATGCAGGTATGAGAAAAATGAATTTTATTCAGGATTTAAGGTTTTAAAATGTTTATGATGAATAGAGGTATATATATTCATATATCAATCATGTCTTTGCATTTATCAGATGTAATAAATTTCCTTTTTTCATACACAAAAGATAACCTTATATATCTGAAATTACTCGGTCTTCCTCTTTGTGATCAAGCGAAAATTTTAAATTCAAGATCTCGTTCAATCGGAATTTGTTGAACATTTTTATAGTGCATCCCTTGTAAATCTAATTCATCATATAGTTAACCAAATCACTGTTTCTCTATCGGTATTTTTCTTTCTTTTTAAAACCATGTTCTCCAGAGGCAGGGTTGAAAAAAAATTCTGCTTTCATTTCATGTACTAAACATTTAATTTTTTTCGACAATTTCGTATTTTATAGTAATTTGAAATATTTGCGAAGAACTGGTTTCCGTAATTTTATAGTTACTGAATAGTTCTACTCTAAAATCACGATCATTCAGTAGAAAGGAATGCCCTGACAATAAAAATTGTGATCATTGATATTTATTTCATTGTCACTGATCTGCACAATCGGTGATGGACGTAAATATATTATCGAAACTCAGTTTCAAGATACTTTTCATTATTTATGGAATATACCAACCACCGATTTTCAATATCAAAAATTGATAAATAGAAACACCCTAGAATTTAGACATGATATCAAATGACCACATTTCCTTCACCGTATAGCAACCGGAGCTAAATTTTGTCGTAATATATTCGATCAAATATAATTTCAATCTAAGTGATGGAATTGCACCGCTTTCAAATTAAACAGAATTTTAGTACTGTTAAGTGCTAAGTTTTCATCGCCCAAGTGCTAGAATCTAATTTTTTTATGTTATAAATTTTTTCCCATAAAACGATCACAACAAATTTTATTTATATCTACCATTATTCCCATTTTTTTTCAAAAATGGCCCTGTCTCACTTTTAAAATAAACGACTCTCTCTCTGTATAAGTCAGCTCACACACACACACACACACACACACACACACACACACACACACACACACACACACACACACACATTTTATATATATAAATATATATATATATATATATACCGATATTTAATTAAATATCAATATATTTGTGGCATTAGTACTTTGGATGTCTACATAAGATAGACGATATGGATAAGAAAGGAAGTAATTCAAAATTAAATATGATTTTCACTATAATGTTTTGAATTCTTCAGCATTTTAGCAAATTTTATAAATTTATTGAATTGTTCTTCTTTGGAACCTAAATTATTGAGTCGCAATTTGTGAATAAAACGATATTGATATACTTGATCAACAAAATACAAATATCTTTATTTCCATCAAATATTTTATTTTAAATTTTAGAAAAAATAAATCGATAATTTCTTTAAAATATCCTAATTTACGTGTTGCACAATTGAGTATTTGAATTGCGTTGATATCGTTAGATTTTTATTTTATTGCTTTAAAGAAACAAATTTATGGATAAGGATGCTGAAAATTTTTGGAAAATTTAGTTTTCTTAGGGTTCAAATTTTTTGTGTAATCCTTATAAGGATTTTCAATATTAAATTCATAATCTAATATATTAATTACAATAAAGACCTGTGCCTGCAGTTTATTAATGTTGAAGTTTAAGAAATGACTTGGCTTTTGATAATTATCTTTTGAATGATATTTTCAAAATTAGTAATTATTATCTAAAACATATTGAAATTAAATGCTATCATTTAAATCATGTTCGTATCAAACGTTTAGTAATTTATCAAATCATTACTTATTAGCCATACCAAATATATTAAAAATTATCAATTATTATACTGCTACAACTAACCCCAAAGATTGATATAACATTTCAGTTTTTTTCCTTTCCTCTTTCAGAAAAATGGGCATAATTTATTGTCCTGAAATTTTGAATCAGGCTTTGAAATACTTCTGAATAACATTTTCATTAAATGACTTGATTTACTATGGATCATTAATCACGTTCACAAAAGATCACACTTTCCAATAAATGTTGTGATTTGAAAAATTGTGAAAAAGGGGTTTTTCTTGCCAACTGCCACTCTTTAGCACCTCGGTCATTTTTCACAGAAGATTATTTGATATTTTCAGCTGTGAACTTCCTGCTGTCAGCCAAACACTCCATCAAACATTCGGCAGCATAGAAGCACAACCTTAATTAATACATGTATATAATTTAATAAAGATAGGTGGTCTTGTATATCGTATCTATTTTCCAATAAGTATCCATTAAGACTTGTTATTTCAAAGAGACGTGAAAAAATTATTATAATTTTTTTTATTTTTGCTTGTTTCAGTTCGGCCAGTATTTAGTTAAATTGGCACGTATTATATTAATTTATATAGATAACTGATTTTTTAAAGTGAATGTAAAGTTTATAAAAACTCTTTAACAGTATTGTATATCATGATATATTTATTATTGCTTTGTGTTTATTACATGAAAAATAGACAAATATTTCGTATTATGCTATGAAAAGGGTTGTTGAATATTCTCACGAATGATTTGATTTGAAAGTCCTCAGAGAATACTGAGATTGAAGAATTCATAGTTACGCTGCTTTGAATATTTTCTTCCTAATTTTTTTAAAAGTAGATACAAAAAATTTCATTCTTGAAATTTCTGGTAAAAACCAAATATGTAAATACATTTAAAAGGCTGCTCTTCTAAATGAATATTTAGGAAATTCGTCGTTTTTCAGAGAACTATAGACCATTTATATACCTTTTAAATTAAAGCATAATGTATTTAAAATCTCATTAAACTTATTGGACGATAAATCTTTTAACACTGTATTTAGAGCTGGTTGTGAAATTAGGTAAATAATTACATGTTCTGTAGTTAATACTATTTAAATTCAATTATTTAAGAATTGATTTTTTTATTAAAATCACATTAATTAGAAATTTATCAAACATTTCAAGTTTTTTCTCAGTAATTTTCGTGATAATTGTTGAACGAAACCACTTTTACTTCACTTTAAAATTCAAAATATAAACTTCTAGGTCTGTTCCTGCAAAATTTGTTTTTCTTATTTTAATAAATTTTTAAGTGTAAAATTTTTACTGGAATTCTAACACTTCGTTTTTTCAGTAGATAATTTTTTACTCCTGCGCTTTGAGATGGTATTAAATACATATTTTTTAATGTACCATACAGTTTCATTATAGTTAAAATGAAATTTTAGAGATTATACAAAAGTTCATGTGTCGTGCTTAACGCTTTCAGATGTTAACACTACTGTTTGATTACTTTTAATTTTTATTTTGTTCATATTAATAATAAAAAAGTATTTGGTATTATGATTAATTCAAACTAAAGTAAAGTAATATTTTTTGGGCTTGATAGACTTCTTTTAAGTAAATTTTAATATTTTCCGACTGAAATAGGTGATTCCATTCCTTATTATTGAAAAAGATATGATTAGTGTAATATCTCATTCGAAAGAAAAAATGATTTCAATGAAATAAGTTACAGCTGCATCATTCCCTACTTGGATACTTTGTTATATTCAATTTAACAACTCATTATTTCTAACAGATCAAAAACCCTTTTTTGCCAATAGTAATGAATTTTATATAATTTAATAGAAAGCCATCGATTTAAAATTGTATACAAAAACATTCCATTTCTTTGTTTTAGAAACTTAATATTAAATTTAGTTTAACAAATAATTTTATAACTTCAAGTTATTAAATTTGATTGCTTAATTTTTAACCAAGTCAAATAATACAAACAACTGTTCTTTGAATTATCGTATCAGTATTTAGTTTAGAACGCTTCGAACTTTTTTTATCTTTCCCAATCGAATTTATTTGAAAGCTATAAAAACATTCTTTAAAAAACCAAAAAGTGCCCCTAAAAACATCTGAGAAAGTAACTCAGTGGCCCAAAAGTATTTCCAAATACAGATAAAACGATATTTCAAAGAAATGAAGCGGGAAGAAAAGCTGCATCAAACTGAAACAGATGAAAAGAAAAACCTAATGTAAAAATAAAAATGAAAGAAATGTACCATTTAAATTGAAGTGTAGGAAAAAATCGAAAAATGAACGTAGAAATAAAAAAGGATAAAAACTATTCTGTCTTTCCGTAGACCGGTTTCATGGGCCTTTTTTCCCCAAAATTAGAAAAAATTTGATTTTTATAATTAAAAAAAATTAGTGACAACTATTAAAGACGGTTTTTGTTAATTATTATAATAATATTGATACTAAATGTATGGGTAACAAAAAAAGACATGGTTTCTTTCATTGATCCAATAAATGATATCGTCATTAAAAGTATGGCTTTAAAAATTAGATTTACCTTCTAATTTTAATAACATTATTTTTCGAAATCTGTAAAAATTAAGGGACTTTTAAGTTTTTATTTAATTATCTAGCAAAATTCTGTCGCTTGAAATGATTACATACAAATTTAATCAGAATAAAATATTTTTTCTATTTTATTGACATTTTTGTAAATTTGTGAAAGTTCCAATTTGTTATTGCGTTTTAAGATGTTTAATCTTCCTTAACTTCAATGTAGTGTAGATTTTAAAATTTTGAATCTCATTTCAACATCAAAATAATCCTATAACATTTCATACTAATGGAACTATCGACGTAAAAAATGTGTTGCCTACCTTTTATATATCCTTTCGTTTTTT
>JAPMOQ010027620.1:1475892-1495497 GCA_026543055.1 Argiope trifasciata | reverse complement strand
CCCTAGTTACTTTGCAAAAATCCACATAAGAATCTTTTTGTATATTTAAAATCAATGGGATTTCCTCACTTTTTCGGCTTCGTTTTGACATTTTGTAATTTATCATCGTTTTTACAAAGGAAATACTTTTCTAGTAACAATTTTTTTTTATTAAGCTTTGAATTAGAAAGAAACTTGTTTGGCCCAGTATAACTTTCATATTAGTTCTTGGATCATAAAACTTCAAACCAATTACAACAATTAGAAAACGAATCCAGACTGAAGACTTTTTCAAGGATCACCCTCAGGCAAGGATTCAAAATAAGGAACTGTTTCTGCGAGGAAACGCACAGTGTCCAATAGTATTGACTCCTCTTGACCCGAAACTCACCCTAAAGGTAAAATAAGAGAAATACACCAATTAAACAAAGCAACATTAAAAAAATCTCCGAATAAAGCAAAAACATATAGAAAAATACATAAAATAAAACTACATACGAATATTTAACCAATAATCAAAATATTCCGCCCAATAATTAAGAAAACCAAAAGGAAAGAACATACCTGTAACAGGCGGAAAATCTCAACCATAGCATCCTAACCGCAATTTGATTTGAATGCAGTGTCAAGCAGAGAAAAAAAGACAAATGGAGAATCTGAGCTCTGTCAATAGGGTTACTTTAGTCTACTTTACTTTTAAGTTAAAAATTAATAAATCATTCTTTTTTTAAAATTAAAATTTCAATATTGCAGAAGTTTTTGAAAAAATCATTAGTGTTTAAATTTTAGTAAAATTATTTATGGCTTTTATAAATGAAATTTTGTTAAATTGAGTATCTCTTTTGCCTTAATTTTCGGGTCACGAGGGGTCAGTACTATTAAGCACTGTCCGATTCCTCAAAGAAAAAAATCCCTTATTTTGAATCCTTGCATGAGAGTGACCCTTGAAAAAGTATTCAGGGAGAATTCTTTTTCTATTTATCGTAATTTTGATTATATTGTATTCCTTTTTACTTGGCTTATATATATATATATATATATATATATATATAAGACGAAGATAAATTACATTAACCTATTTGCATCAGAATTTAAAAGATTCCGCTCTTAGACTTAAAAAGAAATATCTAGGAAACGCACGATATCTAAAATAATATTAATTATATCCGATACCATAAATGAGTTATCCTTGGTAATAAATTCATGAAAATAAAAAGAATTTAAAAATCTGTTCCTTGTTTTTTAGAATTTTACTGTGTGCTACTCGAAATGGGTTCTGAAAAGTTCTGTAGATCGTTGATATAATTAGATATGCTACGATAGTAATATTATCAATATTGAATTATATTTATCCTTTTTGCAATTCTAGAAAATAATTAGGATATAACTATATGTTTTGAGCATTATCACTAGAAAAATTCAGTTTTCAAAAAGAAAAGTCGACAATTCTTTTAAACTCTTTAATTTTTAAAATGCTATAATAATGTCAAAAATATTTCCCAAATATAATTGGGTTTTAAAATTTTATTTTATTTTTCTTTAAAGCAGATAGAATCTTGTAGAATTTCTCAAGAAATGGTAGTGAAATATTTTTTTCGAAGATTTTTATCTTCTCGTTTTTTGGAAAATGGAGCTTTTAATAAGTTAGAATGAAACTACTAGAATATTCCATAATTCTTTTATATTAGTTGTACATGGACTTATAAAAGCCATAAGATTTGTAGCACATATATATTGTATTGGTTTGTTCGGAAATTAATTTCATTTTGTGTGTGTGTGTGTGTTTGAAAATGAAGGATAATTTTCGTATAATGAACAAATATTTTTTTTTAAATTATATATTAGCCATTCTAGTTCTTTTGCCTTCTTTCTGGTAGTGGCAAGATTCCGCGCTCATGTAATTTTTGGTCTTTGCTGGCAAAAATCTAATCCAGGTTGTTTTATATAGTGGCTTTCTGATTTGAATGTAAGATTTTACCGTCTAAAAATGTTACCGCCAAGCTCGAACCGGGACTTGAAGCCTGCCCGACCACGGGGAAGATGCGCTAACCTTACGTCAGTACATCAGCCCAGGAAGAATAATTGGCATTATTCTATTTCTTCTACTGGAAAATTTGTGCAAGGTTTTCTGGCTCAGAATGTTGTTGGACAATAATTAAAGGGTTGAACAATTTCAATTTTCTCACAAGGTAGAAGTAAAAATGAATGAAAAAATTGATTACACTGAGAAGATAATCTCCCATCTGATTAAACTAAATGTTACTATATTTAAACATGCCCTTTAGTTCGTTCCAGTAATGAATTTTAGACGAATACCCAAAAGGCTTTGAATTATATTGTTTGAATGACACTTCTGATAAATATGAGCGCCATTAATACTTTTTGATATTTGACATTAAATTCCAGTCTCATTTTTTGGAAATCAGAAGAATATATTACTTTAGACGCGTTAATTTATAGCTCGAAATCTGTAACCCATGTATTTTAGATATTACCAGAATTATAGCCTTCATAGTTCATTGAAAAAAGAAATATTTATACATTTCTCACATTCGTAAAATTTCCAAAGCAACATATTTTCTAAATTTCTGTAGCACTCTTTTGTCCATGTTTCTTTAGAATCGAAAAGCCTCGCTTTTTACAAAAATCTTTAATCAGAACTATTCTTTTACTGACTGGAGAAACTTTTCTGGGGATATAAATATAAATAATCTAAGAAATGTTTGACTGCAGTTAAAACCATCACAACCTCAACTATTAAAATGAATGGACTATGTATTTTTAGAGAAACTTAGTAAAAATAAATCATTGCATTTGATTTGAGCTATTCAATTGAAGATCTTATTCTGTAGTGAAAATACGGTGATAGATATATACTATCTTAGACATTCCAGAGTTTAAATAAAAATCTTAATTAGAGATTAGGGGGTAAATGAAACGTTTGTTTTTCACTCCACGAGAGTTGATATAAGAGTAATAAACGATTCATCATGAAAAACAATATTCGTACCGATATTCCGCTTTTCTAAGAACTTATCTCTAAAATTTGTTGTTCTTTCTTTTTTCTTTACTTAGTCAAATAAATTTACATACATTATAATAAAGCAGTTGAAAAACTATATTAAAAAGCAGGTACCAAAACGTTACTAACAGCATATAAATTATTTAATTATTCCTTAATTAATAATAAAATTTTTTCATTACTTATGTGTCGTGGCACTGTTATATCAGTCGTCAATCAAAGAAATGAAATGAAAAGAACTAATTTTTGATTATATAAAGATTGTTTAGTCAATAAAGAATTACTTTTATATTCTCTCTCACTTATACTGGTAGCATAAAAGATAATATTTTATCAATAAATATTTTGTTTTTATAAGCGATGCTGATTCTTGATAGTATTGTTACTATATAAACTAGGGGCTGAATAAATCGATCAAACCACATTATGCATTTGTGAATGAAAACAGATTTATTAGGAAAAGGAATGAATACGTGAGAAAACAAGACTATGTTAAAGACTAGCGCAATTATGAAATCTTAATTTAATTAGAAAGCAGCTGCGAAATTCAAGCAGTAATTACTTCATTTATTTTACCTTGTTTACAGTTCATAATTATTTACAGGCTTCAGAATACTTACTGGATAACAAACAAGCAGAATCTTAACTAGGGAATATTTATCCTTAATGCGCTGAATGTTATTTTTTTCAACCTCCATTTCGTGAAAGGCTTTAGAAGGAAAAGAAGAAAATTCCCAGCACATTTTCCCTTTATACATGTACACATTTAATGACAGAAAACCAAAATCAAAGCTAATTTTATGTTTTGAAAAATTGTTATCATGCTTTTCGAAAAGTTAAGATGCATATCATTAGAAAATTCCTTCGCATTTCTTAATGCATCTGCTAAGAAAAATGAAGACATTATAGTAATTTGCTCTTGATTAGAGATGAACTTTCATTCCAACCCTTTGATTTGTAATTCTATTTACAGAGAAAATATACGTATTATGTATCCAGAGTTTTCATGCAATATCTTTCTAAAAACTGTTTTTTGATTTAGTTTTAAATCCGAAAAAAATCTGCACATTTTCTGTGTTGGGAACATCAAAGATATGGAAATGTTCTGAGTCATTTTATTTAAATCTTTCAAAAATAACAAGATTTATGTGACATAATACTACATGTTTAACGATACAATAAATTTCGCTTAACGTTGTGCCTGAAGTAAAGAATGGTGTTTGGTAGGATGTGTGGAGTTTGGAGTTACCTACTACAGGGAGTGCCCTGTAGAAGTTAGTCGAAAAAGTTGTCTACGTCATAAATGGCAAACTCGATTATATAAACACAAGTATTGTTTAAAGTATACAACTTTGCAAACATTTCGAAAAATATGGTATCACTTGCCTATTTTGTCTGTATAATATTTTTCGTATTGTGAAGATTATACCTGAACATTAGGGTGAAATATTCGTTCAAACATCACTCAGAGATATGAAAAAACCATCTAATTTTCTTTTTCTTTCTAATATCTCAGATAATTTTACAGTTAGAAGAAATATATTTTGTTTTTTTTATGGGTGACAAAGAGTAAATGTCAGTCATTGATTGTAAGGTAAAATAAAATATTGTAAGAAAAAAATATGTCGGTAATTGATACTTTTTCTCTACAGGGGTCATATATAAAAGTTTAATTTTTGTAACTTTTGATATTTACCTACAACAGAAGTTGAAGTATTTCCATACTTTTGAATACGTAATTGAATGAAACTTTGAAGCTGGAAATAAATATCTAACGTCAGGAAAGGAAAGAAAATAAGCGTTTGTTCCACTATTTTGGACGTTTTGTATAAAAGACGTAAGGTTTATGTTTTTTCTTAAAGTAGAATTATATTCCTAGATTTTTATCAATTTTTTTAAAGGGCAAAACAAAAGAGCATTATCGAAGAACGAAATATTTTTACTCCATTCCTTCAGTACAAAATTTAGAGCAATTTTATTAATGATTTTTAAATTAAGTGAAAAATAAAATTAGGGAAGTGAATTTTGTGAAAGTGCACTTAATACAAGTAACGAAGATTCCGATTTTTGAGTCTATTATCAAATATTTATATCAGGGTTTGAATCTCAGATGCAATACTTAAGAAATTCTCGAAGAAATTCAATCTTTAATCTGGAAATAAATTAGTTTCTTGCATCTAATAACTAAGCTGAAAATATTTTAAAATTTATCTTTCCATACCTTTCAGCAATTGTGATGCAATTTTTTTGGCATTTGTTTTTCCAGCATATTAATAAATGAAGTAAGAAACACCAAATTTTCTGCTTTCGCACACGATAATGAAAGCTCACTGTTTAATAAAGATTTCCAATAACGCAATTTTCATGTCTATACATAGTCTCTCGATAATTCACACAAACATTTTTTTTGAACTGACACATACGACGTTACACTATATTTAAGTGAATACCCCAAATAAGTAGAAAGCAAATGCGCTGAAAATAATTTTAATACATTTTTATGTTTCGTACTTTATTATTTATACAATTTCGCATTTCATTAGATATTATGATTTAAAATATCTCTTCGAAAAAACTTAAAAATTTCTATCTGTGGTTTTTTAAACATTTATTGTTATGGTAGTTTATTTAGCCATAAATTCTGTTAGAAATACACACCAAAAGAAAATGCTAATATAAAAAAACTGAGAATAAAATTAAGATAATATGTGATATCTCTAATAATCAAAATTATAGAAACTATAATTAACATTCATTATTCATCAAAAACTCTTTAAGAAAATACAATAAATGTTTTAATAAATTAAAAAACAGGCTCTCCCATAATTATAAGTCGTAATAAGTTGAATCTATAAAATTTGAAATGTTAACTACATACTTAAAGCTATTAGTATTGTTTCTTTTATATTTGGGACCTTTCAATGTCAGATTTTTTCTTTGAAATTGCTAAATTCTGTATAATTTTCGAAACAATTTATGCCATACTTGCTCAGTACCTATTTTAAACGGCATGCTCCAAAATAAATAAATGCTTACATATTTCCACTTATTCCTAATTTTCATCTTATGATCAGCATAGAATCAAGATATGGCATAAATTAGTCTTGCTAGTCCACTGCATTCATAAAGTTATGACAGGTCATTGTTTTCTATCAGGGTATAGAAGTTTCTAGAAAAATCAATTTAATTTCTTCTTATTGGTCCTATCATTACAATCCCTGAAAATTCCAGCACGATGCAATTTGCTTTTAAAATTGGGAGACATTGGTACTATATCTGTCCAGCATCTGACAGAACTTTCATTAAATATATCTTTCTTGTGATGGAATTAAATATGCAGTGAAGCAACATTATATATTCGTAACAGTATTTTCATGCAATCATATCTTAGTTGAATTAAAAGTAGAAATCGATGTGCTCCATTTTAATGGAAAAAATGAGTTATTTTAGGAGTTGGTTACCTATCATCACTAAACCAATTTTAATTCAAAATTAAGGATATCTAGCTCTAAATATAAATAATTCAGTAGCTTTAATAAATTGCTTATCATGCAATGCTATATTAGTTGAAACATTTTTATGTAACGTTGATTCTTGAAATTGCTTTCAAGCACAAGATGAATGGTTTAATATAATTATAAATTATTCTTTCAACTAATTCTGAGCCCAATTTTCTTAAAAAATTATTTTTAAATGACGTCATAAATATTTGAAGGATGCTACCAGATGCAAATTAACAGATTAGTAATCCTGTCTACTAATTTCTCACCTAAGAAACTCAATCTATTTAGAGTTTTGAGAAACAGTCATGTGAAAACTATTTTCAATTTATATCAACCAAATTATTTCTGTTGTCTTTTAGTTTTGGGGTGATGTTCTTTGCTGTGTTTCTTTAGCGTGGCTATAATTGGGTTAATGTCTGAACAAAGCAGAGCTTATGAAAAGCAAGAATTTATTTTTAATTTATAGAGGGATTATTTTAACATCTAGATTTACAACTGGCTCATATGGATGCTGTGTGAACATTGATTGTCAGCTTAATGCTTAATTGTAATGTTTCCCGCATTTTCGCTAATTAAGCATTTTTTTAGTCCAGAAAATAAACCTGGCTGAAGATTATTATAAAAAACATACTTAACATGTGTCTTAGTAATTGTGGATTAAAAAAAGAACCTTTCTTAAAAAATACAAATAAAAGGACTTATTGTGATTGATATCCCCATGTTTTTATCAGTATTTTTTTGTACAAATAGCACATCTAAATTTTTGATATGTTTTACTTTTTAACAATTTTAATTTTTATTCCCTTTCCAAGAATAAATTATATTAAAAAATTAGAAAATACTATTCAATGTGCGCATAAATGTTAACATCAAATATGGAACATTTTTGTAAAGAAATATGAAAAAATTATAACGCTTCATTTAACTGAAATGGAAAGTCTTCAGCTTGAATCACTTCTTTTTTAACCTGAAAGGTCTCTTAGCAGTTTTTTAGAAAACTTCTCAGACTTTGCCAATAAAATTTGAATTTTATTATTATGAAATCATTATTATTTTGGTAAATGATCAAATTAATTTAGAATATACGTTTGATTGCAGTACATTTCATAATCATGTGGGACCATGGTGTTGTTTTCTTTTGGGTATTTTGAATAACCGAAGGCAACAAATAATTGAAGCTCTAAATCACGTATGCAATAAAAAAGGCATGAAGGGCAAAATTCATTAACATCTTTTAATTGCAAAGATTTTTGTACCTGCTTTTACCAATAATGCATTATTATTATGTATGCTTCTTTGAAAGCAAAAACGTTTTTAAAAGGTTGACCTGCTTTCACCGGTATTGCTTTATTATTACATGTGCTCCTTTGAAGGCAGATGCGTTTTAAAAAGTTTGACTTAGAACCATGGCATCATAGCCGTTATTTAGATGGAATGCAGTTTTTTTGAGAGGAAATTAAACGATTTAATTTTTATAATATGTTAAAAACAGTTCACACACGTTTTGCTAAAAGTATTTTCTCTTTTCCCCAATGATTCCCCCAACTAATTTTCTATTTCCACAATTTAATAATTACTATGTTAATTATTAAATTTACTGTAGTTAAGTGGAAAATATTGAAGGATTTAACTCCTGTTCTAAGATTTATCCATTATAAAACTGTTTTATAATTTGCGAAATTAGAAAATAGAAGTTTGTATTCATTAAAATATTGTTTTCGTAAAACAATGCTATCTTTATGGAAAATTATCATAATTCATAATTATTTCAAACTGATTTAAACCAGTTAATGACTTAAATTAGTTTAGACAAATAATGACTTAAAAATAATAATGTTCTCATACGATAACATGAAATTAGAGATCGTAGATTTCATTTTCTTTTAATTGTTATTCTTAAATAACTGTGATCTTAAATTTCTGGTAATATTTTATAGTCCTAAATATTTCAGAAAATTTTAGAGTATACTAAACAGCGAATACAGTACCAAAAACTCAATATTAACCCTTTTAAAATTCAAAATAATGATGCCAATTTTATTTTCATACTTTCTTTTTCTACATATTTTCTGTAATATTTTACAGAATGATGCCAATTATTAAATATACTGTATTTGTATGCAGGCGAAGGACAATGCTGTTAAACACGATTCTATATAGTAATTATCTCTTCGGCAAAAATAAGATGTACATTTGCAATATGACGCTATATTAATGAAGTTTAAAATATTTTCTTCATTTAAAGTTTCGGGCTAACAAATAATTTATAGTTTAAACTTAAATACTTTCTGCTAATGAAGCACGAACTTAACATTTTGGAAAGAATCAGGAATTTGGCTTCATTATGCTAAAGAAGTCCGCAATGAACTTGACAGAATTTTTACAGTATGTTTAAAGAAGGCTCAATTTTCAGAGAAAGTTCTTCGCCTTTTACATAAAATACATTCACGTGCTTAATTTTTCTAAAATAATTAATAAGACTTTATTAAGTTGAATTAGAATATTGCAATATTAATAGCTGTAATATTCTACCTCAAACAATCTAACATTTGTGATGTAGGGAAACGAATTAAACACAATTTACAAGTATTCTACAAAAGGATATTTAAAATTTAGATCTAATTTTAAATAGTTTATCGTGCATCGGAATAATGCTGTATACAGTTTATTTATATTTTGAAAATTGAATTAATTAGTATTGACTCAATGAATGCTTTAAATATTCCTTTTAAATACTTGAAAACATTATTTTGATCCACTCAAGTTCGAATGAAACAAATGAATATTTCATGATTCTTTCAAATTTGAAACAAATAAATAATTGTAAGTATTTCTGATTTTTTCAGCAAATAATAATTCTTAATAATTTTGGAAATAATTTTAGAATTAATTAAAGTTAAATAGTAAAACGATTGAATCTCGTTTTTTATTAAATATTCAAGGTGTTATTAAAAAGCAAGATTTTGAGATCATTAGGTAACAGCTCACGCAAGCAGTTGTTTCGGGAATCCTAGTTATGAATACATATACAAATAAGCCAATTTCAAATATAATTTAAAAAGTAATTAAGATCAAATACACTTCTTTGCAATGTATATGAAACTTTAAAAAATGTTAAAAAATAATTTATGCAGTAAAAAATTCATAAAACACTATTTATTGATACGCATATCATGATCACAGTTGATTGTAAATAAAATTAAAACTACAGATCAAAGCGAATTTTCTTTAAACTTTCACGCAGAAGTATTAAATATGAGTTAACAATTTAAAAATTTATTAAATTTTATTTATAGCTTCTCATTTGTATATTCATATTTTAAAATCATATAAACATATATATACTAAATGTTAAACTGTAAGAATTTTTAATTAAATTAAAGACTTTAAAATCATCAAAGTACATAAAAATGAAATTTTAAAATTGTTAATGATTTTTTTAATTAAAAAGTTTAAAAAAAATGCACCTGAACATTAGAAATAACCTTAAATATCAAGAAATTCTACTTCATTAATCTTGCTCTCTGAAATGAATCAGTGAAAAAAAATCCAATATCATAAAAACGAAATTATTAAAAAATATATAAAAACAATAATGTATATTTAAGAAAAAAGATAACACAAATTTATGCATTTATATGTCTTAAATGATGTTTTATTGTCCATTTTTATGCATTAGGAAAAATTCTTTTTTTATACCTATACAAAAGGTTCATTAAAATAATTTCTTCTTTTAAATGCAACAAAGGGAAGAAAAAAAAAAACTATTTGGCATGAAAAAATACTTTTTTATAGCTGAACATTCTAAGTTATACAAGAAATTCTCCAATTTCCACTCTGCTTCTTACATCTTCATTCTTTTTATTTAAAACGTACAAATAGAACGTTTTTGTTCGTTACTAAAATTGTGCGCGAATTCTTCTTTTTTCTGTGTACATTTGAATTTTACGTTTGAACTCCCACATGCTTTTACTTGAGAGAATGCATCTTCCATTTACTGAAGAATTGTTTTAAGAATGAAAAATGGTGCGGGTCGAAACGAGACTTTCTAGATGGTTTTAGAGCGCCATTAGGAGTCTTTTTCAAGCGGTCTCTCGTTTTATATGGAGAAATAAAAGTAAAGTCATGGTTTCTATGCTATAGCAAATCCCACAGTGAATGTGCTAACATTCAAGATTTATCGCTACTATAATATTCTACTGGCATCAATATTTATAATTTATTTATAAAGAATTTTAATTATATATTTCAAAGTATGCATTAGTAAGACATTCCAAAATAATTTTATTCTGTAATATATGATAACTAAGCTGGAGATTAATTTAAAGTAAGATTACTTTGCGTTTTTTCACTTAGTAGCATTACAATTATAAACTAAAAATGTGTGAAATATTGTTACTTAATTTTCACTACTAAGTTTGTTGCAAGTGTCACTTGTAGTGGTTGTATGGATATGCACAGTCAACTGGCCTTCATAACAAAAGGTGGCTTTATTAACGGATACATAGTGAAGCATACATATACGAGACAATTACAAGGAATACACAGCAGGACTTAGCAATTCGGAAATAGCACAATAATGCTAAGCTGCTTGAAGTGCTCAGGGAGAGAATTCTTTCAGCTATTAACCAGAAAACTCAAAACATTACCTCCAACTCGTTCGTATGACTTTTTATAATTCTCGAGACATTGCAGAGGAGGCTCTTGAGTTGTCAGGCATACCTTAGTTCCTATTGGCTCTGTCACTATTATCTGAAAGATTCCAGTATTTATTGTTTTGTCGCCAAAGTCACCAAATCTCGAAATGGCTGCCAAGTTTATCGGCAAAACCTGATATCACTGATTCTGCATCTGATCAGCATCCATAAGAGCTTATTTTAAAACGATCGTTACAGTGAATGAATTAATCACGCTGGAAAAACATTACAGATTTGTAAATATATATTAGTTATATATTCCGAATATATTGGTTTGTAGAATATATTATATATTATGTAATTATATATTCTGTACTATATAACAACTAAGCGGAAGATAAATAAAAAAAAGATTAATTTAAAATTTTACCTTCACTCATGCAAAAGCTACAAACAACTTTTTAATTATAACGTGATTATGAAACTAATTGTAGAAATTAAACATTCGAGATGGTAGCAAGAAATCGATGAATTTAATATTATGTATGAAAAAAAAACTGTAATAGGAAATTTCACGTTATTTTTAAGTTCTTTTACTAACGCTTTTACACTGTATTGATACGATTTACAACAAATAGACTTCCCAATTTTAAGTTCAGCGCTCGTGCTAGTGGATTAATTACGCGATGCACGAGCCAATTGTATTTTTTGCTGTGTTTACAAAATTTATATATTTTTCAATTGGTTAATGGCATGTACGTCATCAAAATGAACCCTAT
Source organism: Argiope trifasciata (assembly GCA_026543055.1). Taxonomy (NCBI): domain Eukaryota; kingdom Metazoa; phylum Arthropoda; class Arachnida; order Araneae; family Araneidae; genus Argiope; species Argiope trifasciata. Next base: position 1,483,577 of record JAPMOQ010027620.1, on the reverse strand, counting down.
TTGTATTGTACGATGCATACGTGCAATGGAGTAATCAATCATTAACATTTATTTTAACACTTTTTGATGAACATTTCCATTTTCTCATCTACCCTCAGTTTATTTCAATTTCTAGTAGAAAAAAAAAATGTCTGAAGAAATGTGTCATTGATACAAAAAATTCTTTTAAAATGTTAACAAAACTATCAATTAAAGGAATGTCTCCGATTAGTACAGATCTATTTCAAAATCCAAGCTGTGAAAATGACATAAATGATACTAAATATAATGTACGAGTGAATTCTAAGCGATGATAAGAATGGGAAGAAATTTTTAAAAATTAATATTTGAATCAAAATATTAATTTTGATTTATGCAACAGATACATGATTTGGTTATGAATTCATCAAGATAATAATTATGAAATTAAGCGGTATAAAAGCGCCATTCAAGAAATGAACTAAAAAAACTGTTTATGAAAAAATATATATATTTATAATTCTTAAAGTAATTATTTAGAAATTTAGACAATTTTTCTTTAATTTTATATTATTTTAAGTCAATATTTCCTTTCTAACTACAATATTTTTTTCAAAGTATTAACAAAAACTTATATTAAAAAAAAACTCTACAGCAAATGCTGCGGAATAAAGTTTATCTTTAAACTTAAATAAATTACATATCAATAACTAAATAGGTATTCCCTCATTCTCTCTGTCTGTATGAGTGTATGTAATATATATGTTTTAATGCAAAGAGTTCTAAATTGCAAAAACAAAATTGAAATTTTAAAACTGTATTACAAACAATTTACTTATTTTTTTCAAATGAAAGAAATAAAATATTTTAAGGTGTACGTACACACTTGGAACTTCGAAAATCGCTCAAAATATAGACTATTTCTTTATTTCTTCAAAGTATTCTGTAATCCTTTAGCTTTCAAATGAGATAAAGATGTTGTCAATATTCGAAATATTTATCGAGTTATAAGGATTTTTCTGCAAGTACTTTCACTTTAAAAAAAATCTCGTTTTATGAAGAATGAAATTTTTCAAATATGTTAATTTATTCACACAAACATAACTCAACAAGAAATTAAATAAATACAATTATTTATATATCAAACTGATCTGTTGGAAACAGGAAATGTTTTGTGTCTCAATAAAAGTTATTTTTATAGAAATAAAATTTTAATAGCTATTTAAAAGTTAAAATTACAGAAAAAATCTGGTCTTTTCTGTTAATTGTTGATGAAATAAATTGTAAAAAAAAACTATATATTTTTATGACTTGATTGAGATAGACAACATGAAAACTAATATTAGGCATAATTTTCACCTAGAAATATGTGTCTGTACAAATTGGAATTTAAGTTATCAGGTTTCAAAATATATGCTTATTACTCATTAAATATTAATTAATAAATTAATTATTGGTGTAATATGGTTTTTTTTTCTTACTAAAATGAGTTTAAACATACATTAATGACCTGCTGTGAAAAAATAGCGTTTTTATAAGAAAAATTTCAAAAAAATCTGGTGTGTACGTACCCTTCAAATATTCTTTTCTTATATAAATGGTTTTGTTATTTCTAATAATTCAGTTTTATTAAAATGATTCCTTGTTCCTTGTTATCTTTATGAAGAAACCATTCAAATGAGAAAGAAATACTTTTTTTAGAATAGCTAAATATATATGTGAAGATTACATTGGAATGGGGAAGACTAGATGCATATGTGAAAGAATGTTTTTTATCATAGCATAAAATTTAATATAATATTTTCGACCAAATGATATTATAAAAATATTTAAAGTACTCAAGTTTCTTTTAGAAAATACATCTTTTTCGAAAAACTAATTAATGTAGTTAAAAATAGTGGAGTTTGATTTGCTCATAAGCAAATTAATTATAAGAAAGGAAAGACTTTCATTGATAAACAACATTTTGATTTTGAAGAATATACTCCTGAACGGCATTAAATTAATAAATAAAACATACTAAATTATTCAAATTTGAGATTTCTTTAAATGTAAATAATAATTAATTCGTTTATTAAACAAAATTTCATAAAATATTTCATAAATTTCATCTTAATGAAACCAGTTTAATTTAAACAAATTGAGAACCATTTCTCGTGTTTACTGGTGAAAGTAATATTGTTGCTGTGAGATCTTAGGTTGGAAGATTTTCCTCTTAGAATGACAAAATCCATTGTTAAAACATAAGGAAAAGATATATGCGTTAATAACATTAAAACGTATTTTACAAAATTTATTCTAAACAAGCTCTTTGAAATAAATGCATTTTTTGCTCAGAAGTAATTAGTTGCTGAAATTTAACTTGAATCCCTTAAGACTCAAACTTCATAAAGTGCAAATATGGAATACCAAATTTTGAAATTCAAATCGTCTTTTACTTAGTTCGTTCATTAACAGGAAGTTGCACCTTCTTTAAATGAACAGTTTCCCATTTCCCCTTTTATCAAAACCTTTAGGCGAATCGAAACAATTCCGTCTTTAATGAGCGACACTGACTTTCCATTATTTCTCTCATTTAATGAAATTACCGAAGACGACTCAAATTAATTCTGTTTCGAAAAAAACTTTGCTCCGATACTAGGGAGTTGAAACATTTAATCAAATAAGTTACCCTTAAGTGAACACACTATTTAACAGTAGCTGTCTTCACAACTTCACTAAATATGAAAAAGTTGATGGCTGTAATTTAATTATTCAGATGCGCATCTATTTTTTCTGTACAAGGTTTTTAGTATATAGTGTTATTTAGGTAAGAAATAGGCATTCGATAAAGTCAAAAAAATTTTTTAATTCATTTTATATAGCATATTTTAAAATACACCAGTTTCTATTAATTCTAATTGTCATTTCGAGAAAATGCTCCTGAAATAATATGCAACTAGTCCGCAAACTTCAATAAAATTAGGTATCGATTGTGGTTACTTTATGCATAGCAGAGAATTTAGAAACTGATTTTAGGATAATTGGAAAATTAAATATTTTCACGATAGAAATGGCTGCTCAAGAATTGGTGATACATTATTTTAATGATGTTACAGGGACGTTTATTACTTAAAATTTATTTTTATCATGTGAGAACATGATGGTGTTTTGGTTAAGGGTTTTGAAGCTCGGAAATAGACATTAAGCAGTGAATAAACTATAAATGGATATTTTCATAATTATCCTTTAGTTTTATATATTTTTTAACTGCCTTTACATGTTTCTTTAACAGCAGATATAATTTTAAAACGATGACCTGCTTTTTCCAGGATTTCTTTATTATTACGTATGCATCTTTGATAGCAAATGCGTTTTTAATAGGTCAACGTAGAACTATAACATCACAGCTGTTATTTCATGGGATGTTTTTTCGGAGGAAATTAAATAATTTAATTTTTGTAATATGTTTTGAAAAATTTCGCTCTAATTTAATAACCATTTTTTAAAGTATTTTCTCTTTCCTCCAATGGGGAAATATCACTTAATTCATTCTTAAGTGGGAAACGTTGAAAGATTTGACTCCTGTTCTAAGATTAATATATTAGGAAATTGTTTTATGATCTTGTTTTTTTAAGAAATTAGAACATGGCAGTCACATAGCAGTTTGTACAAAAATAGTATTTTCATACAAATTATATGTAAATTAATGTTTAAAAATTTATTGGTAAATAGTTTATTGTTTGGAAACCGCATTCCGATGGCTTTTTATTCAGTTTCTAAACGTGGCATTCCTTTTTGTAAGAACTTTTGCTTTGGTTAGGGGGTTTTGAAGCTCAAAATCGTGTAGGCAATAAATAAAGCATAAACAGAAATTTTCATTACCCATTTTGTTTCTTGGCTGCTAAGTTCTCGTTCATATCGAAAGAAAAAAATCGTATTTTTTTAAAGTTGATAAAAACGCATTAATATAATTATCTGGTCAAAAAAAAATATTCTTACAGGATACCTTGAAATTTACAATTGTTAACTTGAAATAACTCTACCTACTCTGGCGCAGCATAGCCAAATATATGGCCCTTGTGCCAAAATCCCAAATCAAACCAAACCTTGAATTTTACGATAGCTAATGTCAATTTTTTAAATATTTATAATCGCAATTTAAATAAAAATTGGAATTAACAAGCTGAAATAACTATGAGCAATATTCGTAAGAAACGGGAATTATCAAGAAAAAAATTTAACGAAAATAACTGAAGAAAATATGCATGATTATTTGATACCATGCCCATTGATTCACAACTTATAGTGGAAGTATCAGTACAAATCAAATCTTTGAAAATTTTCCAGTGAGAAGAGATATGGAATTTGGGATAATATGATTTCTTTCTTAAAAAAAACATTTCATAATGAAGAGCCAATGAATAAAGAAACATATAACAAAAATCAATTCATAGGCAGAAATAATGCATTGCATGTATGCATACAGGAAATTCAATTTCTACACAGGTTCAAATATTGTGTACGATATTTAGAGAGTTATTGTATTCTTGTCCTTAACCTGCCTTTAAGGGCAGCTGCTGCCTCAAACTCTTGAGAAAGTTATATATTCTTTCCAAAAGTGATTTGGCAAAGGTTTAGCACCGTTTTAGCTGTCTTCGAAGACTTTTAATGGGGAAGGATTAACAAATGTCTCAATATTTTTATCTTTCTTTAGGCTCAATTGCATTTTCAAATCACGTGAACAAGTTTTATGTTTGTTTCTTAACTAATTTGGCAGAATTTTTGAATCTTTTTAGTTACCTTCAAAAACTTTCAATTCGGGAAAATTAATAAATGTCACTCATAGTCAAAGAACCTGACATACCGGTATCACTTCTCTTCCAATTTTTTCTTCTTTTAATTTTAAAATATAGTTTTTTAGGTGGTGCCATTGCTTAAGATTTATAGTAATGAATGAATTCTTATCAAGTATTGAGGAAGATTTTAAAAATGAAATATGTTGCGACTTCTCCAGTGCTTTTCTTTTAATTTTATAAGGGAATTTAAAAACAGTTATCTCCTCGATTTATTTATCTTGCTAGAAATCTTGAAAATGCTTGTAAAGATCATAGAACTGTTAATAATATACGAGGCAATAAATATAATTTAATTAATTAATCATAAAAAGTAAGGATTATTCTCTTAAAAAAGAGCATATGTTCTGTTTGATCAAAGCTTTCAATGAAAGAGGCATGGCATGCCTAATGGTTGTAATAATGTTTACAATTCGGAAATAATATCTGTAAATACGTTTGGCGTTCGAAAATTTGAAATAAATGTAAATGTAACAATAATTGCAGCAATAAAGTTTTTGCAATAATTTCGAAATGCAGAAATCTTTATCAGTCAAATGGCAAATGCTTGTCTCTTAATGTCTAGGTTTGTCTCATTATAACCTTGATATGATTTTAGACAAGTGAACTATTTCATATTATTTGAAGATCCAGAAGTAGGTATAAGTAATAATGTAAGAAAAAAATTATAATAAATTTAATAAAAATTTAATAGTAATTTTGTAACATTAATTCAAATGAAATACGTCAAAATGACTAAGGACGTTGATTTTAAGAGAGAACAATTTTTAAATTGTTGCCAAAGAACACCATCCCATCTTACAATAAACGATAATATAGTTGCTTCTTGTATTGCAAATGAATTATTTTTTACTTTTCTATGTAGGTATTTTTTGCATGTTATATTCTCCCCAATTATAAATAGATAGTATTATTATATGTTTTTTTAAAAATTTATTTTAAGAAATAAGTAAAATGATTGTCCAAAGAAGCAGATAATACAAGAAAGTCTGGGAAGGATTGAAAGTGAATATTTATTATCTTATGGAGATAGAAACATTTTATGTCCCAGCGAAATTATAATAATATCAAACTTCCAAGACCTGGGCAATTTTATTTATTGTACTATAATGCAGTTAACAAACTAGACACACTTAATAAAAAAAGAAATATTTAGCAAATATTTTTATGAGTACAATTAATAGATATATATTAAACATCTTTGGAAAACTCATACCTATTATGAGAAATAAAAAATTCTTTAATATTAAAATTTAAACTAGTAATATTGATAATGCATATAACTTTATCTTTAAAATTATTAAAATTTAATATTGTTTTTCCGAGTTCATTTGTGAACAAATTATTCTCGGTTTAGATTCGATAGGAATCGTTTGTAATTAAGCAATAAACATGAACTATTTAAAGAACTATTGGCAAATAAATTTCCAGCAATTAAGGATAATTGCGTATTGGAAATCTTTATTAACCAATGTTATTTAATATTATGTGCTTTATTTCCGGTGAACATATGCTGAATTCGTCGTCTAGAATCGCACAAATAGCTTAAATAATTTACAAAATAAATTATAATGATGCATCAATAAAAACTCATGCAAGAGACATAAGACAAGAGACAAACAAAGTCTTCTAAATACTTTTCTGATGTCTTATAAAAGAACAGTAAATGGCAATTGCTTAAGAACTTAAATTTTTTTTTATTGTGTTTAAAATGGTTATTACTTAATTATTTGGACTGTTTTATTGTTATTTATTTATAAGTCTATTTTAAAATAAAGATTTCAATTAGTAATTCATATTGAAGGAGGAAATTTCAATGTTTGATATTAATGAAACCTTCGAAGTTTCTTTAACAAATAAATAAAATTTTCGTTCCTTTCTCACATGGAATCTAAATACATAATTCAGTCTTCGGCAGATTTAGTTAACTCTGACAGAAATTGTCGAATAAGTTTCATTTTAAACATTAATGGGGACTTACGATCTGTAAGAACGGTAGCGATGGACTTTTGGTCACCCCTAGAATATTTTTAGCTCAGTTGAATGGATTTATACCGTACCATCCTGTTTACTGACATTCAATACAGGTACATTTTTTGAACCAGTTTCAACGGATGCTTTGTAAAATAATTCAGTCGTTTCTTTAAGCGCAGTCTTTATGGCCGCAATCCCTCTAAATGTTCCAGTGATAAACAAAGCTTAGCAGTTGGGTCTAAAACTTAGACCTCGAAATATCATCTAATTTACTGATCTTATTATGAAGCAGAGCTCCAGACACTTTTAAATGAAGCATAAAGTGATTTTAATTGTAAGGATATTTTTACAGAAGAGTTTTTCAATGAAAACTCGCATTCAACTAATTCTGATATATATGTTCAAACATAATTAATTATTCTAGTGATAATACATTCTGAAAAATTTATAAAATATATCAATGTGAAAAGATAAATATGTATAGAATTTACAGGTTGATTTCTATTTTTATTAATCTGTATGTTTAAAATACCCTAAGAAACCGTGCCATGGAAGTGACCAAAGACGATAAAAAGGATCAATTTTACATATTGCCATTTTTATTTTTTATATAATTGTTGAATTTTCTATTATATTGTTTTCTATATACCTTCATATACTGGAAAAATAAATATGATTTAAAAGTAAAATGTAATATGTTTTTCACAAATATTGTTTGTAACAAGTAATTTGAGTAGAAAATGTATGTTCCAATGCAATAACCTTATTTAAACGATAATATGTATTGAAAAATTTCTAAAACATATTAATATATCAAGAAAAATATCTGCAGAATATATTGGCCTATTTTCGCACTGATTTATTCATTAGAAATTTTATTTTGAGTGTAATGAAAATTTGTTATCGTAGACCGTACCT
>JAPMOQ010027620.1:1452769-1470892 GCA_026543055.1 Argiope trifasciata | reverse complement strand
TATATATATATATATATATATATATATATAATAAATTTAAAAAAAGTTTTCATCCGTAAATAAAATGCACCTAGCAAGCTAAAGAAAAAACTTTATCTATCTACTTCAATACCTTTTATGAATATACATGTACTGCTTCTCGTTAAAAATATACTTGGTTTTGATAAATGTTTTTGGATATATTTCTCTTTATTAGACCAATGGAAAAAAATGGATATAAAATATTCAATATGGAAATTCTAGGTTATGAAGTATTTTTATTTTACTTGTCTTATTTCTAAAGTTGAAATTCCATAATCATATTGTCATCACTTTTTAAATGATCGCAGTTCCAAATCTTGTGTTCCTCATTAATTAAATTATATTTACGTTTTCCGTTGTTGATTATTTATTAATATTAAATTAAATTAAATTTTAATTCTCTTCTGTGATGAGAACTAAACAACTAAAAAACTCAAAATAAGGCATGAAACTTTACCATTTAGTTCCCTGATATAAATACTTTTAATTAAATTCAATAAAAATTGTAAATTGTGAGGAAAAGTTTTAGTATAATACATTTTCCTAAAATTACAAAAATTCCCGACATAATATAAGTATAAAATGTTATATTTACCACTAAGCAATTAAGATATTTTTACTTTTGTATTTGAAATTAATGGTTTAGAAATTTGGTATATAACGTATACGGCAATATTTATTATAAATATAGTACAGACATTGCTTTTCTTTTCGTTACTGAAAACTAAACGTGTACTGAGTTTTTGCCATCCAAACTTAAATTTACGACGTGTTCTTATTTACTCAATCAAATTAAAGCAGTAATTTTCTATTTGAAATAAGTAAGTTTTCCCCAAGGAAACTTTCTTAGTCTCTTTTATAAATATATCATGTTTCGCAAATAATACTGATGTTTATTACCTTTTTCAAGTCTAGATACTCAATCAATTGGTTCATCTTGGGAAATGGAAGAAATGTGAATTGCGTTTATTAAATAAAATCGTGTTTGTCTACGTGATCATAATTCTATCACCAGTTTCCAATTTATATAGACAGCAACCGAAGAACAGAGAATATCAGTTAACATATATAATTGTTTGTATCAATACTATATAATTTTTTATATTGTTGGTAGGTGTGAAAGATATTATTATATTCCTGACTGTTACTAAAGTATTTTTCTTTTTATAAAAGTTTCGATGTATCCTTTCATATATGAGTCGAAGAAAAGAATTATTTAGAAAAGAAAAATTTATTAACCCAACAGACACTTTTAAAAACTTGTTCTATGCTTTTCGCTAATATCAATGTAATTATGCAAATAAAAATATGTGTAGTTACAAGAAATGTTTTGTTTATTATCTTTAAGAAAGCTTAGTAGTTTTTAATTACAGTTTTAGGATTTTTTAATATTTAAATTAATAAATTACTGCATAAGATTTGAAAGTCAGAATCGCTTTTTTATTGAGTTACAAAATTAAAGAATCAATTAACTTTCTAGGCATACAACTAGAGTCTGAATTATTAAAAAACTGTATCAAAATCATTCATTCCTAATTAAAAAGTTGTTCATATTTGCCTTAAATTCATATTTAAACTGTTTATATTTCGTTATTAAGTACGTGTAAAATAAGGTATTTTAATAAATTTAATTGTTAAAAAACTTAAGTATATAAAATTAATTGTCAAAAATTTATAAAATATTTTATAAATTTAAATTTTTTGAAATTAATATCTTGTTATTAAACTTGAAATTTTAAACCACTTCATCCGGAGATATATACTAAATCGTAATTACTTTCCAAAAATATCTATCCTTATTCTAAAATGTAGAATTCAACAAAAGTGTAGTTTGAAAGACTAGTGAAAAGCATATTCATGCCAACTGTCATTTTAGATAACTAAATTCATTCTTCATGCAAGAATATTCGATATTTTCCGACGCTCATCTTCCTAACATTGGTGAAACAATTGATCAAAATGTTGCCTGTTCTGCTGTCTGGCAAAGAATATGACAGATACAGAATCCGGCAGTAATAGCTATCGTCATGCAGTATTTTAAATTTCCGTTATTGATTTCTAGATTTTATATGTATATTGATTAATATATATATATATATATATATATATATATATATATATATATATATATGCATCTTTTTATAGAGCATTTCAATGATATATTCACAAATTGCATATACCTATAATACATTTCAAAGTAAAACCGAGAGTAAATTCTGACTATTCGTATTTTTCAAAATTTCTTGCCAAATAGTTCTTCGTTATCTAAACTTCTTGTCACACATCTGACATTCATATTCATAAGCATTAGACTGAAGAAATTTAATTCATGCATAATAGTTGTTGTTTCTTTTTATTCGATTGGTACAGATTTGCTTTTATAATTGTAATTGCTTTCGTGCCTTTAAGATAAGTATTTGACCAAAAAAGATAAAAACTAAAAAAAATCATTTGCAGAATAAAAATTTAAATGAATGCAAACAGATTCGTATGGACTGTTATAAAGATTCTTGCTATGTATATCAATAAAAAGGGAATATTTCCGAACTTCAATTTAATTATATATATATATATATATATATATATATATATATATAATAAAAACAACACATAATTAAATAAATAAAATTTTATAACTAAACATCATCTTTTTTATGAGGTGAGTTTCATACATTCGCTGCATACAGACAAATAAATAACAATTTTTACTAAAAAGATTAAAAGTTAAAAAAAGCATATTTCCACATGACTCTCAAATATAAATATTTTACCAAAAGTTAACATAGTTTTCACAGGGACAGTAATGATATTTCTTTCAAGATAGAGCTGTCATCGAAATCATTAAACAAATTATTCACACTGTCTGTGTATTTTTCGGTTCCTTATAGAAGAAAAAATCAATATATACGCATGGATGTAAACATGAAAGGAATTCAAACACATGCATTTAAAATGAAATATCTGGTAGTTCAAATTTACTAATGTGGATTTTTAAAAAACTACCATGGATTTGTTTGCAATCAAGAAATGAATTGCAACGTTCATAATTCCAGTGTCTTTATTTATCATCTTTCTTGCTGCATGTATTAAAATTTAAAAAAGAATCCCTCTTCAAGAACTATTTCCATTATGTTTACTGTCTGGAGAGTTTAGAGACACTGTTTACTGGAGTTAAAATTAGTTATGATGCTTATTTATCCATATTAATAATGTTTAAGAAGTAATTAAACTCATACCTTTACAAAATTTTGATCAAAAGATTTTTTTAAACGCAATAACATTCTGACCGATGGATTTAAATATATTCTGAATGTAAGTAAATTTTTTTAAATATTATTTATCAAATAGTAAAACATACAAGAATTTTTTTTTCTTCTTGAAAGTGATATTAGAAACCTACATAGTTGGATAATAACAACTAATTACCACTTTTAACTTCCATAATTAACTAATTCCATAATTCTATAGAATATTTTTCAGTTTTTGTGAGGAATGTATTCAATAAAAAATGATACATTCAAGAACCAAAAAGGGTTGAAAGATGAGAAATTGCTTCTTTTTTATTTATTGAATGGCTAAATTTATAATTTCAGACTTTAAAAAATGCTATTCGATTCTATACCTTGGGATCACTGTCTTCTTATTTACTCAACTGTTGAACTTAGTAACAAAATTGTGCAATATAAATGCAGCAGAAATTAACAGATTGGGTTATATAAATTTGCTGAATGAGCTAATATAGACAATTCTAAGACAATGACATTATTTATTGAAGACAAACACCTTCTCATTATAAATTTAGCTTCATCAAATCGCCCTACAAAGGATTTCAGAATTTAAAATAAGATTAGTCGTGTGGAGTATTAAAAGATGGCGGAGGCTCAGTAGTTCAGAATTCGTAAAAATCATTTTAATCATTTCCATACAGTCTCGGGAAATATTATGCCAAAGAATATCTTTTATAAAATAAGAACTGATGAAACTTTCTAAGTTATTTAAGATTTCAATTTAAAAATAATTAATATCTCGGTACATTAATTGTCATAAATATTTGCAAAATCATACCATGCATGAATCTTGAGTACATTAATTGTTTCGAGAAATGAAGGCTTCAGATATATATATCAACTTTTCCAAATATTGGAAGATGTTAAAAAAATTGTTAAATTTTTCTGCACAGATATATGTCAAAAGCATATTTTTTCAGTTGATTCTCTTGCAATCTGAAGATTAAAATATATGAAATACTTGCTGAATAATACTTTATGTTATCTGACCTCACTTTGTACTGTTTTCTAACTTACTTCTGCTCTGATATCCAGATTTATAATATTTTGTTAAATGTAGTCAAAGATTTATGATACTTTTTTGTTAAATATAGTCTAAGGGTTATGATACTTTTTTGTTAAATATAGTCAAAGGTTTATGATACTTTTTTGTTAAATATAATCAAAGGTTTATGATACTATTTTGTTAAATAAAGTCAAAGGTTTATAGGTCATATTCTGTGTAAGGGAATACATTATAAAGAAGGCATGGTATTTTTTTTTCCTATAAGCTGATTATAATACTCATTTATAACTTTTACATAATTTTAATTTTTATAGAACAGCAATTTTTACATAATAAATTTGAATGAAATACTGTAAATTTCTTATCTTGACGCAATGATCACATGATTTTAATTATTTCGACAATTTTTATAGCAAAATTTTTAAGCTTAAAATAAAAATCCTAAACGTAACATAATAATCCATTATTAGGAGGAAATTATTTCCCAACATTAATTTTATAACTGCTTCTTGTATAGAAAGCTACGTATCTAGAAGAAACATATTTATATATAACTGTTATATAAAATATAAAAAAGACATAAAATCTTATCTTAGGAAACTTCCATTTGCTGAATTTATTCTTTAACAATTGCGATATACTGAAATAAAATAACTGACCTTTTTTATCTCTTTCATTCTTCTTTTTTTTTTTCTTATATTTTAGAAAGTCATAATTTCAAAGAAAATTTTAGCTCATTTGCTTTAATTAGATACTAAAAGGAAGGAATCGTTTCATACTTGATAATCTGTAATCTGTTTTCAATAAACAAAATATTTGACACGAAATAATAAGATAATTAGGCACGAAAATAAAGGAATCATCTCATACTTGATCATCAGTAACCTTTTTCAATAAACAAAATATTTGACACGAAATAATAAGATAATTAGACACGAAAATAAAGGAATCATCTCATACTTGATCATCAGTAATCTGTTTTCAATAAACAAAATATTTGATACGAAATAATAAGATAATTAGACTTGAAAATAAAGGAATCGTTTAATACTTGATAATCTGTAATCTGTTTTCAATAAACAAAATATTTGACACGAAATAATAAGATAATTAGACACGAAAATAAAGGAATCATCTCATACCTGATCATCAGTAATCTGTTTTCAATGAACAAGATATTTCAATAAATTCATTTCATTTTATTCAAATTTTATATATTTAACTCTAAAACAAAATGCTTTGAACAAAAACATTAACATTAAGTTTCGCTATATTTTAAACATACAGAAATTTATGACAATTTTCCCACCACAATTACTGCATCCACGCATGACAAATGCGTATTTTAATCAAGAGTATCTACTCTATTTAATAGAGAAATCATTTAAAGGGCCTGAAAGTTTCCTCTATTATATCCAAGCCAGAGAGCTTAATCACTCTTAGGAGAATTAGCAGGCGAAATATTTGTATAAATGACCTCCTCCAGAGGAATTTTAGTATTTAATGTAAGCTAATTCCTACCCGAGTAACAGAATTTTAAGCTAATTTACGTTGCCTGCATATTTTCCAGAAGAATTAATTGAAAACTTGTATTTTCAGAAATCTGGATGAAGATATTTGTAATTTTAGGTTTAAACTATTCTCAGAAAGCTTTCAGCAATCTATAAAGGTCAGCTTATATTGTTCCACTACATTTCTAAAGTAATATTACTTCTTTTTTTATTGTGTATAAGAGATAATGTGTTGCTATGATATATTAAAAACAAGTATTTTCTGTATGAATAACTTTCAATCCCATTTACAGGGAAAATGTTCAATTTATGTTCAATAAGAGATAAATGTGTGTGACTCTATTTAAAAACCAATTCTTTAATGATTTTTTTGTATTTAATTTATATTTTTCGAATACTTTTTACTAAATTGGAATTTTAAAAAAATAGCTCGGAGAGACGGGATAGTTTCAACAATGTTTGGAAATTTTCTTATATTTTAAATATATTTGCAATTTCTTGATAAAATTAATTTTTGTGACAGTTTTACGATTCATTCATAACATTCATAAAAGATCATCAAATAATTTTGTTGATTTTCACAGCATTTAATGAACTTTTTTTTTCAAAACTTGACTACTGATGTGAGTTGCTACGGGATACTGTGCGAATTACAACAAGAGTGGGAAAAGTTGTAGTCAAAACGAACAGTAGTAAATATTGTTTATTAATTTCAAAAAGCAGTTAACACAACAATATTTAAATACTTTTCTCTTTACTATTTTTTATTTATGACTTTTGGCAATTCTTATAATTCGGCATAATAATTTATATTTATGTATCACATGAATCTATGTCTATTGTCGTTCATTTGAAATATATATTTTAATACTATTTTTTCTTTTTAAATAAATAATCCTACAACTTAAATACTTGTCAGCGACTAAAATTATATATATAGAAAAGTTTCATCTCCATCCTTTAATAAAGGGAACTTATTTTCTCTCACTCTTTTCCACATTACTTGCTGAATCAACATTCAATATACGTCAAATCATTCCCATTATTCATCAGCTATAAGTTGAAATGCTCATTATTTTAAAGTGTAAATGTACCTTGTTTTTGTTTGATGTTTTTATTTTTTTCATTTGTCTTTTACACTATATTATATTCATATTCTTTTAATAAGATGATTTGATTTTATGATATTTATATTCCTCTAACCTTTTAGTCATCCGAAAATATTCTAATGAAAACATCCGCTATTTAATGTAAGAAGCTTTCTTGTATAGAGAAATGATATGAGATACTTTTTTTAAATCTTTTCCGCATACATTTTTCCATGTTAGTAATCGGATAATGATCTGACTTGCAGCTGGTTAGCCTAAAAACCTAGTGATTCAGCCAATAGCTGTAAACAGCGTATCCATATTGAAAAGTCTCTTTAAGAATAAATTTGTAAGCATGTTTTACTATTACAATTTTCCATGTTTTGGTTATTACATATATAAACAGTGACAAGTATCCTTGTTATATTATTTCATATGAATGTGTGTATGTACCCATCGTCTCTCTCATAATTAAAACTATAAAATAAAAAAAAATAAACACAGAAGAAACAAGGCTTTGATATAAATGCGTTGTATATTTCAGATTCGTTTTAGGAAAATTAAACGAATTTTTTTTCATTTGTTTGAATTAGTTAAAATAAGATTATTTGACTTGAAGAATTTAATGAAATAAAATAATGGTCTCAGGATTAACAAACAATATTGATTGAAAAGTACAGAAATACAAATTTTATTTTGAATTATCATGTTGCTACTGAACTGGATAACATTAAATATTATTCGTCCCATGTTATGAAAAATTTCACAGTATTTGTAGAACATGAAAATATATGTGTTTTTGCTAAAATTAAAGAAATCATTCATATGATACAGTACGAAATGAAGGGAAAGAATATATTTCAGAATTTCGAATTTCACCCTTTTAGTATATAACTGCCCTCTACGAACTTTCATTATTTTGAAAATTAAACGAAGCATACTAAATAATTTTTTGCAGTTTGTGCGAAAACATCAAATGCGTAAAGAATAGCATCAATTTATAAAACCGCAAAATGGATAGTATATAGTATTATATTAATAATATAATACTATATTAATAATATAGTGTTACGTTAATAATATATTATTACATTAATGCAGATTGAACAAAAAAGACTAACATTATCGTTACTTGAATTTTCTTTTAAAGTACGTTTTATATTAAGGCTATTATCTATCAATTTTCTATCCACTGGTGTAGTGTGGACGTTTGGAGAGTGGGGTGCTAGCTCAGGTGTCGTCCTCATCATCTGACCGTGGCTCAAAATTATGAGGTCCGTTCCAAAATAGCTCTGGGGTTGCTTCAAAATGGAACGTTAATATATCTAAACTAAATTAAACTATTAATTTTCTATATTAGTGTGACTATAACATTTTTATTTGAAAATTTGTCCTAAAACCTACTAGAAAGTATAGGTTTTCGAATAACTTTACTAAATTTATAAGAAAAATAATCACTTCACTAAAAAAAAACAGTATTTTCAAAAAATATCCGTCATATTTTCTAAAAAATAGTTTTGTTATTAATAGTCTTTCAAGAAGTCTTTTATTTTGTCTCGATGTTATTCTATATCGCAAAAAAAACAAAAAAAAACAGGGAAACTACAATTCTTGATGCGAAAACAATTCATTGCAATCTGAAGAAGTGCATTTTTTGCATTTTAAACTTTTATATGGAAAAAATGTATAGAATGGAATTTAAAAGAAAAAAAAGTGATATATTTTTTGTCATATCTTTACAAGTCCTAAATAATTAGAGGGATTATTGCTTCTAGTTTCTAGTTTCATATCTATATATTTTAACATTTAATTAGAATATAATCAGTTTTTAAGTTTCTTTATTTATGTTATATGTGTTAAATTTAAGAGTTATTTGTCATAAAAATATAAAAATAATATTGACAACCATTTGTAATTGGGGCTTTCTTTGGGATTTTCTAGATTTTATAAATACATTTTTAATGAAATTTTACATTTGATTATTACGCATTTTTTTCCATTTTTGAATGGTTTTTGTATTTCTTTATATACGTATAGGTCATTATGTGCATCAATAATATACTAGAAATATCTTATATAGTAAATTTACATCTTATATAATATATTTTTTTATTATTGTGTATTATATATATATATATATATAATATTATAGTATATTTATACATTTATTATTATATAATATATTTATTATGTATTTTACAAAGTAATTTTAAAACAAATAGTGAAAGATATTAAAAAGAAAATGAAACAGAATTAGCCGGTAAGAAACATAAATTACTCCGGCTGAGACACTTAACGCTTATTTCAAATGAGAAACTTATTGCATGGAACTTTTTTCATGTTGATATTACTTTCTATTTATTTCTTTTAAATTTGTATTAAAATATTTCGCAAGATCGCGCTGCTATTTAATATGAAAATATGCAAATAGTAATCTTTTTTCATCTGAAGCAATACTGCATGTTCAAGTTTCAAACGTGTAGAATAATCTACAGTAAAAGTGAGTAATCAAGGTTAAAAATAACTATTGAAGTGCGCAGTTACATCATAGCCACAAATGTTTCATTGCAAATTTCACCGTAATCAAACAAATATGAAAATTGAAAGAAAATGTATCATTTATTTTTTGGTTTTCATGTTGTTAAATATTTTTATTTTATTTTGTATACGGAATCAATATGCATTTATCAAACAATATTACTCACCTTTTTTACATAAAGAAAGAAGAAAGTAGAGTTATTGTGCCGCAGGAGGGGTGATCTAAAAAAAGGGTTAAAAGCTGCAGTATTTGGAAAGTAGAAACTGTAAATGACCATATTGTTACCCAGAGTGAAGGCAGATAACCTAGTTCTGTTAGAGTTCGAGCAGATAGTTTTAGTATTGGGACTTGAAACAGTGATAATAATGGTAAGACGTCTAGAGAAGTGGTCTTGCACAGAGGTGCAAGTCGTGATACGATTTCTATGGGCTAAGAAAATGTCCCCGTCAAATATTCACAGACAAACCTTTGAAGTGCACTGGGACGAAGCAACGAATAGACAGCAGGTGCCGAAAAGGTGTTGCTCTTTAGAAGCGGGGAAAGAGCAAGAGGGAAACTGCACTATGAAATTTTTTAGGTCAGGAGCCACCCCCCCCATGCAGCCCCTATTTGGTACCCAGTGATTATTTCTTTTTTCTTTGGTATTGAAAAAGGTATCGAGAACTGGATGAATAGCCAGTGACCAGATGATTATCAGAAAGGATTAAAGAAATTGGTCCAGAGGTATGATAAATACCTCAATAAGTTTGGTTATCATGTAGAGAAGTGACTGTCACATATGTCTTTTAATACCATTTGTATTCTGCATCTATTCTTAATGAAGCCTTTTTCCTTGTAAACTTTTCTTTGGATCCCCTCTTATTTTACAATTTTATCGGTTCTGTACCGAGAGATATTTCTTCCATTTTGCTATTTTTAATTTCAGAGAGTTATAGATGAATTAATAATATCTCACAAAATTTATTGCTAAGTATAAACATACTAAGGATAATTTATTGTATTATCTTTGGATTTCCATATGTAATATTTCCGAAAATGAAAATCACAATGCATCCTATTATTACGTACGAATTCTCCATTTCAATCAATAAAAATGTCTCATTTTATTACAATCGCACATAAAAAAACTTATCGAAATAACAAAATTTCTGCAAAAGTATAATTTAAAAGAAAATTAAATTGTGCAATTTACCATTTCTTGATTGATAAATTTTAGCTTAATTCAAAATGAACATAGTCTGATATATTATTTCAGCGAATGTCGTTATACTCCGGTGGTCAAGTATTAATTGTGGTACAATTCCACTAATTGACAATATTTCATAAAAAGAAAATTTTTAAAAAGGAAAAATTTGTCAAAGGAAAACTAACATCCATCCATCTATCTTTCTATGTTTCTCTCTCTCTCTCTCTCTCTCTCTGTATATATATATATATATATATATATATATTCCAATTTTTGGGCATTCTTAAGTGTTTAAGTTTTCATTTTATTTTAATTAAGAAAAACTTATTGAAATGTAGAAAACTCCGGACGTATACATTTTTAAAATAAGGTAAGTTTAATTCATCAAAATCAGTTGCTCCTCCCCTTCTTTAATTATTACAAACTTTTTAATTTATTTCCCGTTTCTCCTACAAACAAACAATGAATGCTGCTGTTCAATATGTGTGCTCATGTTGTAACCATTCAAATTTCTGAAAGAATGAATTTAAGCGAGTTAAACAACCCAGGTACTAATAAATTCAAATTTCGAATCACATTCTACGGACAGCACATGACCTGCTAGATTCTCTCGTGAACTTAATTCTCATGCTAATTATGTATTGCCATAACATGTAAAGTTGGGATTACGGTTTTCTGTAGAATGAGAACGGTCGTTCTTGTTTTGAGGGGATACATTTAACCCGAGCTTTCCTTTAATTACAGTGCTGGTGGAAGTTCAAATATTTCAAGTGTGCCTCAATAAATACAGGGATGTAGAAACGTGAAAGCAGCTGTTACAAGAGGAACTGCAAGAGGAATCAATCAAGTATATTTTCCATCGAAATCGATTCTTTCAAGGTAAGACTTTCTATCTGTTTATAATTCTATATGAACAATGTATTCATTCTTTTTCAAAAATGAAATAATGTAGGATCTTTAGTTTCCTACTTCTATATGTAATATCGATATTGTATATTTTTAGATTATGTTTTTGCCGTCTCTAATACTGCATGTTTCAGCAAATGTAGTAAAATATATTAAGTCCTTCAGATAAACAATAAATATAAGTTTTAAGTTTAAGATATAAGGAATTATATTACATTGTTAACCAAATTAAGTAGCCTTTGATATCAACCGCTCAATAGTTTTAAAGACTTTTACTACCGTTCGTTCCAATATAATAATAAATAAATCTTCTGGTTATGTATCCTTTTATTATACCAGTAACACTCGACTTAAAGTTGCCTTATTTTTATATTATATTAAATGTTGCTTTACGTTTACACTAACTGAGCACATGCTTCATGGTCTCAATGTAAAAAAGGATACATACGTTTTTGTTGGGCAAAGTCACTTATAAAGATTAAAAGTCTGTCTTATTCAAAAATTCAAATTAATTGGTTGATTTGATTTAATGGAATATAGTATTACAAAAACCCTTTTTCACTATGTTGTACCAGAGGTATGGAATGAATCAAAATTTCGTTTTATGAAATTTTAGACAAATTCTTGCCACTTGTCATGATTTGTCAGCTTTTATGGTATGTTGTAAAAAGCTGTAAGAAAACTTTAAAATAGAGCCATTTTTAACCAAATAGTAAAAACTAATCTCTTTTCAGAATTTAAAAAGGCTTCAATGATAACGAAATAAAACTCTGTGTTTCTAAATGATACACAGAGATTGAAAGTATCAGATGACTTGTGAAAAAGTTTAAATAATAGATTAGATTATATTGAACTGATATTAGGTATTGGTAAACTGTATATTGAGGAACGAATATTGTATATTTTCCTAACAACCAATTAATATTCGTGTTTCGCTATTATTCTATTCTTAATTGAGTAACAGTTGAATCATGCCTTCTGTTAGATAGCTGAGCCAGTATTCAGTAATATGTTTAATTGAATTATGCTTATTTGTATTCTTGAGATCCCATTCATTTTACTATTTTGAGTGGAAGTATAACATATTAAGTATAACAGTATAACATTTTAACATATTTTTAATATTATTATTTAGAATTATATTCATTATTTTAGAGTAAAATGTTGTCTTCTTTAAGGGGACGATGACTCACATATGTTCTTCTTTAAAGTTATATTTCTGAACATGCAGATAATCAAACATAGTTATTCCTCGTTAGAATGTAAAATGGTGTACAGAATTGATTGTTATTATTGTTAATTGGATTTATTGTTAATATAATTGAAATTTGAACATTTCTGTGCTTCAGTACTAAGAAATATTTTAGCAATATCAAGATTTTATTCTAGAGAATTCAATCAAATTTTATATTTAATAGTTTTTTAATCAAGTGACGTCTTGTAGAAGACATAGATTAGGTATGCTATTGAAACTTCGACACTATAATTAACTGTCAAAAGTAAGCAGAATATTTTTTACATATTCACCTAAATTTTAATTGCAAAAGAACAGATCTAGATTAAAAGAAAAAGTGTATAAAGAAAACATATAATTCAGCCTTAAAGCGTCAAAAGGTTTTACTGAGTAAATACAATAAAAATACTGATGATACAATAATTTTTTTGGTTTGAAAACTATACTTTTAAACAGTTTAAGCCATTCTTTTTATAAAGAATAATATTTAATTCAATTATTTTCTATTGCATCCTTATTTATCATTCTGTTTTTTCATCCATTTACGAAACATAAACTACTTTCCTTTTATCTGCACCGAACTTTAAATCTGCATTATTTGACTCTTTAGGCATGTCTAGACGCATTCATTTACCCCATAAAATCTTCAGTCTAAAGTTTTAGAGCACTCATTTTACCTTAACAGCTACTGCAAGTTTATCACAATTCTGTCAAGAATACTTTAAAATGCTATAAGTTTTTCTGAAACCATTCGTAAGTTTGATTCTTATGACGAAGCACTAAAGCTAAGTAATTCGAAAACAATTAATTTTCAACAAATGTTTCTCGTTGGAGCTTTAAAGTACAGAAGTTGGCTTCCTAAGTGATGGCTTAACACTTCACTGATCTTGAAGCAATTTGGTTGTCATTGTTAAATTCATATATACACGTCACCTTTCGGTCTTATTAGTTTGTAGAGATATTAGCATAGCAGAATTTAGCTAATATATCAAGGTGAATAAATTAGTTCATAAATTAAACGTTTCTTAATGTATATTCACTTAGCCTCAAAGAGAGTTCGTTACTCGTAAATTAAATCTTTGTAGTTTAGATTTCATACAGCCTGAGTTAAATAATGAATTCATAAAATTAGAATAAAAGTACACTGACGAGGTTAATTTAATTTAAATTATCTGCGTTACTTTAAATTACTTTCTCCATTTAAAATATAAATATAAGAACATAAAATATAAGAACATTAAAATATTAAATATAAGAACATAATTTAAAATTTAAGTTGAATAAATATTTTCTGTTAAACCGATTAGTTTTTATTGTACATTGAGGAGAAAAACTGTTTAATACTTACTCTATAATAGACAAAATATTATTTCAAAATGAAATAACTGATTAATAAATGCTCTCACAATATGTGTGTCCTTTATTCTTTGTTATATAACACTTTCTGAAGTTTTCTTGGTCAAAATTGTAAATTCTTACAATTAATAATCGTCCTTAGATATTAAAAATTAGGTATAAAATATTCAAAAGAAAATACAGATCAGCAAATCCATTAACAAAAAAATCTGTTTCCTTTAAAAATAGAAAATTTGTTGCTATAATTGTTATCAGCAATAAACCAGATTTATTAATTCATTATTTCTTGGCACCCCCTTCCTTTTTTTGAAAATCTACTTATAATAAAAACAGTAATGTCGAAATTACTCTGGTAAAAAAATATCAATTTTAGAGTAAATTCTACATAAATTTAATTAATGCCGAATGCTGAAACATGTAACTAAGAATATTGAAGTCTATTCACTTTATATATTTTAAGCACTTAAGATTAAATTTTAATTTGTGAATAGCAGAATAAACATAAGATGCAGAAAGCCGTTGATTGTAAATTTTTTCATTTTTATTTATTGAATTTTTCATCTTACATTTTTTTGTTTATAAGATCAATGCATCGAAAGCATTTTGATACTTGTTATCAAATGGCATAGAATATTAATTTTCATTTATGGGCAGCATAATTGATTCATCGAAAAAGAAAATAAGAGATCTTAAATGAAGTATTGCATTTCAATGCAATAAGCTCTCATTTGTTCAGATTATTTTTGTTCTTGTACATCATATTTCATGCACTATGTGTCGAACTATTTCCTTGTTTATATTTAGATCTAGGGGCTTTAGTGGTATCATAAGTGTAATCTCGTTTTCTAAAACTTCACTATCTGTTGGCATACTCACAAAAGATCTGCACATTTTAAAACTAATTCAAGCTATCATTTGTAATCCTGAAAAATTTTACATCGAATAATTTATAATTCAGTTTATTATAAATGATTGTTGAAGTAAATCAAGTTTTTTCATCTTCTTCAAGCGTTTCCGTGGACTATTCAACAAAAATTATAAATATATTGAAAAAAGTACGTCTGGCAACCTGATTTTATTTAAAAAACATGGCTCTTCTAGTCATGCTAAATCCATCATTCATTTAATAGATAAAGGCATTCATGCCACTACAGAGTTAACACGTGCTACAAATGGTTTAAAGGGGAATGCATTTGAGAAGATTTTAAAAATGCGATGACAAGACAGAGAATTTTTTAAAATTATGTTTTCATTATGTGCTACACATTTTCAAATCCACATTTTTTTTTTAACATTTTCACATTTAGGTAGTCGTTTGAAGTAAGCTTTTACTGTAAGAAATGAAGAAAATGTGCTTATAAGTCTTAGAGTAGGATATGTTGAAGTAAAAAAAAAAGAAATGAAGGGACTTTTCATGATATTTAATAGAGTTCGTGCTATTATTTTCAAAGCAAATGCTGAAAAATACATTACAAATTCTTGTGCTTTTGTCCATCCTTTGTTTACGCAATTTTTGTCGCATGAATTATATTCTAAATTATGAATTATCGCAAAAAAGTTTTTTAAAAAGATCTATTTGTTAGTGTAATCAAAGTGAAGTTTTGTATTTTTTTATTTACCTACTTTTAAAGTTTCTTGTACTGAAACTGAAGTTATATTATAGGATCGAAAGAATGAGGCTAGTTACAAACAATTTATTTAACTAATTACTGATTATTTGATAACTTTTGATATGAAATATTGAAATATCATAATAAAACACAAAATTATAAATTTCACCTGTAGCAAAAGTATAAAAAGATGGAGCCTGGTTGAAAAATATTATTACTTCTACAACTTTGAAACAGACAGTAAATAAAATTGCATAATATAAGGAATAATCAAACACTATCTGAAACGGAGCTTTTTTATACCCATAGTACCCAACGCTAAAACAAGAATATCCCAAACTGCAGTTTAAAGAGACAATACATTTAAATGCTCTTTGTTTTAAAGGAATTTACATTGGCAAGTCCACCGATTAAAGAGCCATTGCGATTTAATCCGAATTGTGAGTCTCTTGTTTTATTTCCAGTTGTGCCATCTAAAGCCAAGAGTTAGCTGTTCACGCGTCACAACCCTATTTAAGGGGCAGACTTCATTCATACATTTCATTTACTCATCCACAGATCGTAATTTAGACTTGGATCACAGAATGATCACCTCTGAACCAGTACTCCCATAGGCATTAATCTCGACAAGGAGGACTTTGTGACCACTACAGATTTATATTTGTGCCAATCACCACACACGCAGAGATTCTTCGGTTGGAGCATTTCGAACTCACAACCTAAGGCCTAAGGGATGCGAGTTCAACGCCCTACCAATCAGGGTATAGTAAATTTTTTGTATCTCGAAATGAAACCATACTTTATTAGTTTAATATAAAATTACTATTTTGATTTCATACAACTCCTTAGAGTTGTTATAACATGGCCTTATGACAGGATTTGTTTCAAAACAAATGTGTCCTTGTTCCATCAATAAATGGACTCTTTTATGGAGTTGGTAAACATTAAATATGAAGTCAGAAGAAACATCTTTCCCCTGTTGTTATTTGGTAATTCAATTAGAAAGTTCTCAAAAAATAGATTTGAATTCTTCTGCATCATTGAATAAAATAAATAAACTGATTAGATAGCAAATACTCCTATTCCATATAAAATATCTTTAAAGAAATTCATTTATTTATTAGAAAAGAAACTGATTGAACTTACCTTATGTAGAAGAATAAATATTTAGTAAGATAAATTTGAAAATATTAACGAGATTCTATAAATTATTTTCAACTTATCTCTTTACTTATTAATTTAACATTATTTAATTTTATAAGTTTTGTGGGCAAATTTAGTGAAACAACCATTTGAAACTCAGTTATCTCAAAAATTTATAAAGTTTTGTGAAGCATTAAATTAAGGCGTCGTGTATGTATATAAAAGAAAAATATCTACCTTCTATTTTATATCTACAAAACTTTTTACCAGAATTTAAAGTTAATTCTTTTATTTAATTGCCTTTAAATGCTATTTTAATAAATACTCGAGTCAAAGTAAATATTTGAAGTATAATTTCGAAATATCACACTAGAAATTCTCTTTGAAAATTTCTAAAAATTATTTTCATTAATGTTATTTTAACTAATTTAAATAACTTCACATTTCAAATAAAATAACTCCCCGTATGTTGTTAAGGACAGATAAAAGCGCATGAATATAGATGATATAGGATATTTTGCTAACTATTTAAAAATTGAAATTTAATGAGAATAAAGTTGTATTATAAATGTTATTGAAGACAAAAATACTCAACTAGTTTGTAATTCTTTATTTCTTTATTTTACACATTTCTATAATTTTGGGAACTTTTCCTTTTTTTTTTTTGAATGGATTGCTTCTAATTCTAGTTAACTCGTATTCTTTTTTTCATCTTTTTTTTGTAAATATTTCGTTCTTATTTGATGTTAAACTCTATTCTGATCAAACTCAACTCACTGATGTTCCAATGGTGTAAGATTCTCTTGACAATTAATTCTGAAATATTCGAACTAATTTTAGGTAATAATATACATCATATTTACAAAAAAAAAAGTTGAATTTTTTTCTGATTAATTCATATTAAGAATTTGTAAATGGTTCATTAATTAATGTGCTTATCGAGTAAGAATAAGTGCCCCTGGAACTAATGATTCCAACTGGTTTAATTCCGAAAGATCCTAATTAGAGATTCTCTTTGAGAATTCCTAACTTGTTAGAACTGTTATTTTAACAAGGTCGTGTTTCAAAGGAACAAGCATATTTACTATCAAAACGAAATTAAAATGGGAAGGTAGCAAATATGTCTCAGCATGTATCAGAAATTTCAAACGCAAAGTCAAATGAATATTTATTAATTCTCTTTATAAATATTTAAAATTAATAATTGAATTTCTAATTCAAATTTTCTGTTCTTTA
>JAPMOQ010027620.1:1205411-1452759 GCA_026543055.1 Argiope trifasciata | reverse complement strand
CCCTCATATATGAACTAGAGGGAAAATTTTGTAAATATCATCAATTTCAAATATTGAGATTTTGACGAATCTCTAAGTTGGGGTCTTCCAAAATTTGTGGAGTCAAAAAAAGCATTCTTTTTATGATATTTTTCTTTCTGTGTCTATCTGATTACAACAACAATAACTCAAAATTTTTTATTAATTGGCGGAATCGATTCAGCGAAAGTCTTGTTTTATGATTGCCCGAGTTTAAATTAAAAAGATAATTGCAAAACCTAGCTAAACTAAAAAGCTAAATGGATAAAAAAAATTGTTATGTCGGTTTTAGATCTAAAGTGTAATCATCTATCAAGTGTAAAAACAGATTCATCAGAGGGGAGGCTGAAATTTGGTTATCACCTTTACAAACATACGTATAAATAGGTCACAAAATACATTCAGAGCAAAAGTGCGAAATCGACAAAAAAATTAATGATTTTTCTCTAATTTTTAAAATATTTCGGAATTTACTTAGGATGCAAAGATTACTTAGGATTTATGGGGTGAGAAGCGAATAACTTCTTTATTAGAAAGCATGCGAAAGAATTTGAAAAAGAGTATTCCCACAGGTTGGAATTGTGATTGTCCATCTACTGTGTATTAAACATGATTATTGATAAACGCTTTGAGCTGAACGAATAAAATTTAATGCATCGTATTTAGGCTTTATTTGTTAATATCAATTAAATTTTTAATAGAAATCACTGACTTTTTGAGTAAAATTGAAGTTGATAACTGCAAAATAGGTAGGGCTAAGACGATAAAAATTTAGTTTATAAGTTTAAAATCCCTAATCAAATTTTAGACCAATTCTATCAAAGAATTGACCTCCAGTCAATCCGTATATCTGCAAGCATGTAAAATCAATAAATTATATTGATGCGATTTTTTTATGTCTCAACAATTGTAGTTTAAATTAATTAAAATACTTGTTTGATTTTTTCAATAATCATGCTCGATTCATGGCAAATATCTATATTTCATAATTATTGCTCGCCATTGGCATGCAAGGCTCACAAATTGACATGAGAAGGAAGATATTAAGTCGAGAGATTCGACCCTGCCCTAAGTCATCTGAAGGGAGGCATCAAGGCGCCTTAATGTAAATATCTCATCTGGAAGGCACAAAAATGCTAATGAACATACATAGACCCTTCAGTGTAGTCACAAAATATGCATAAAATTATATAAAAGATGTTCATAAACATATTTTATGTATATATAATATGGTTTCAGATTTCCTATCCGTTGGGTCTGTTTGTGTCGAGAAGTGCATAAATAAACCAGCAATTATGTATGGAGTGGAGTAAACACAGTCAGCAGTTATCTAGTAAGAAACACAACTACGACGTTTACTAAAGCGAAGTCAAGATAGTACAAAGAAGAAAAATATGTACCGAAGACAACAGCCGGGACGACAACAGTTCTCTACAAAAGACAGTAGCCCACTTGTAGAAATCCAGTTGGGACAATGTCCACAGCACACAAAGTGACCAGATAGGATACAGCAGGAGAAGAGATCCTCGGAGATATGCTCTACGGTCCCTCCAGATGGCTGAACTACTACTTTGTCTCGCTTTAGCTACCAACTCACTACTTCACACAACGATTATTACTCTTCAGTATCAAGACTACTCCGTTCAAAACGGTGACTTCGTGTCGTAACACGACACAACGTGTTACGACGCAAGATAAGATGTCGCCAGGATACAGTACTCAGCAATCCAGCACTTCGTCGTTACCTTCGTTTGCACTCGGAGACTCCCGATTCACGACTACTTAGTTAGCGTTGACCACTCGCCAGAACTTCTCGATTTACGACACAGCGAGGGTCGCGGTAGCATGGATGGTAGAGCGTCAATGTCGTAACCGAAAGGGTGCGAGTTCTGTCCTCGTCTCTGTCAAAGACCGTCGTGTTGGCTTATGGCAGTTGGGGTACGTTCAATATGTCGTGACTGCAAAGTCCTCCAAGTTCCCATAACAAATTATACCTCTGGGGGTTCTGAACCAGAAATGAGTTGGTCTCTGATTTGGATCTAAATTCCGATTTGCGGATGGATGAATGAATGTATGAATGTGTTCGACCGCCCCTAAAAAGGAGCATGTCGTGTGTGTTCGAACAAAGTCGTACTTTCACCTTAACGGTGCTCGTTAACAGCGAAAGGCGCACTTCTGCCTTAATTCGAAAGAGCTACTTCTCATTCGGGCTTGGTATGACCAAGTAGCATTACACAGAACAAAGCAGAAATACACAGTTTGAAAATACCGGGCTTTTATAGTTCCTAGGAGGCAGGACTAGAGACTTCTGAACCAATCAGTGTGTGACTGGACGTATCTCGGTTCAAATTGGTCGAATCAAAAAAATTCTCGATGTCTCGGGTATTATTCATCTTGTCACCAAAGTCGGCAAATTCGTCACCAAGCAATGGAATATCTGATGCTACACCCAGGCACCGTCTAATACAGATGACTGTAAATCAGTCTTTCTTACGATGACATTATTTGTACGGGAAAGCAAAATTACAGGTTAGTAACTTATATTTAATATCAACAAATAAACAAATTATAAACAAAATAATAATTAAGAAATAAATAAATGAAGTAAATCCATAAATAAAGTTAAAAATACCAAAGCACATGCATCACATGATAATAAATAATTCTGAAAAATAATTAGGATAAATTTATATTACTATTGAACTTAAAAATTTCTTTTAAGTAATAATAAATAAATAAGCAATTACAAGTAAATAATATAAATTAATTGGGCAGAGAAAGGATTAGTGAGATGTTAATTCACTCTAGCTATCATGGTTACGTAAATAGTTTCTTAAAATGTTTACGAAAGAGTATGTTAGTATCGATGATATTTTTGGCTTGTAGAAGGTTGTTCTTCCACTAATGCAATGGGCCGATTTTAATCGCTTCCTTTATTTCAAGTATTCATGAAAATCATGAAGTTATTTATCGACGAAAGATTTTCTAGTGCATTTCATCTCCTTTCAAGTAATGCACATCCTATTTGAATTGTAGCAAACACTTTATTATGAAATGGAAACAACATTTTATATCAAATGTCAAAATTTAAATAAGGTTATCGTATTAATTATCAAGAGAAATGCACTATTTAAAAACATTTTATTTGAAATTTCAATTCTTGCATCTGTGCAAGTAATTCTTAGTTTTCTTTGACCAAAAATGGCGTCTGAGAAGCTACAGTTCCGAACAGTCGGATGCACAGTCAGAGTCCAAA
Source organism: Argiope trifasciata (assembly GCA_026543055.1). Taxonomy (NCBI): domain Eukaryota; kingdom Metazoa; phylum Arthropoda; class Arachnida; order Araneae; family Araneidae; genus Argiope; species Argiope trifasciata. Next base: position 1,449,485 of record JAPMOQ010027620.1, on the reverse strand, counting down.
AGTGGAATATATTTCATGGTATTAAAGATTTCTTCTATGAGTTCGGTAACGTCTAGATTAGCCAAATGTAAAGCTTTTTTTTCTCCATTTCTCTGACTTGTGAGAAAATTGCATCTGTTTCTATGACCGAGATTTCGAATGATCGTGAAAAAGATGCAAAAAAGAATCTTATGCAAACTTTTTCAATAAAAAAGTGGGTTTAGGACTTCGGCAGCAGTTCTTTGTATGGTTAAAGGAAATGAAATAAAGGAGATTCGGCAAAAATTCTTTTCAAAGATAAACGTTTATATCTATATACTTTGAATACAAGTATTTGTTTAGTAAAAAATGTATTAACGTTTATTCTAAAATAAATTTAAAAAGAGATAAGCTTAAATGAGTCCTTTTTTGAACATTGAAATTTTATTTACTTCTTGAAGAAAAAAATTTGCTATTATTAGAAATTGTCAATACTTTTACTTGGTCTTTTTGGAAACAAAATAGTTTCCACAATATTTAGATTAATGTTTTTAATAAAGAATTGCGTATTTTGTTTGTAAGAATAACTTTCTAAAGTATGAAATCTATGATCGCAAATTTCAAGTAATGAAAATAATTATTATTTGTAAAGTCATTTTTTGTCTTAATTAATTTAAGTCATTAACCAGTTTAAACCGGTTTGAAACAATCATGAGATCATAAAATTACACATGTAAAATATGTAATTACTAAATTTTTAACCAGTATTAAGATATGTGAATCGGCTGGTCAACAAAGGCGGCAGTATTAAAATAATTTTTATAAAAAAATGAAATATTTTGAATAAAAATACAGTTATTAAGTAAACATGAAAAATGAAATACAGTGCAATAAAAACAAAGATTTATTATACTTCACTTTCCTAAAAGAAAATACAAACGGAAGTTGGAATCAGACAACCAAAAGCCTAGTTTTATTACTAATTAAGAACTAAAGTGCAGTTCTTTAACTTGTCTTTATTAATCACCGCTTAGCAGAAAAGAGAAAGTTTCCCCTTTAAGAAAGGTGCGCGTAGCATTTCCTTTTTGAAACATGTAAAAGCAATTTTTCCGGATGCTAAAATTAGTTTCGACATTTGTGTATCTTTATTAGGAAGTATGCAAATTCTTTACCTGGTGAAAATGGCGTTTCAAGAAACACTTTTAAGCATTCTGAGTGATGAAAGCTAATATGTTCCGAACTATATTTCAGATTGTTTGTTTAATATTGATCTGGGAAAAAGCAGACATTGATGCTGTTAATTTTTTGACATATTTACAAATTCTCTGCACTTTTATTTACCATGCATTTGCTGTTTTCTTGTAATTATTTGTCAGGAACAAATGAATATTATTGAAAATTAAAAGGAAAATGTACTATTTTGTGAATATTCTAATTTATTCATATTTTATGTACATTCGCATGTATTTAAGAATTTAAATACGTTAATACATAATACTATTAGAACTCGTACAAGATTAATTGAAAGATGCATTTGCAACATTGACATATTTTTAATTTGTAGATATTTATGACAAAAATTTTCAATATAATTGCAATTTGGGCCAAAGTAAAGGCTCTTGTATATGGAACTTATGTATGAGATACGTAAACAAGCGATTATTTGAATGTAATTACAAATCAGTAAGCGAAAATATTTAATATTTTTCAAATATTAATTACTCTAATGAATGTTGATTAAAAGATGAATTATATGTTGAATTTTTATACGCATGGAAGTGCTTTTTTCTCTCAAGAACAAGCAACTAGTTGTAAGTGCTAAACTTAGGAAATTCTTACTATATCGCAAAAATTTCAGCGGCCCTAAAGATTTTAGAAAATTTTGGGTATTTTACAAGAAATCACCAATATATAAATAATTGATGTTAATTTGTTTGGATTTGAAAAATGAAGATAAGGAACTGATGTTTTAAACCAGGATTGTAAAATTACTGTGCTGAACAAAGAACGTTGTCTCTTAAATTTTTCTAGTTATTTGTGCATTGAATACTTAAAAAGTGTACTTCATTTCAAAAAATGTAGAAAGCTCAAACATTACTATTACATTAAAATGTATATTTCGAATGCTAAAACTGCTTTAAAAGAATATTATTTGAAATATATTTATTTTTAACTATTTAAAATTTTGAAACTATTTCCCTTTAATATCTAAATATCTAGAATGAAATTATGAGTCACATTTTGAGACTTTCAGTTCCATGGGAGACCGTGGTGGCCTGATGGTAAGGTCTTGGCTAGTGAGCTGCACGATTTTAGGTTCGAGAACCGATTCCACAGAAGAACTGCTGTGTCAGAGGGCCTGTTACACGTTAAATCTGTCCGGCCAAATGTCCTCCTACTGGTGTGGAGAGGGGCATGCCAGCTCGTTATCTGATCATGGATCAAAATCCCGATGTCCGTCGCAAAAAAAAAACCTACTGTTGCTGTATAGTGGGACGTTAATATAGCTAAAATAAACTCAACAAATTTTCTCGCTAGAGCATAGCTAAATTGCGAATGTCCTTGCTTTATCGCATGAATTTTATTGGCCCTAAAGATTTTTTAGAAATGTTGGGTACTTTCCGAAGGATTCTCAAAAACCCTTTATGTTGGATGCTAATTTATATTGATGTGAGTAGTGAGAATGAGAATAAGGAACTGATGTTTTAAATACAGAATTGATTTGCCAAATAAAGAAATTTATCTCTTTTATTTTTCTTGCCATTTATGCACTAAATATTTTTTTTAAAATTCTTCAGCTCAAGAAATGTAGAAATCTTAAGAAACTGTTGTAAAAAATATATTTTTAAATTCAAAACTGTCTAAATTTTTTAAAAATAAAATGCTTCAAATTTAATGAAAAAAAGCTTTAATCATTTTTTTATTTTTAATTTAAGGTATATTTATTTCTAATCAATTTACATTTTGAAAATCCACTTATTAGTTATATCTAAATTTGTAGAAGTAATTATAAACGAAATTTGGTGATTCAGTTGCCACAGAAAAGGCCTCCTGTAGAGACTTTTGAATGATATTTACATCCATCGTCCGTTTTTGTTTTAGGGACAATGGTAGTGCAATTTAGAGATCAATACAACCAAAAAACGATTGTCAAGAATATTTTTTTAAATTTTTATTTAAGTAATCAATTGTTTTTTAATTGAAGGAAAGACAAAACATATCATCAACTCTTTTTGAAACAATAATGAGTTTTATTTCCCTTTTTTGTATGATTTATAATAAAAAAAGAAAATATTTTATTTAAAAAAGTCTTGTCTTATTCTTCTGAAATATTGTCATAATTCTAGAAAAATTTTATTATTCACATAGAATTGATTTCAAATTTTTTTCAACATTATCCAGGTTTTAATGATAAATGGGAGATCCATTTCGAATAAAAATTATTTCAGAATGACAGATAAGAAAGATTAAAAGACATGAATAACTGATGAAAATATATTTAAAACAATTAATGGCAAAGCTTAATTTTTAGAATGATTATTTTTATCATTTTCTATATTTCAGAAATAAGTTGAATATTCCTTTTGCAAGAAAAAGTATAATTTTATTTTGAAAACTTTTTTTTCAAATTATTAAAACTTTAAAAGCAAAAATTAGAATTTCATGAATATATGCTTTAGTATTAAATAATAGATTTGCAAAACAAGTAAAAGTTTATTTTAATTATATTAATGCCTTTTTTGGGAAGAATAATTTTTTTCCATGTATCTTTTAATTTTGAAGTCTCATACAGCGGAGTATACATTTGATCAAACAATTTTGTAAGTTGGTACAAAATTTAGTAAAATATAAATATCCAGGCATTTGACACACAACATTAAATTTAATGGACTACAGAATTGAATTGGGATTCGAAAGATAATATGTTTTATTGTAATTCGGTTCTGATAAGGGAATACTCCGGTCATGAAGTCCAAAGAATTTATTACTAGAAGGCAACGACCAGAATCAACAAAAAGTAAAGTTCTTTTATTCAGAACTTTTATGAGAACCTGACCAGAACAAACAAATCTAAAAGGAATATTAAAACACATCTTGTCTAGATTTTATTTCAACTAAATTGTATTCCTATTATTGTTTTCATTTACATGGAATTGTTATAATAAGGCATGCTATTTCAAGTTTTCGCCAGTGATGATGATGACAACTAACCCGAAATCCTCATCTCCAGAGTTTCGTCTGTAACTAAAGGTGTCCATTAGTCCAGATGTATTTAAAGTGCTTCCTCAATACATTACAAACATGTAAAACATGTCACAGCTCGCTGAATATATAATTATGAAGAGAAATTTAGGAATATTATTATTGGAAGTAGAATATATATCAATGATTTCGGACGTTGGCGATCATTTGCTAACTTGGCAATTTGGCAACTGCAGGGCAGAAATGATATTTTTGAAAATACTAACATACAATCAAACACATATATTTATTTAAACAAAAACTGCAGATCTTTATTTTAAAAAATTAATACTCAGTCATGGAGACTAAATAAATTGAGATGTTCACACGAGGCTGAATTCTCTTCTTAAAATGAAGTCCACGTTTTGCGTTTGTTACTATTTTTGCTTGGGCAGGTTGATATCTGCACGTTCTGTCTTTGGATGCATGTTTGCTGCCTGTGTTTCGTTGTGTGTGTATGTGTGTGAAAATAAAAATTGTTATCCGTTATTGGATTTACTGGAATTTTTACGACCGCCGTCCATCTTTCTGTAACAAATGCAATCGGCATTTGCGCATGGAATCAACCAGACCTCAAACCAAAAATTTTCCAGCTGATCGCCACTGTTACCTTCCATTAAAAATAATAACATTCATTCCTTTTGCAGCGTGAAATAGAACTATATTAGCATAATGTACAAACTTTATCTATTGTATTTTTCAAAATGAAACAAGGGGGAAAGTATGGTGAGATTTATTTAAAAAAAACTTTCACTTGGATTAAATCTCAGATTTATACTTTGCAAAATTTAAATAATAGATAGTACTAATGTTGCTACAGCTCACTACTGATAAAAGGAATAATTAATCTCAATTACTTTGAAACATTTGTATGGAATATGATAAGGACAGTTGGATTTAACGAATATTCTTCCTATTGAGAGACAAGTCTAAAGTTTAGAATTAATGTTTTCTGTACATTGGTCTCTAATAAAATAGTGTAAAAACTTAGAATTTTTCCAGAAAAGTTTTTAATTTTTCTAAAGTTTAGAAATGTTTTTCTCTTAATTTTTCAACTTTACCTTTCCAAGTTTACAGTCTAGGCCTATCAACCATTGTGCACTTTTCAAAAATCTTTAATTGCAATTTATGTTTCAAAACATAAAGTGTGGAAATAAGGTTAATATTTTTCTTAGATTACATATTATAAATATGGCTAAATTTTGTCTTATATAGTTTGTATTTTTTTTTTCGGTCACTTTTTAAAACTATATTGTATATTGGAGTTTAGTTCAATTACTGCCATGTTAATTTTTTTAAACATTCGCTCGCAGTTCTGGTTTTTTTTTTAAATGCTCTCAAAATAAGTAAAGGAAAATTTATATGGTCCTTTTTCTCTCAATGGTGGACTTCTAGAACTCGATGAATTTTCATTTTTCTATGAAAGCCAAAAAGACGCTGCGAAACTATATACCAGCTCTTCTATTGCGTTTGTCAAATCTATGAACCATAAATCAACGTCAAGAAGAAATGGAATGAAAAGTGGAAACTTCCAGTATTTTCGGAAACATTCATCAAACCCAAAAACGCATTTCCTGTGTAATCCGTTTTTCATTCCGAAAAGATCGAAATCGGAGACAAACATAAGAATTCCTGAAAACAACGCCATTTTCTGATAAAATCTGTCATTCAAAAAATTACATGCAAAACTCATTTAGTCCTGTAGTGCAGAAAAAAAAGAAATTCAACAACCATTCTTTAATTTTTTTAAAAATAGTGATATATGAGATATAAAATTTTTCTTTGAATCTTTGTGAAAGGTCAAAAAAGCTGATAGCGTAACATGATCATTTCCTTCTCAATGGAAACTGTTTCCTTTAATCTTAATGGCTCCCTGAAAATGGTTCTTAGTTGTGTGTCTTTATTTTTATATTATATATATTTTAAATCTGATATGTGTAACATGATAAGTAATTACCAAACCCTCTATTAAATGTAGAAAAAAATAGCTATTTAATATTCAGTTTTGAATATTTAAAAAGGAAACAAAGTTTTCGTGTTTTGTTTTGCGATTTTAGCAAAACAAGATTGATCATCATTAAAAATATAAGTATGTTGTTGACTTAAACAACTTTTTTCTTTATTTAGTTTCCTTTATCAAGTGTTATTTATTAACTATGTTTTCTTAAAAAACATTTTGAACTGAAAAAGTTGGAAAAACAAGAAATATCTTATTCAAAATATCGAAAAAGGAATCAAATATGGTTAAAAGCATTCAAATAAAAAAGTTTTATAATTAATATCAAGTTACTAACTTTAATTTCAAGATAAAATTTACGTATTTAAAAATAGTAAACATGTAAACGCCAATGCTTAAGAGATAGTATGTTTAAAAATAGTAAATGTTGTTTATCGCCAAAGAGGGTATATTTTCCTTGTTTACTTTATTTGATTTATTAGGTTATTTTTTTCTTCCTTGGTATTTTCTTTCAATGAGTTAGAAATTTTAGGATTTTTTTTTAATTTTAAAAGTAGGAGTTTCATTTATTTATGAAGGAAATTGTAACACGATTACGTTATATTCTCTACTTACTGCTTAGGTTTTAACTTATATTTTGAATTTGAACAAATTTTGCTGTCTAAAAATGACTGTTTACTATGAATGTTTAAGCTAAGTATAAAATCTACTTGATCTATAAATTATATAGTGAAAATGTGGAAAATAGTTTTATTTTACCGTGTAAGGATCTTGTTTATCTAATTACTTGTTTGGAACATAAAAATGCTTTTATATTTAGTTTTGATAATTTTATTAAAACATAGGTTTTGTAATTACTTTTTATACCGATTTATTCTTTCAATTTTCTATTGTAACGATGTTATAGTTATCGTTTGTCAATCATATAAATATTTTTTACTTTTAATTATAATTTACTTTTTATTTATAATTTAGAGAGAAAATATTTTAATATTTTGCAAATTTGTTGCACAATATTTGATTTATTTCAGATAGTTCAAGATACTCATGCACGATAAATTTTATATTCAGCATTGTTAGATAATAATAATTAAAAAATAGAATAGAATAATTAATTTGATTCCCACAAATGTTTAATTTTACGATTTAAAAGTGTGATAAAATAAAATTTTAATTGCGAAAACTGTTTAAAATTTATGTTCTTTTCAGAGCCTTTTACTTCTTTATATTTATTCGTTATGTAGACTATCGTTCTCTTCAAAAATAATATTTTTGTATGCTCAGAAATTAAAATTTAAATAGCTCGATCACATTACTTTCATTCAAAATATTTTATGCAAAAAAGCAGTCTATTTCAATCAATTTGTGCCTCAAATTCTTTTAAAATTGCTAAATCGTTATAAATAAAAATGAAAAACTAGATGGTGTTTATAGAAGGCTGGATATAAACAAAGATGTTACTTAAGTTCTAAAATTTATTCTTAAAATTATTTATAATTACAGTTTTGGTTCCCCAACTTTTTAAAGTATTTATAATGAACCCAAAATGAGAAATTCGTAAAATAAAATAAAAATAACAATCATACTTGAAAAAATATTCAAAATTTTCACAAATATTCTTGAAATAGAGTTATATGAAACATATAACTCGATACAAATAAATGGTAATTCTTTTTTAAATGAATGTTCTTGAAAAAGTTGTTAGCTTTTTATTGACCAAAAATGGCGTCGTAGCAAGTGTCAGACCGGTTTGATACAGTGTAGAAGCTCAAGAGTGGAATCTATTTCACTGTATTAAGGGACTCTTCTTTGAATTCACTAACTTCTAGATTAGCCAAATGTGAATTTTTTTCGCTCCAATCATCAGTTTCTTTCAAACATTTCTACTTTCGACTTGCGAGAAAATTGCATCTGTTCCATTGACCGAGATTTCAAACTATCGCGAAAAAGAAACAAAAAAATGCCTTGTGCAAACTTTTCCACAAGTGAAAAAAGGAAATAAGCCCCTGGCGGCGGTTCTTGGGGAATGGTGATAAAGTTGCCTCTAAGAAAATTGTTTTCGAAGAGATATGATTATTCTTTCCCGTGGATATATGATTTTTTTTTAAATCCTAAGGTAAAAAATGTGTTTACCTTTATTCTGTATGAAACTAAATGGTAGATATGGTGAAATGAGGCATATTTTTTTTACTTTTCTCAGTTTTTCCAGATTTGTTATGGAAAGAAACGTTTAGCAATTTTTTTATAGAATTCCAATATCCTTTTGCGGTAAGATATGGGGCTAATAATATGAGAAAGAATGGAATAGAATTATAATAACTAACTTTATTATAGATGCGATTTTTCCTGAAATAAAAGGTTTATTTGAATAAAGCCATTGTTCTATTATTTATCTGATCCATATTATAAGAATAACCGGAAACATATGTAATTAACTAAGTAAATTTTAGTTTGTAGTTAATTTATTATTTTGCAACTTTGTTGATAAAAATTTTCTTTGTGCTGTAGGAGTACGTTCTAAAGTTAAATACTTTTGATCTGATGATTGTACTATTACATTTAGATCACAACAGTATAACAACAGCAGAAGAAATTCAAAGCAAGGTTTTTAATTAACAATTTATTTAGTTGCAATATCATTTTTGTGATAAAAAGTAACTTATGATAAAATTAAAATTCCTTGACTAATTTTATTACAGGGTTAGTGATGATACACTTTACAAAAAAATGATGTATGCTAGCTTTATAGTTGATTCATATTTGATTTTCATATCTTTCTACTTTAAAAATTCTATTTAGAAAATTCAACATGATTCCAAATATAGAATCTGATGATGTCAAATAATGTCATGCCGCCGCCACCTGTATCAGTACTGTCCTTCATTATTGTACCCATCATTTCACCGTAGTGAGGTTGAAATTTAAAGAAGTGTGCTGGTTCAAATATAAACATTGTTATCCGAACAGTTATATAAAATACTAGCCGCCTTTGGCGACCAGCTGGTTCGCCATGAGTAATGCGTTCTAAAATTTTCAATTAAATCACATATTCATTAGCCTAGAAGTAATTCCGGGAATTGATTGGCCTGAAAGCAATATTTTCTTTAAGATGATGGACGAAAAGTTCTAAAAGAACACCTTTTCCTAATAATATTCTTTAATTTTATAAATCAATCAGTTTTAACTATCGGTTATGCTTCCAAAATATTAAAAATGTTTTTTTCGATGATGTTGCCAAAATATGAAATATGTTTTTTTTTTTTCAAAGAAAGCGAGAAAGGGAAAAAAGTATTGAATTAATGATACAGATATTGCAAACGATTACATAAATATGCCATTAAGTCCGGATTTCAATGCATATCCTGTCTAAATTCAATCAGGTTTACTGTAAATAAAGATAATTTATGGAATTAATGATATAGATATTGCAAACGATCATAGAATCATTTGCATTTATTTTTTAAAGAAAATATCACATTTTATATTTCTTTTATTTTATCCTGTCACGTGCTGACAGTTGCATTTCTTTTGATTTATTTTGCGATAATTTTTTTTATTTGAACTTCCGGCATTGTTTTATTATATCCAGTCACGTGATAAAAACATGGTTAAATATTTCTTTAAAAATTCATTAAAAATAGAAGCTTACATTATAAATTAATAAAACTGATACCGTTAGAAAGCTAATTTTTTTATCTTTAAATTGATGTAAAAATCATGTTTGTGCGATAATATTTTTGGAAGTTATAACGGAAAAACGTCGAAATTTCGCTTAAATTTTAATTAATTCAAATTCTAATTAAAAATTCGAAAAAAGGGCTCCGAGGTGCACATTCCGAACCTCCAAGGTATGCATGTACCAAATTTGGTAGCTGTAGGTCCAACGGTCTGGCCTGTAGAGCGCCAACACACACACACACACACACACATTGAGCTTTATTATAAGTATAGATGTAATGTAGTTCAAAAGTTATGTAAGCTCAAAATAAACCGTATAGTTTTTAAATAAAAAACGACTATTTTAGAATTGTATGAATTATTCGATGAAACAGATTCTCGTACAAAAAAAAGTAAAAATACAATAATTTAAAAATTCTTCAACTGCATTTCTTCAAATAAATAAAGTATTTTCTTATATTTTGGTCAAATATATTATTACATTTGTAAATAATTTATCAAAGACATTAAATTTCATTCAGATCTATGATAAACAATATTTATTTCATATTAAATTATTTAATATAATGATATTAATGTTATCTTTAATTTCATTAATGTTAATTTAATAAAATGATATTATTGAATTTTAACATGATGATGGTGATAAATGGATCTTAAAAAGATAATCTACGTATATCTTAAAAATTTAATATATACCAAGAAGAGTCAAATAAAAATTATATATTGAAAGAAGAAAAGAAATAATATAGTTAAGCTATTTTTATCAGTAGTAAAGTAGAATAAATCATTGTTTATAAAAATACGTTATCTTTTTATTCCGAAATTTTGAAATATTATAGAATTTATAATATTTGTACATTAAATAAGCACCTCCTCCACCATCATACAATTATTTCATATTTTAACACATTATAAGAGGAAAGAAAATTATTTAAAGTTATAACTTCAAGCGTAAAGAAAGAATCCGTTGCATACCTGGTGGAACACATTAATGACAGACTCATCAACTGAAGCGTAGCGAATGACGGTTAAAATGCCATGCGCATAAGCACATAACATATGACTTTTACGTAGCATGAATTGACCCATTAAAGGCAATAAATGATTGGATCTCGAAATGGCGTAGGCAATACTCACCAAAGTCTTTTAATTGCATATGTTTTTTTACCTGCTTTTTACCATTATTGAATTATAATTATGCATGCTTCTTTGGAAGTAGATGCATTTTTAAAAGGTTGACCTACCTGTTTTTACCAGTATCTCTATATTATTACGTATATTTCTTTGATATCTGAAGCTTTTTTAAAATATTGAGCAGAACTATGGTATCATAGCTGTTATTTTCATGGAATATAATTTTTTTTCGGATGAATTAATTTAATTTTCATAATTTGTTCAAAACCCTTCACTCACGTGTAGTAACAATTATGATAAAAGTATTTTCTCTTCCTTCCAGTGGAGAAATATCACTACATTCATTCTTATTTATGAAACATTGAAGGATTTGACTCCTGTTCTACGATTAATCCGTTAGGAAACTGTTTTATCTGAAATTAAAAAATAGCAAATTATGTATGCAAAAGTATTGTTTTCGTAAAAATGCTATATAAAATAATTTGTTTTAAAATTTATTGGTAAATTGCTTATCATTTGGAAATTGCATATATATACACCGAGAGAGGGTAGAGAGACTTATAAGGAAGTTTCGCGATTGTTTCAAGCCGGTATAAATTGGCAAAACATTTAAATTAATTAAGACAAATAATGACTTAAAAATAATATTCTCGCCTGCTAACTTGAAATTTGAGATCGTATATTTAATTTTTAATTTTAATTTTAATGAATAACTTCCATATTAGGAGGAAATAAGAACAAACATACAATCCTTTTTCTAATATTTTTTCACTTATTATCTAACAGTTCTTTGAGGTCAAATGTCATGTTTCTTAAAGAATTATGAAATATGCTTTATATTTTGCTTTGCATTTTTCTTTAAAAATATTTTGTACGACGCATCAACTACAATATAACATAAAAAATAATAAATATATCACAATGTTATTTGTGACAGACATTTGTACATTTGTTTTGACTTGTGGATTGCTGTTGTGAACAAGCTACCTTTAAAAAATATTTTAAATTTTGAAAGTAAATTAAAATTGGCATATTCAGATTCGTATTTTGCTATAGGCGATTTGTTACATATCTTCGCCATATATATTAATGCACCTTTTTTGAGTCATCCCTCCAAAATAGTGGTTGGTGGGGGATAGATGGCCATAAATGAAATTTCCTAGATGCCATCACCCATCACATGAAATAAAAGCCTAAATATTGGATAAATTCTTAAAACTGTTGAAATGCTTCTTTTGTTTTCCTAATTATTCTAAATATATAGACGATACGATAATGGTATGTGCCCAACAATATGATCGGAAAATATTAAAAACCTTTGAATTCCGTTTAATTTTTATCGAGCGAAATTATTATTAAAATTTTGGAGAATCTTAAAAACTGATATCAGAGTAACTTTGTTGTTTATTGGAATCACAAGTTATTAACTGATTTGTTTATTAATATTTCTCTCGTTTCCACAAAAATTAATTAATTTTTCTAATTTTTTTTCCTTTGGAGAGGAGAAGAGTTAATTGAAAATATTATTCGAATTTCGTTTGTTCATTCGGTTTTTATTCGCACTTAGGTTATTTTTTTAATTGGTTTAAACATTAATAAGTTAATCATTGGCAATAGTGTAGTTATAGTTTAAAGTATGGATTTGATATAATCATTAAATGTTCTGTTAATAATTCTACTGATAATAAAAAAATACTAATATTGTAAAACGAAAAAATAAGTACAGTTTTTATTTTGTTTATTGTCTTCTGCTTTTGTCACCTCATCTAAAATGAAAAACTCAGAAGTCTGTTATATGAAATACATAGCAATTCAGAATAAATATGAAAAGACGTTAGAAACAAACATTCGAAAATACGGTAGGCGTTCTCGGAAACAAAATATTTTAGAAAAATTCTTTTACTTTCCGACTCATAAAGATCTTATTAAAATACGTTTGATACAGAAGAAAAAAATTATAAAGAGAAAGGTTAAAGATGTTTTTAAAACAAAAGAAAACCCCTTGTTTATTTTGTTAAGTTAATGGAAAGCGTTTCAGAAAAGAAATATATTTTTCTTCCAAAGTAACTCTCATACATCCTGCTTCGGATGGATTTCATGTTTTATTAATAACAATGAATCTTCTTATATTTAAAAAAATATTTGTTCCAAAATGAATTGTTAGAATGAGACAAGTAAAATAAAGCATATTTATTTAAAAAATACATTTATTTTGTGCATGTTGATTATTCTATCTAGAAGGTTTAGGGTTTTACTAAATATAAAACAATCAAAGAATACCAGATACCATATAAATAAAACAATAAAGCATATAAATAAAACAATAAAGCATACCAGATAAATAATACAATTATTCATCGACATGGAAGATAAAAAATTCTTTTTCTAAACTTAAAAGAAGTAAAGAAAAGTGATAACACCTTCACGATATTAATGAAATGATTTTGTTTCTACAAAAATGTTGATAAGTCCTTTCATATTATTAAAAAAATGTAGTCTCAAAACGAATTAATTGCAGGAATAAAACATTTAGATTAGTTTCTAGAAAGTTTTTAAAGTAAGCAAAACAGAGCAGGGATTTAATTCTCACGATTAAATTATGCGTGAAATGTTTTGCTAAAATGATGAAATACGAATACTGATAAGATAAAAATGCAAAACAGTAATAAGATTTGAAATGATTTCTTGAATTTAATTTCGAAACAACGAAGCTCTTCTAAGAGCAAAAGCCAGTTTTTACTGTATGAATGTGATGGAAATATCTAAATGTTAGTCGAAAAATGCATTCGATGTTTCTGTTTTAGATGTTTTTTTAAAAAGTTGTGTGCAGAAAGGTATCAAATGAATAAAAGTCAATGATATATTGAACATATTCTATTGATGATTAAATGTGTGCCGAAAGTGGCGTTACACTGGTGAAAAGCTTTTAAATAAAATTTAAAAAATTAGAATTTAAATATTATCAAAAGACTCGTTATTCAAATATAACTTTCCTATGCATATGTACGAGATGCAAAAAAAAAAGCTAAAATCAGCGCCGAAAAAAACCAACAACATTGAAATAAAATAAAAGCATAGAGAGAAACACAAATAAAAGAAGAAGAAAAATAAACAAATGAAAATATAAAATATAAATAAATAAATAAATGAATAGTAAGTAAATATATAAATAAAATATAAATGAATAATAGAACTTAATAAATAAATAAGAACAAATAAATAACATTAAAAATATAAATAACTATAAACAAATAAATAATATTAAAAATCATAAATAAATATGAACAATAAAGTATATACATTAGTTCAGCCAAAGTTAGAATTTATCATACGGAACAAAAGTTTAAATAAAGAGTTCTTTTTGCAATTTTTTCTTATACTCACAGAATATTTTCCACTTTTAGCAGTGATTAAATTTATCCGTGCTTTTATTGATGTTAATAATAAGCATAAATGTTTTATTTCAATACCTACTATTAGTTCACACTCTCCCTATATATCTATATCTATATATATCTATCTATATATCTATTATCTATATCTATATCTATATCTATCTATCTATCTATCTATATATATATATATATATATATATATATATATATATATATATATAGAGAGAGAGAGAGAGAGAGAGAGAGAGAGAGAGAGAGAGAGAGAGAGAGAGATAAATAGATAGATAGATAGATATATTGTTCAAGTTTTCAATCCTTTATAAAATAATTTTTATTCATTCACTGAAGTTCAAATATATCTTTTAAACTTATAGCAACACAAATAATTAAAACAATTTTAATACTTTAAATACATACAAGTGATACAATTGAATTAAGTTTATTTTTAATAATTGAAATAGAGTTTTATCAGTTTTTAATGAAAATTAAAATCAACGGGCAGTAGCTCAATCGGTGTAATGTAAGGATTTCAGTATTTTTCACGTGAAAGTGAAGAATGCAAGTTCACTTATTGCAAAAATCAATCATTTTTTTATGTTTAATAATTTTTCTGATAATTATTTAATAAAAAGTAACTACAATAAAAAATTCTTTTATAAAAAAAAGAATTGAAATTTTTTTATATTACTTGTTTTACTTTGTATTACATTGAATAATATTTGAAAAACACTCTTCTTTAGTTTTCTCATTGTTTATTTTTACTGTAACGAAACTTATTCTAACTTAACGCAAATCCTTATCTGACTGTAAAAAAGTTGTATAAAAAATTCTTTTGTATTTCATTTACTTTATGTTATTTCTCATTTGATCTTGAATTTTCTTATAATTTCCGTATCTCGTTTGATTTTGAATTTCCTTATAATTACTGTATCTTTCTAAATCTAGAAGAATGGAATCATTTTCAATTTGTGAATAAAAGCGGATGCAAGTTTTATTTCCTTTAATAAAGTCACGAGTTGACATTAGGGAGTGTTATCTTTGACTTTAATTAACACACGGTTTGTCTACGCTTTCATATACGCGACATTATTTATTAGAAATCGATAGAGTAGAAATAAGAAATTATATTGGAATATGTGCGTGTGATTTTCATAAAGCGCTAATGTAACTTAGAAGAACTGATTTCATTAATGCATTATACTAAAATTATTTTGTTAATGTAATAGGGAAATATTTTCAAGAATAACATCTTTTACAGATTTTTTTAAAACTGCCGTTTAAAATATTGATAGTAATTTCTAAAAATTTAAATTGTTTCATTTAAATCATTTTTAATTTTTGTGAGTATAACTGGAGCTCCAAGTTAATACATACATGTTGCAATGTGAACAATAACATATTGCAATAATACGATATATGAGTGGTTTGTTCTAGATATAATCAATATTCCTAGATAATGAAAATGATGAATAATTCTTTATTAAAACTTTAATATTTTGTTGAAGAATATTTTCTTTCATATTTGATTATAATTTTTGAATTTATTTTCATATAAATATTGACAAAATGTTTCAGAGAAACGCAACCTTTAAACTGGAATGACGGGGCTTATGAGGATTTAAATCATGCAGAAATATTTAACTGGGCAAAACACTTTTAGAGATTAAAGCCGGCACTAAATATGTGAACTTTTGTTAGAAGTAATCCTGATTAATTTTTATTAAAGGAAACAGGGCAAAAAAAAATGTAGAGATTTCAAGAAAGCCCAAATGCGACGGATAAATTATTCTGTCTAAGAATATTATAATAAAAATAAACATTTCACTTAGTGCATTCAAAGAAAATTTAAAGATCACGCATGATTTAAATAACAATAATTTATCAACATGTACTCAAATCCTTATTTGATTTTTCTTTCCGGAATTTTAATTATTCCTGAAGTATTTTAAAAATTCTTGCATGCTCTATCAATTTTCTTTCATGTTTTAACCTTTTTATGCTTATAAAGAGAGCAAAGAGTTCACCATGTGCTAAAATAATGTGTAGCTTCAATTTCCATCTTTCTCACATTATCTTTAAATTCATTTCAATACAAAATGATTACATTGAAGAATCTTTCATTGGTATGCTGAATAATCGATTTAAACTATCAAAACTGATGTAAGAAAGTTCCTCTTTCCGAAATCATTTTAATTTACCTTTAGTGTATTTTCTAGTTAAATAAAATAAAGGAAAACAATGATTCTCTTAATATTTAGTATCAAAATTATATTTAAAATCTTTGCCTAAGTTTTCAATCTATATTTTTGGAGGGAAAAGATTTTTTTATAGATAATGACCATTTAATTTTATGATGATAATTTTTCAAAATTACGGAATATATTGATAATGTATCTTCAAGAAAATTTCCTCCATTTACACTTCCTTTAACGAATCCTCAAAATAAAATAGCATATCATATAAAATATAGTTATTTATTATATAGTTACCTTAAGAGCCTCATAAAATATATAATGTTGTCAGTTTCGTTTTATACATATAAAATAATAAATATATTTTTTTATTCTTGGTTTTTGAGTCTTTGTTTTAACAAGACATTTGTCTGTATATATCTGTTGCGACCAATGTGAATAATTTAATATTTTTAATAATGACCAGTTAGTATTAATAATAACCAATTATTAACATGCATGTATAATATATAATTCAATGAATAGATTTATACATTTCTTACTTTGTTCTATTTTTTATTCATTAATCTATATCTAGGATCTCTATTTTGATTCTAGTAATCGAAAATCATTTTCGTGATATTTATAAAAGAAATTGTTGCTAAGATTCAAGAAAACAGAAGACTTAATTTATGCTTATACTGAACAGTTCTCAGAGTTCAAATAAAGGCAATTGTTCTTAGAAGAACACAAGTAATATTTAAAAGATCATTTTTTGTATTATAGTGCGTTTTTTTTTCTGGTTCAAAAATGGATTTTTTTTTGGATGGTGGACAAAATGGACAAAAATTTTCTCTTTTTTTAATGAAGTCTGTTATTTCTATGTGCGTCATATTTTGAGAATAAAATATGCAAAAATTAAATCAGTAGGGCAGAGCTATTAAATTAAAGATAATTTGATTAATTGATATCAATAGCATTTTGCAGTTAGTGTAAATTACTTCTATTCTGTAAAACTTTTATTTTTTTCTTTTACATAATTTTCACTTGATATTTTTTCTTATGTAAATTTTTGCTTGATATTCTATAAATGTGAAGCGTTCAATACTTATAAATATTTATACTTTTGAAATATATATACTTTTGACAGGTATGATATATAAATCGAATTTTGAAACATTTTTATCCAAAAGACATGTATAACACTTAATCATTAATCATATTTTCGAACCATCATTTCTTGTTATAAAGTGCAGAATATTGTAATAATGTCATTTAAAAGAGTGGAGAAAAGCGTTTTCACGCCAACTGTCATTCTTTATCGCCAAGTTCATTTTTCAAACAATGATATTCCATTTTCCCATTGGTGAGTTCCCTGTTGTCACCCAAACAATAGATCAAAATTTCCCCAGCTTTCCTATCTGTACAAGATTAATATTAGTAAGGAATCTGTAATAACAGCCGATTTCATGTAGCATTTCAGATTTGCTTAAGCGTCTCTAATTTTGTTATAATCCATAGATATGTATAAAATAATAGTCCTAAATATCTGTTTCATTTTTTATAAACTTATACCACTTTTATATCTGTTGAAATTTGCAAGGGTATTCCTTTATTTTTACGAGTCATATTTTGAGAAGGAAATGATATATAATTCAATAATTTATAGCCATGCATAAAATTTTATATTGTATACTGATTATTATATTACTAGCTGCCTACATCAGATCAGTTGGTTCCACAGCAATGCTATTTGTATTTAATTTACATTGGATCTCGAATATATAGCTTGATATTCCTGATTTCCAAAGAAGAGTATTTTTAAGTATCAGAATTTGACATCCATTAAATCTATACTAATTTAATAACCTTACGCCTGTTCTGCTCATCGTGTACATGAACCATTCCAATGGAATCAATTCCTGTGACATCAATTCCTACGTGTTATGTTAAAGATATAACAATTAAGTTTATAAAATGTTTATAAAACCTATTGCTTATCACCTTATACTCTTAAACGATTTAACATCAGGGCGAAGATTCTTTATTACATTTATAAATGCAAATTCTATTAATTTATCTATTCCGAATTGTTTTAATTCATTCTAGCAATCTTTCACTACATGTAACTTGATACTAATGCTCTAGCTGCTGATATTTTAAAATTTAAATAGATATTCTATTTGAATTATTTTTAAAATCTTATGTCTGTTCCACGAGTTAGTCTATTTGCTCCAATATGATGTTCAGCCTGAAATTTGAGTCACATTCTCCGTGCTCTATAACGTGTGCGCTTTATTAAAGCATACTTATAATATACATTAATAACTTAAAAATATTAACATTTACATTAACAAAGTATTAATAAGTTGCACTTTTTACATTGGTAAAACTTTAATAAGGGAAATAATTCAGCATTAGAATTTTTGATGAAAGCGTAACACATTATGTATATTTTTAAATATTGCTGTGAAGTTTTCTTTTTTTATTTTGAATTAATTAACAGGTTGCTAAAATTGGAAAGGACTTCAAACGTAAGGAGAAATAATATATTTGTATTCGTCGAATTATATCAGACAAAAAATATTATTACTGCTCTAATTTCATTTTACTAAAGTAATTTATGATTGTTCATTTTTAGAAGTTTAATATTCATTATTAGAAAGTGCTAATTTATGAGTACTATTTTATATTTACTATTTTATAAGTACTATTTTATATTTACTATTTTATATTTACTATTTTATAAGTACTATTTTATAAGTACTATTTTATATTTACTATTTTATAAGTACTATTTTATATTTACTATTTTATATTCCACAAATTTCCACAAATATCGTGGGAAACACCTCAAAATTTTACTAAATAATTAATTACATATACTAAAATTTCAAAAAATATTCTCTAAGGGGAAATTACTAAGTTCAAATTGTACCAACTAATTTAGTTCTGATATAACAATCTCCTTTCTAGGAAACCAGCAGATCAGATAACGCATTTTCACTGGAAGATAAGAGTAATTAATCAAAAGTAATTCATCAAAAATTAGATAACTAAACAATTTTCAAATAAATGTTTTCTATAATAAAAGAATTTATAGAATGGATTTCTCATTATAAAAACCTATATTCTTTGAGAGAAAAAAAAGAGAAGTTTTTTTCCCCGCAAGAGACCTACAGTACAAAAAAGTTTATTGAGTGGGAAAATTCTGTCGAGGCTTTGATTATATTTGGGTAGAGAGTTGATTTGAAAAAAAAGTTTTCTTCTTTTCAGTATCTTTTTCTTTGGTGTTCAAATTTTTGGGGCCGTTGTGGGCCTGGAGGTAATTTCGCGGTTTCTTCATAAAAATATAACCAAGCCTAGATGTAAGCAAGCCTAGAGTACGTTGAATCCGTCTGGGCCAAATAACTTTCTGCTTATATGTTGCGGAGGTTCGGAGGAGAAGTGTACACGAGGATGGACAGCTTAGGTATCCATCTTCATCATCTGAACTAGTTCCAAAATTTCGAGGTATGTCACAAAATGACCCTAATATTGCTTTAAAACGAGACGTTAAAATAACTAATATTAATCAAAACAATGTTTAGAAAATAATTGTTTAAAAGACGCGATTCAAAATGCTTCATCATGATCATTATAGAAACCGTGGATACATCATTTTAAAGTATCTTAATATCTTTTTTAAAGTTTCCTGCTATCTGGGAAGAAATATATTGCTTAGAATATCTATAAACTTAGTTCCAACGTTCGAATAAAAGAATACGAAATGTAAATGAACTTCGATATAAATTGTGATTCTTGTTTTAGAATGTATTCAAAATATTACTGCCAGCACTGCTAGGACATTTGTCATGAGATATTAACTTCTGCATTTCGAATCGAAAACAGGTTCCATCTTAGATGATAAATATGCGATAGCAGCTTGTTTGGCAGCTTTGGTGGAAAGCTGGTGCTTTGTATCTTTCTCTGAAAATGAAAGATGTTTAGTTTAAGGAAATACATTTAATGCAATGTTTCCCTTAATTACGGACTGACAGAAGTTCACATATTTCAAGTACGCTTCAATTATTATGGTAAAATAGAGGCTCCTAGAAATGTGAAGGTGGCATTCAGCGGGAAATATAAACATCTAATCCCTCTTGTCATATAATTATGTATAAGTGAGATGGAATCTGTTATTACTTATAAAGGATGCCGAATAATTCCTTTTACTTTCTTGTATACATAGTATAGAGAAAGTATATTGAAAATCAAAAATTTCAAACTCGAGAATTTAACGAATCACCACTTTTTAGACTTCCCAGTGTTTGAAAAAAGCATTTTTGAAAAATATCCGTCTTTGATTTTAAAAAAACCAGCGGGTGACCGAGCTCCGCTCGGAGAAAACAGGTATCGAAGCTAACTCGAAGATTTAAATTTTCAATTGTGATTTATAAAAACAATACATGCCATAAGAAAATTTGTGAAACCATTGGTGAAAAGATAACCGGTTAATCCTCGGCTTTTCATCGACCACCAGCGATGTCATGTCTTGATGTTCCATTGGAAATCCCCATCTGCACTGGTCTCTTCCATGTTTGCTGACCATGCACGGAGCGCTTGGGTTCATATCACCACACGGGTTATGAATCATCCATTTCGATATCAGTTCCTTGAGTTCCGGATCATCTTCTGGAAACTTTATTAGCTCGCCATATTGGCTATAGATGGCAGCACGTTACCGCTTGAAACCTATTAGCCATTATGGCGAACTAATAAAGTTTGAAAATATCCTATCTGTAACTCCGAACTGCTCGACCGTAGCGCTTCAAAACCGGCGCCAATCGATTCCTCGTGGCCAAAAACCCCAGACCCCCAAGTTTACCGGAGTTTATTAATTCTGGGGCGATTTTCGACTTGGCAACCATTCCTCGTATTATACTATAAGATAACTAAAAATGTTTTGATATGACTGCAGGAAATTTGGTTTATCTAATTCTTATGTATCAAATTTTGAGCAAATTATTTTTAAAGGAAGTCGATATGCCCTGTTGCTCGAATATAATTTAACATTATAGCTACATAAATACAATTCGGTTGACAAGACTTAACCCTTTGAATGCACAATTCTTTAAAATAACTATTTAGATGCGATGTTTGCTAATATGTTCAAATACTTTTTTTTAAAAATTGAGTTGATACTATTTGTCTCAAGATAACACTATAAAACTATAATAAAAAACGCTCTAAATTTTGAAAAAAACATGGAAAGCAACTGAAAAAAGACTAATTGCTGATCCATAGCGGATGCAGATGGTGAGTTAATAATTATATCATTGATACATATAAAAGTTGGGCCAAACCAGAAGGGAATCAACTGTCTGTCGGTCTCTAATTTCAGAAACAATGTGACATTTCAAAAACGATTAACATTGATATATCGAATTTCGTAACTACAATTGTAATTTTGTGTCAAATTTTAACTTCATTCTATTGGATCAAAGTATCTAAAACATAAATTCTATTTTTGAATACTATTACCCACATGCCAAGAACTCGTCGCAAGAACATATAAAGAATATTAAATCTGTATAAGTGACGGTTCCTTTGAAAGAAATGAATTTCGAATTCAAAACCTATATAATACAGGAGATAAATTTTTTTCTGCAAAGCAGATTTTATCTTCTACAAAAATTAATATCATTAGTTGAAGGAATGAAATAATTTAGAAAATGCATTAATTTAATTACTCAAAATTTTTATTAAAAATGTAATTCATTTTTTTAAATATTTATGAAAGAAGAAAATTGCGTGTGTGCGCGCCTCTTTTTTCGCATTGTTTAACGCTTTCACAACTAATTCGATTTAACGGATGTGTTATTTCCAAATTGGCTTGCCCAGTTTCTATTTTTGATGTGGAGAGCATTATCAAAGGTACGAACATTTTTGATTATATAATGATTATGATGGATATTTTTATAATGATATGTTTTGCATTTCCCTCTGAAACATAAACTGGCCAACCAGTATAAAATTTGCACAATCGATTGATCCGGGTCAGTGGCAAAATGGTTAAATAATTTGTAGTCGTTATTGAAACTTAAAATCATTTTGATGTTATTTTAGCATATAAATTAATCACATAAAATTTGTACTATTCAAAGTGAATCATAATAATTGATAATGAAAGTACAGTTCGTAAGATTTCTAAAAAGTTAAAATCGAAGAAAAAGAGGTCTAACAATGCATTCACACTAATTATAAATTCGAAAAGGGCATCCTTACAATGTTCGGTAGCTTCTTTATAGGACTGTATAAACAGAAGGAAAATAATTCATTTCGCCAAAAATTCTTCAAAAAAAGTCTATGCATTTTGTAACGAAAAAGAAACATTCATGGCATCAACAAATTTAAGAAAAATATGCTTAGCTTTGAAAAAAATATGCAGAATTGGAAGGTTTTATTTAAAGATGAATTCCATATTTTCCATAGTTATAACTGAATGGTTTTGCCAAGTATTATTTTTATATTCCTTCCTACTTATAAAATGCAACATAGTAAAAAAGAAAATAAATTCATTCCTTGTCATTATTCCCTAGTCCTAATTTTGAAATTGGCTTAATGTTTAAGTTGGATGAAAAATCCTTGCTAGAAGAATTTTCTGACGTAATCCTTGTTTTAATGAAAAGCTGAAAATCCATTAATTATAACAAAGCTTTCATACGAGTATCCAACTCCAAGTGGATTAAAAGATACCAGAGAGAAAAGGGAAGCTATTAAAAAACTGAAATACAGAGCATTAATTTTGAGAAACAAGAATTTGTTTTTTTAACTCTACTCCATTGATAATGATAATTTGTTTGGCTTTTTCTTTGAATATCTGAAAATGTATGAAGCAAATTGTATTTTCTGGAGTTTTTGTTGTAGAAAAGCAAACTACTATTTTAGGCTCAGATATATAAGCCCAAAACTAGAAAAAAATCATGAGTGTATGTTCTAAAAATTTCCTATATGTGTGTGTGAAATGAATGGAAAACATTTTTTTTAATATTCTGTATAATTCTAGTTGTATTTTTTTAATTTAACGATTTATTAAATCATTTATTTTATGATTGTAATTAAAATGAAAAATAATATGTTATTATCATGAAAGAACAAAATGTAATAAAAAAGTTATGTAAAGTAAAGGTAGATTTATATCTTAACAATATATTTTAAGTAAAAATTTTACCTATTGTCCAAGGTTTCAAAGTGATTTCTCAATTGTAGGATACACAACAAAAAATTCCATATTCGAATTACTCTTTATTACGCCGTAGAAATATGGCTTCTGTATGCAAATATGTTTATAGTAAGGAAGAGAGTTCACTAATAGTTTAATAATTGATGAATGGATGTCAGGGCAATTACTCTGGTACTTGTGACAAATTTGGAACTCATTTCATCACAAATATGAAGTTCTCGATCAAAAATTTTTTTTTGTGATATATTAAAATCCTTCTAGATATTTCGATACCTTGTAAGAGTTTTAAAGGTGTATTCGTGCTCTCAGAAGTCAGTGATCAAATTAATTTTTTATTTGAATGTTAATTTCTAGTAAATTTTCTCTGTGTTGTGGCATTTATTTAACTATGATAAGATATTTACGTGTCGCTAATTTCAGCTGTTGCTATTTTTTATATATGCTTCCATCACGTTTTTCCTCTTCAGTTTCTTATAGAAAGAATCTTTATTATATGATGCCGACATTGTAAGGCTTTTTACGTACATTCACTAGATGAAGTTTTCGCAATGCTATGAATCTGTTCTTAAAAAGTATTAATTTAAAGAATCGGTTTCGAAAGTATTAGAAATGAAACAATAAAACATTATAATTTAAGAACATATGAAGGAATTCGTTGTATTTAACAGAATAAAGTTCTATAAATAGTTTAAATAAAAATTAGTTTTGGGTTCTACCATTGTAAGAAATGTTACACACTAGATATTGATATAAATAAGTGCACATTTGTGAAATCATATCATGTAGATGGAGGTAAATTTTTTTTCTGGAATCCTAAATAAACGAGTACAAATTTTTGGTTTAGTTTTTTTTCCATTAACTCTTGCTTCATATCTTTTAAAATGCCATTCTTAAAACATATTCAGTATATTTTTTTAATTAGCTGAGTGTTTAATAAATATCAAAATAAAATTCTCAAAAAATTATTATAAATTATTTTTATGATAGTACTCATAACTGTGTTTTAGATAAAAATCCGAAATTAAACAAAAGTAGCATATCTATACGAATTTGAAGATTATTCCTGAGTGGTTTCCAAATTTAATCCAAATTAAGAATTAAATTAATTTGATTTAAATGCTCTACAAATATAATTTACTTTTGAAAATAAATTTTAAATGATTCAAATAGTTTGACAGAAACAAACATCTGTCTTATTTTTTCTGTTAAATTCTGTTTTTTTCTTCTGTTTTCTGATGACGTTTTTTGTGCTGTGAATGGTGGAAACTAATTAGGAGAAGAATTTTGGAATTGACATATTACAATCTTTTCAGCGATTATCGCGCTTTTCCTGTTATAATACAGAATTTTTAAAATATTTTTTAACTTTATGCCATTCCTTGTTTTCAGTGGATATGAAGCTTGACATATGTTATTAAGTCTTAGCATGATTTACCAACAAAAATAAAATGAACTGGAATTAAACTTTAAAGAAAAGATTATAACTTCGTAATATATCCTTTAAAAAAGTATTTTCACAGTTGAATTATTACTAAAAGAAAAATTCAAAATTTTAGCTTTTTTAAAAAAATGATACACTTTTTATACAATTACTTGCAGATTTTTAATGAATTTTCACATTTAATTCAGATAAAATTCATAAAAATTTTATTTTTTTCGTAAAAGCTTAATAAACACCCTTTTTAATCACATTTATTACCTGCTTGGTATTTTTAATCAATGTTAAAAGGGCTTCCTTCCAACATTTTCCTTTTTGATTTTCTTACGTAGAATAAATTACTTGTAATTAGTAAGTTAATATATTTTTTACTATTTAATCTCTTTTTGCCCAATATTTTAGCACTTTTAGGCATTTGATATACCTAATTCGCATAAAAGACGTCTTTTTAAAGCCATTTTAAAGTTTATTCGAAAAGATTCTATTCCATTCATCTGCAATCCTTGTATTGGTATTTTATTATGCTTCGGTTTCTTGAAACTTCTGCATGGGTTCTATAAGAAATATTAATATTTTACACTTTCTTACTAGCATGCAGAAATCGAAAACTAAGGCACAGCAACTGATATGTCAAAGATTAAAAGTAAATTAAGTAGTACAAAAATTCAAACGAAAAATAATTTTATAATTAAAAAGCTAGAAAAATGTCATTGCAATCGATTAAATTTCATTTTATTCTATTTCATTTAATGATCAAAGAAATCCGAATCTGCGCTATTTGTCTTTATTAATGTTTAATGCTGAATCTGCGAACTATAAACCGCCATCGAAAAGAAATGAATCAAAGAACCACGATTTGTTTTTGGAAACATCCATACAACGCTATAGCGAATTTCCTGTGGGTCTCTTTTATCCTTTTTTGTTCTAAAAGCAAAGAACTCGGTGACAAATGTAAAAATACTTGCAGGCCAAGCCATTTTCAGAAGCCTTTATTGCTCTTTTTCAAACAGAAATAGCGCTTAAGGCTACGAGTTTATGCGTAATGTGCAGAAAAACTTGTACTTAAGAACCATTGTTCAGCTTATTTACTTTTCCGGAAAGTAATGACATGTCTCGTTTGGTTCTAGGCCCTTGGCCTCCGAAAAGGTCGTCGCGATTAAAGGTTGGAGTGAAGTAGTTTATTTAACAATGGGGACTTTTTTCCAGCACCTTCTACCGTGCATAGCCTTTAACGATAATTATGTTATTTTACCTTTTTCATCTCTTGCGTTGATGCGTGAAAACTGATAGAAATTTAGGGCTTTGTTCGCAATGCTAAAACACTCATTTATGGTAAACGCTCTGAACGTTTAGAGAAAAAATTATATTTCAAAGACAGTGAAAAATTATCACATGCTTGTGTTTGAAAGATACTGAAAAATTTGTATTTAATTAAAGTCGGATATCCCTTCCTGATATTTTTTTGAAGTTATTGTTAAACTCACTTTGGTTCAGAATTTCTTTATTTCTTTGTCAGAAAGATTCTATAAACAAATCAGGATTTGGGTAATGTATATTTTATTTAACGGTTTGAAATTTATTTATTTGCAAATGAAGACTTTTTACATAATAACATTATTAATCATATGGGAGAAACAGTTAAATATATTTCTTTTAACGTAATTTTTAAAAAAATTACTTTTATTTCTGCACTAAAAATAATTTTTATCTCCTATAATTTTTAATTTTATAATATTTAATTTACAATTTTCAAGTAAAAATATTTTTAAAATATTGAAAATGACTTTTCTTCTCAATATATATTTATCAGGCAATTTCATGAATGATAAATTAAATTAATAAATAAGCTTACAATTAAGTTCTGGATATATTAAAACTGTATGCTGTTTTCAAGAATATAAAAAGTGCACAAAATCTCCCATTTTTAGCTTTAGGAAAGGAATTAATTCACCTTTGCAAACATGACACAAATCAAATTCAATAAAAGTTTGATAAATTGACATTTTGTTAAAATCTAGAAAAGAATACTATTGATTCATAATTTTAGTAATTTATGTATGCATAAACATGAATCTACTTTGGTTAAAGAATTGTTTGTTTAAATAGGATTTCTCAACATACTAAAATGATAATTTGCATAATTTCATAATTAAATATTTATTCATAAATTTTATTAGATATGGAACAAACTACAATGAATTCAAATAGAACTGATCCGAATATTTCAGGTTCCCTATAAATCCAAGAATATACTTGTTTGCGTCAGCTCATATTGTTTAATATTCCGTGAAAGTGTCCTTGATTCGATAGTAGTCGTTATAGCATGATAAGTGAGTATCAATTAGAGTATTACGCTTGATGGATTAATCGCATTTCACATCCACGAGTGAATAGCCAATGCAGCGATTTTGGAATTTGCTGCAAGGGAATTAAACGCAGAGATGTTTGGTTAAATTCTGTAGTGCTAGAGTCGACACATTTTTGGAACAATTTATAAATAATTCTACAGTTATAAATACTTCATATAAAAAATTCAGTAGTCAACGTCAGATATCAAAATAAAAGAAAATGCCAGAAAATATATCGTATGTGACTTGTTAACTTAAAGTATATTCTTGCGCTTCTTCTAAATTTTAATTATTTTTTGCAATTTAAAGTTCGATGCAAATTGTCGGAATCAGCAACTGGATTCTTTAATATGTTACTTATTTATAACTATGCACCTTCCTTGATGATTTACCTGGCGATTTTCAGTATCCGAAAACAACAAGCTGAATTATAACCAAGATGCCAAGATTTCCTCTACATGGTTGCATTCTTAGATTGGCGATTTTTCAGATTTTGCCAAGATTGCTAGTTTTATTATTTTTAAGATGCCAAGATCTCGCCAAGCCTATTGATATTGAGATGTCTTGATTAAGAGATATTTTACACTTTTTTACTGCTTTGTTAAAGTTAAGTTTGAGATTTATCACAGGCATCGTAAAGATAAATAAGTACTTAATTTTTTTAATGAAATATCTTTAATTTTAATTAAGAAAAGATTAATAACATAAAAATGTAAACAAAAAATATCTAAGAACCCATGGAGTTCTCTTGATTAATTAAGTTGATCAAGCATCAACTGGGGCTGGTTGGCTTCAACTGAAAAATCACTTTGTGAATTCGTCTCTCTAAATCTACGGAAGTAAAATGTTGGAAATTTTTGTGATAAAATGTTTGTTGTTTGCCTGTTCAGATGTCAAACTATGTCATCTGAACACGATTTCAGATATATCCAAAATAATCACGAATTATTTTAGAGTGTTCTAAAATATAAATTAAATCATTGATATCAAGAATATGCATACATCTTTCTTTTGTCGTAAAAAAACAGACAACTCTATTGAGTGAAAACTATTTCCACTCTGGGAAATCTTTCGTCTGCATGTAGCAATCTTATTGTTTCAAGATTTTTAGAGACTTTTTTCAAGGAAACAAAATTGTTAGATTTAGATTAAAAACTGTCCAACAATTTAAATGGCACTTTGGTTCTTTTAAATTTTGCTTCAATATTGTGTGTGTATATTATAATAATGCCAGTTAACAGACACAGACTATTAATTTTTAATATTAATATTGTTTGGTAACGGATTTGAAGTTGACTTCTGTGTTTAAATTCGTAGGAATGCTGTTAATTAATCTAAATATTAAATTTGATACTATTAATATGTTTTTTAAAGTGTTATTTGAAAATTTTTTGTAGATTTATATTTTTTGATGCTACTTTCTTTAACTGATTGATTTGTTTAAATGTATTTTGTATATTTATTTTTTTAAAGTTAATTTTATTTCTTATTGCATTTCACTGCATATTTTATATCCTGCTATGATTAATAATCTTTTGTCTTGACTGGCAATAAATTTCCTATTCGTTTTGTTTTACTTGTTTTAAGGTTAATGGAAAAATTTTATTTATTCAAAAAAAATTCCCTATACATGACTATAGCCTTATATTTATTCTTAATTTTTTTTCATCCATTCTGAAACTAAACCATATTGTTGCAAAATATTTTTAAGTGAGAAAATGCAATTCTTAATTATTTGTTATGTATAATATACACCAGTTAGTTGTTGCAAACATTACTTGTAGCAAAACTTAGTTGGTTGCCAACATTGAGTTAAATGACATGAAATTATTAATCGCCATTGAAAATATATTTATTTTAAACAGTATATAAATTATTTTTTTAAAGTAGAGTGAAGAAATGTAGAAAAATTCCTTATAATATCAAATAAAATGTTTAGTTCAAATTAACAACCTTAGATTCGAATTTAAATTGTATTATTAAAATGCATTACTTAAATTATTTTGGAATTTATTAAAACTACAAGCGGAATTTTCTCCTTTATAAATAAACAATTTGCTAATTAGGAATAAAAAATAAGGTTTAGATTAAAATTTAAAGGTATACCATTAAATTTGTTATATTTTATATTTAATAAGTGAAACTGTCATGGTTCATATATTTATTAATCAAAAATATATTGCTCTTCAAGAAAACGAATTAATAAATCTCATTTGTTAGATAATATGCTGTAAATTGTAAGTAAACTACTTCAGTTTATTAGTGCTGTTATTCATTCTGAGAAACATTTAAAAAAAAAGAATTATCTGAATATGGATATGACAAAATTCTAAGACAACATCATTACTCAAACCAAAATTAAGTTTAACGGCTTTAACTTATTTCAAATACGTTCAGAAAGCATTAATATGTGTAAAATTAGGGTTGTCTAAATATAACCTCTCTAATTACATAATTATGGATACACACTTTAAGCAGAGTATCTAACAATTTTAAAGGGAGACAGTTTAATGGACTACACTTTTGATGCATTACTTTCGAACCAAGAATATTAATTACTACATGGGATATTAACTAAAATTTATTGTAAGATTGCGCTAAGCAGATTAAAGTTTGGCAGATTATATTAAATAAACACTATCAAAGCAGGAGAAAATTATTCTAATTATATCTGCTGCATACTCGTCAGCAGTGAATTTTCGTCATATTTCGGTAAAGAGATGCTTATAATCAATGTAATTTTCTACTTGAAAGGCTGTTTCATCATGTTATAGTAGTTAATAAAAGCATTCTTTACAAAAGTTTTAAATTAATTGTAATGCCGTATTGAAAACGATTAGAGCAACAAGTCTTACATCAAATTCTGTAAAAAATTATATTCTTTTATAATTTTCTATTTGTAAAAATGCAATTTTGTAATCGAATTTTTCTCTCACTTCGTATTGTACTGATTTTAAAATTTTGCCTTTGTACGATTTAAATAATAATGCACTGTTTTAATATTTATGAACTGAATTATTGGAGAAAAAATAAGCAGATAAGTAGATTTTAATAAAATATTAGCAGCACCACCTGTAAGCCCATTTGAGGAAAATGTTCAGTATACCTTGATATTTATTATAACATGTTTCAAATTGTTTATTATAATTAAAAATACTATGTTCCATAAAAAATTGCACTTTTTAGTACGCTACGCTAAAAAAATGCATTTTTCATTATGATTTTAAATATTTTTTTAAGAAAAAAGTAGAATTTTGAATATATGTTACTAGTATGAGCTTCGATATTTTAAGAAGTCATTTAATGGGCTAGTACATCTAGATTTAGATGAAATACTAGTAGCATCACCAGTAAGACAATTTGTGGAAAACATCCAATATTCCATGATATTTAGAATAACGTATTTAAAATTATTTATTATAAACTAAAGTATTATAATTTTTTAAACAATTTTACTTTTTTGTAAACTAATGAAAAATAAGGATTTAAGCCATTGAAAACCTGTTCATTTTTTTTATAAGGATTTAAATCATTCATTTTAGAATTATGGAACTGAAGTCAGATTTTATCTAATTGATATAAGATCCCACTTCATAAATTATAAAAGAAATTTGTGATTCTAAATCTTCTACGAAGAAACTAAATAATAATTCAATTACTACACAAATGCTATTGTTTTACGATTGGAGAAGAAAGTTTCTTCATTTTTAGCAGCATAAAATAATGACTGCATGATTATAAAATTCTTGCTGATTTCAATCTTAAGACAGTTTTCAGATCGTCATAAATTCGTTTCGAAATACTTACAGGACATTTTGCGAATTTTGACTTTTCTTTAATTAGCAGATTGATCTGCCAAAACACGTTTAATGTATCTGAAGTTAATAGCCCTAAATCATTTATCGTAGTGAGTTGTGTTTTAAGCACTTGCCATTATTATTTTTATCGCGATTTATCTAAGCGAAAGTTTAATTTTCCCGTCCATATATATTCCTTTCTTTTATTAGTTCGAATTTCAGTAACATGAATTAGTGCAAAGGCAATTCAGGTTTTCTCTATAAATTTCATATGTATTATTCGTATGAATGAGATAATGTATGATGTATTAAATCATGGATAAATATCTATTGATATTCATGAATTAAAATATTATAGGAATTAGAACCTAAGGCAATTGAAAAACCATGATTTGGTCCGATGAGTCAGGATTTCTGTTAGTAAGAGCTCGTCGTAGGGGTAGAGTATGATTAGACCTCTAGAATTCATGGACCGAAGGCATTTACGAGGCGAAAGCTCTGCATTTTCATTGAAATAAGTTTCAGCATATTCCTGCAAGTGGAAAAGAAAGGCTGATTGTTACCGAGGTGTATGCTTTTGTGGCGGCTTCCCTTACTTCCAAAAAGAATCTGACGGTCAAATGACTAGATGTAAATGGTGGCATGGTAAGATATCTGAAGGAGTACTAAGATAGTGCTCCACATTTTTTCTAATCATGACGTTTCTTAACTAATAAAAAATGAAATTACATGAAATACCACCAGAGTCAGAAGATAGACTGAAAGGACATTTGCGTTTTTAACAGAGCTTCTATCCTATGATGTTAATTTCTTGCTGAAACGTTCATATACATGATGAACACAACATATGCAAAACTTTCAAACTGGTATGGTTTTAAGTGTGACAATTTAACATAACGATAAGCAAAAAAAATCTAAATACAAAAATCTAAATTTTGTCTAAGCTATTTAACTGAAATTCTGTGTAATCAAAATCACCGGCAAACCCTAAAAACAAGTATTAAAATTTTAGTAAAAATTGATAATAATAGGCTGTGGCTCCAGATAATACTTAGGACCATTCCGAATTATGATTCTTGTTATGTCAAGCAAACCGCACACGCATGTCATTGAACGAAAATTGGATTAAGAAACAGTTCTTTATTTTCTACAATTCTGTCTCCAAAATCATAATGAAATAGGAAAATAAGAAATTCTGTGCACTTTGCCAGGATTAAAATCCGTATGAGAAGAATAAACTAAAGGGTAAAGTAGTTTTATCTCCTGACAAAGAAAATTACAATGGTTAAATTCTGATAAATATCAGAAAAATCAACAATTCACACTACCCATAAATAGAAAAACAGGGATGATATTCTGTTTAAGAAAACTAGACAAAATGAAAAAAAAGTCAATGAAGGCTGAGATAGAGTGAATTATTGACTCCCATATTTCTAGCTAAATTCCTTGAGCTAGTTTTTTTTTGTTATTACTTGTATTATGCATTATCATCGCGAAAAAATCCATGCACTGAAAATAATGAAATGTTAGCATTCTATAGCTGTATAAATTCTCTTATTATATAAGCGCCTTGGAAAAAAATCATAACAAAGCATTTTTTCCTGACATAATCCTCGTTTTAACGAGAAATTGAAAATCCATTAATTATATCAAAGCCTTCTTAAGAGTATTGAATTACAAGTGGATTAAAGGATATCAAGAGCAGATGGGAAGTTATTAAAAAAGTGAAGAAAGGAAGATTGTTGTTTTCAAAAATATGAACTTGCATTTTTCTCTAATCCAAAGATAATTTGTTTAACTTTTTTCTGTTTCCTGAGTTTTAAGAAGTAAATTGAGTTCTGTTAGATTTTTGTTGTAAGGAAATAAACGCATCTTTTTAAGATATGATGAAATAATTTATACCTCCGAAATAGATGGAAAAAAAATTTATGCGTTTTTTTCCTAATGCCTAAAAATTACTGTAAAAATTTCTAATAAATGATAACCATTCAAAAATTTCCTTTATTTTATTGTTTTTGTAGCTCTTTTATTCAGGCAGCTTTTATCAAATGTGTAATCTAAAATTATATGAAGTATTTAAAAAAAACACATTATGAATACGAAATATGGCATCGTTATGTAAATCGTGAATGTAAAATAGTTCAACTTATGATTTTATTTCAATTTACAGATTGCACTTCTAAATTTCGATTAGACATTTTTGTGACACTCGATAAATCTACAAGTATTCTGATTTCATATGGATATTTCCTTTCAGATCTAATTTAAAAGTTCGGTTTTAGAAACTTTTGTATACTGATAGTTCTACACATTTGGCAGTATTTAAAGCTTCTTACAGTGTAAAAGCCATGAATAAAAGGCGATAAAATAAATAAAGATTATATTTATAAAAGAAAATTGTCGTCAAACTCGATTAATTTGCATTTTTCTATTGTAATAGCCAAAGAAAATGTTGCGAAACTTTTGCCTTTTTATAGACCTTTGATGCCGAATCTGTGAACTATAAATCAACGTAGAGAAGAAGGGGAATTAAGAAGCACTACTTTCATTACTTTTGGAAACATCCATCAAAGTGGACGAAATATTTCCTAAGTGACTTTTTTATTCATTCTAAAAGAAAAGAAATCGAACGAAAATGCAAGAATACTTGCAAGCCCAACCATTCTCAAGAGAAAACTTTATCCCTCTTTTATAAACAAAAATGACGCTAAAGGTTACGAATTTATGCAAACTGCGCAAAAAAGTTGGTACTTAAAACTCATTGTTCAGTATGTTTACTTTCCCTTGAAGTAATGACATGTCTTGTACGGTTCCCGCGTTTAAAGGTTGGAGTGAAGTAGTCGTTTGCTTAACAATGGGAACTTTTTCCTGCACCTTCTACTGCACATAGTCCTTAATGATGCTTCTGTTATTAAACTTTTTTCGAGCTTTTCATTTGATGCGTGAAAAATGATCGAAACTCAGAAACTGTTTTAAATGCTGCTAAAAGAGTCGTTTAAGGTAAGCGTTCTTTTAAATGCTCGAAAAGATAAGGGTTGGTTTTCAACGAATACATTTAAAATATCGTGATTTTTGATATTTATTAAATGAATATTACTTACTTGGGGATTTTTTTGTAACGCATTATTATTTTTTTCAGATTGTTTGAAGGGTTTTCTTATAACGTCTTAGAAATTCTTTTCAAATATGTCTGATTATATATATATATATATATATATAGAGAGAGAGAGAGAGAGAGAGAGAGGGGGGGGGGGAGAACTCAAGAAAACACAGGAAGTAGAGTTAAATCAATTTATTCACTCAACTCTGAACTAAGAACACTGTGACTGAGGGATCTTCAGCTTTTATACGAGAAGGGAAAGTTACAGAATACCTTTCAGAAGACCGTAAGAAAGTTCCGCAATCTTCTGGAACACGAAGTAAAGAAAAACAAATTTTAAGCCTACAAGAATTCGAATACATGATGTCCTGCTTATGAGTTATAATTATTCGAGAAACAAATATGTTATATTCCGATTGCGAATACAAATATACATATATTAAATATATTATTCGCAATTCAAATATAAATATATTATATTTGTGTTGCGAAATTTCAAGAGGTGTTTTTTTAGAGGCTTGTATCTACTTCAGCATATTTTTTACCGTTTGTGTGGTTTTAAGATTCTTATATGAGCAGGTGTTTTTCCCTCTAGATGTCTTCCTCAGTTTTTCTGTTTTTGTAATACTACACAGAAATACACAAAGAAGAAAAAATTACAAATAATTTCAGTCATTATCCTGCTTAATTTATCGGGTAAATCAACACTTTCATTACAATAAACACTGCACGTTCGTAATGTCCTTTCAAGTAGAAATTACTAATTAAAGAGTCATGTTTTTCTAGTTAGTAGCAGAAAAAAAAGTACAGTAGACTTGACCTACTAACTGCATTTTATTGCTTTTAATCTTCGTTTGAAATCTATTTTCAGCAACGCATTAGCTTCCATAATAGATAAAAATTAAAATAATTTATGATGCAGTTCGGAATCGGAGGAAAAAATTAAGATTATTTATAATTCAGTTAGCAATCAGAACAAAATATTAAATTAATTATAGTGCAGTTCACAGTCGGAACGAAAAATTTAAATTATTATTTTTTATGCAGTTAATTGGAACAAAAGGATTAAATCTATTTATAATACAGTTATCAGTTAAAACAAAATATTTAATTGTTTATAATGCAGATCGAATCGAATACATTACTTTCAAAGAAAATTCTTCATTGATTAGTACATAGCCAGTGTGCTAGTCAGCACATCGGCTGTGCACAGAACATTCTTTTCGTGTTCTATCTTTCACCACTTACAAGAACAGCGGGAAATGTTATAAAATTTGAAGCAACTAATAAAAACGCATGAATCCTTAATTATTAGAAATAATCGTGTATACTATTATTTCTTATCTACATCTCTCTCTCTCTCTATATGTGTGTGTGTAATTTAAAGTAATTACTAAATTATGATATTTCAATTGAATGCGGAATATCTATTGTTACGAGTATATAAACTTACTTGAATATATTTACTATATTTACTTGAATTCATAGAAAACGGATGATTAAGTTTTAAAAATTATTTATTTTCTGAATTTTTATTTCTTGAATAAAGTTTCAAAATTTTAACATGCCATGAAAGGAGTGAAAATCTAATTACAAAATTCCATTTTCAAATGCATTTCTCTTAAAAATTTTAATGAATTATATATAAACTAATGCTGTTATAATGATAAAATCTAGAAAAGGAATTTTTTATGGCGTTTTAGTCGTTGAAAGCTAGACTTGAGGGTAAAGAATATTTAGCAATACAATTGTGTCAGATGAGGCAAATTTTCAAATCTTTCAGTCAAAATTTATAACTCAGAAATCTCATTAGATGTAGATAGAACTACAATAAACTCAATTGGAAATTATCTGTAATTTCAGGTTTTCTATAAATCTAAGAAAATGATTATGTATTTGTCAGCTCGTATGGTGCAATATCCAATGAATGCATCCTTGCTCTGTGAGTAGTAGTTAATGTATGACCGGAATGCGTCAATTAGAGTATTACGCATGATGGCTTTATCATGTTTCACATCTATGAAAGGAAAATCAATGGTGTAATTCTGGAATTTGGAGTAAGCGAAATTCCGCTCAGGACTGACTGTATCCAACTGTCTAACACATGATGCAGCTTATTTTTGAAATAGCTAAAACTATTCTTTTCAATAAATAATACAATGTTAAAACTGTGTTTACATAAGAAAATATAAAAGGATAAATATTAGAATTAATTACCAGAATTTTGAAAAAAAACATTATTGGAGGTTATAATCATTTAAGAAGTTTTATATTCAGAAAAATAAGCTAGAATTAATATTACTAATTTCCTTTGAAGATCTCAGTAATGCTGTATTTATCAATTTGGTTACAATTTATTATACCGATACAAAGTTTTCTCCAGCAAAATGACTGTTGAATTTGATTTTAATGAAATTTTTATGAACGGCATTTAGCATAAAACTGAAATATACATGAAGTTTAAAATGATTAACTGTCACCATATATCACAAAAGATGGGTAAGCATCTCAAATGAAGAAAAATAATTTGCATGAGATTAAAAAAAGTGGTTATTTACAAGATGATTAAGTAAAAATTGTGTCATAATTTAAAGAGAAATTTATGTAAATAAATTTTTAAAAAGTTTCATAAAAACATGAAATGTGGCCTTCTGACTGGTAAGAAGTAGAGCTAAAAACCTTATTAAACTTTCAAATTGTCAAGAATTCTACCATACTTATTACTGAGAAGCTATATTGATCGACAGTTGCTAAAAATGGATGACATTAATAATGATAAACGCCACAAAAAGAAAGATAGACAGATATTAAAACTAGTATGAGTGTGGACCACATGAAGATTTGTTGCGAAAATGCAAATTTTGGATTGTCCAATTTGTTTGTTACGCTGATATGCGATATAAATCAATTCGCTGTATACGATATAAATCTATCAACTGTTGTTGTTCAAATGCAAAGTTTAATAGTAAAGAATCAAATGTGAACTTTTACTTTTCTGTGGCTTCTCGATATCACTAAATGGTTCTACGTTTGACCGTATTATAGGCAAGATTGAATATGGGTGAAAAATGACAATGTTACATGGTGTTCAACGTCAATCACAATGTTTTTTCATTTCAAACAAATGTAATTTCCAGAAAAATCACAGTAGGGCGCCTGCAGATACAATATAGTTACAAAGTATTATCGATAAAATGAATAGATACGTCTTATCTTATCAAGCAGAAAGTTTCTTACTGCTATTCACAAACAGATTTCCCAAGAGTTATTACCACACATTTGCAACAAGGATGACTATATACCCATACCTCAGTGTGCATCCCATTTTTCAAACGTCATGGTACGATACATTTATAACTGTGTCTTTAGCATGTCATTTAATGGGAAGATGACTGGACTTGCATAGTCTTCTCAGATGAAGGTAGACTTAGTATCTCCTCTAATTGTGGATGAAAACTCATCAGGCGTCCAGGTGGTACTGTATATAGTGATACAATCATTGAGGAAAAGCCCATAATCCTACATGTAGTGTCATGTCATGGGCTAGTATCATACTCAATTGCCGTATATCCCTCGTCCTGGACTCCAACTAACAAATCGTATATTAATGATGTTCTACTCCATGTTCTGTGGTGTTGTTTGAGAGAAATTTAGTTTTATGGATGACAGTGTAACGTGTCATGAAACAGTTGCAGTGTAGGATTGTCTACTGAGTGATACTATTCAAAGCACAAAATAACTAACACGTTTTCCTGATCCGAATCCCATTGGAAATGTTTGGGTTGCTTTGAAGAGCATTCTTGATGATCGACAATGCCTTCCAATAAATAAGGGTATCATTGTTAGTGAATATAGGGACAAATGAAATATATTATTCTAACAACTGTGAGATAGTATTGTGCTAAGGATGGCATGCTGTTTGGAATTTTGTATTACCCACTATGGTGATCACATCATGAACTGGCATCTTCCGCAGTATACTTGCAGAAATTACATTTTCTTTTCACTTTCACGCATTGAGCTCAAAATAATCTTGAGGGTTCTTTTCAAACCCTTCTGGCTTTCAATGCACAGTTAATTGTCGATATTGTAATGCTCTAGCAACCAGGCACATTTTTATTTCCCTTTGCATTCAACCAGACTCATTTTTCTCGTAATTATAATCGCTCGTAACCAGTTCTTAGTAATTCTTTTCCAATGTATTAACTAAGCTACTAATTACTATTTATTGCCTGGTTATATTATTCGGAAATAAAGCACTTAGGTATAAACGAGTCGATTTGTGGGTTTTGTTTTTGCGGGTGGTCTGCCACTTTCTTTAGTGATTTCCTACCTTTGCTTTCTG
The DNA here is from genome assembly GCA_026543055.1 of Argiope trifasciata. NCBI lineage: Eukaryota > Metazoa > Arthropoda > Arachnida > Araneae > Araneidae > Argiope > Argiope trifasciata. The sequence goes on along the minus strand of JAPMOQ010027620.1, from coordinate 1,410,694 downwards.
CGTTTCTTGTTTGCTGTTACTCAGCGTCTATCACTTGAATAAACTATCCTACAGTATATTGTATACGACAAGTCTTTATAACTCAAAATTACTGAGATCTGTAGAACAAATGAATAAAACTATTATATGATAATATTTTATTAAAAAATTCATAAAAGATGTATATTTCTCGATTTTATTTTAGAACTGTATTCTCACACTTGTATTTAAAATTTGCAGATTGTTCCAACCAATATAATAATCATTAATTACATTATTAGTAATAAATTAATTTTATATTGAATTCCAAAAGGTTGCATTTAAGTTATTTCTTAATGTTAAGGACACATTCAACCTGAAATTAATCTAGATAAAGTATGCGTAGTTTTTATTTATTTTTTTATTTCTTTAAATATTTAGAGCTTAATTTCATAAATTCATTAATTTGTGATTTTTAGAATTTCAATTTAATTTTTATTATTTTATTTTTACAAACTAATTTTTGTTTTAAAAAAGCGTTTGATGCTCTTGTTTATTTTATGATCCACAAAGCAGAATGCATAAGAAATGAAAATCGGCTGTGAATTGGTGGTTGGCAACTCGGCATCGATCTGGGCGTAATTTGAAAATCAAGTAAACCTGGTAATGCAAGCATTGTGGCGTCTTTCGTAAAATGAAGACCACCGGTCTTTGTATAAACTGAAAACCGCAAAAAAAACTAATTAATTTGGTTTATCACTACAATTTCTTGACGTAAATATGAAAAAATACGCGAAATAACAAAAGGATGTAGTATCTTAGTATTTTGCGCATAATACAGTTTGGCAACCTTGATGAAGTCTGAAAATCGCCAAGTAAACACAGTAATTGTGAAAATAAGCAAGTATACGAATATTAAATTTATATAAGACGTTTGGATGGAATTATATGATAAATATTTGAAATTATGCCATTATCACAAAGAAAATTAGAGATACCTATTTTGAAACTTTAAAACATCTTTGTAAATTTGTCATGGATTGAGTATAATTCTTCTTCAAACGTAATTATGAATATTCATAATTACGTTCTGCATTGTTACATAATATTAATTGCACCTCACGGCATTTCTATTTGAATTAAATCTTGTTGTGGAGTTTTGGTGATTATATTAGACAAATACTGTCTGAGAAGTCGAAAATTATATTAATTAGCTCTGCTCATTTCTTATCGAGAGGCAAAAACTTGCAAAGAGAAGCTTGAGCAATTTTGCCGCTGTAACTTTCCATTATGACTTTCAAAATTTACATATCCTAGTGGATAATAAATGAAATCTTTACAACACATCTATACTAGTTTTATTATCTTATGAGCAGTGTTTAGCAAATAGATGGTTCGAAGGATTATTTATCGCTAACACATTTAATTTAATATCTTGTGAAATATAATCTTAACGACATATTTAGTAAGATTGATTTGTATTTATGTTAGGATAGTAATTTGGATTGTACAACAGAAACAAGCGAGCAAACAAAAACAATATATACAACTAGGAAAAGTAACATTTATTGTCAACTTAGGTCTCAATGAATTCTTTTGCTTAATCATTCGTAGGACGTTTAATACTTGTTCCAAATTCTTACAACTCGTGTTGAAAAATGTGTTTGAAATATATATATATTTCAAAAGTGGAACAAAAATAATATTTTGATACAGAAATAGATATATACAGCAAATTTTCTATGAAGGCAGCAAATTGTTGAGGCCTCAAAATGTGTAGGCAACAAATCGACTTTTTTTATTTATTTTGGAGTCGGTTTTCACAGTAAAGTTTTTCCATGATCTTGCGTCTGCTACTGTAATATTTCTCTTGGAAATCGTAGTGTTACTGCCTAGCTCGAATAGAGATTTTTTTTAAAAAATAATCTAAATAAGTTAAAATATTGTTTGTTTAATAGATGAAGATTGTTGATTTAGGAAAAATTTCAACTAATTAAAATACGGTTATTAGAAAAAAAAGCAGAAGGTTGTCATATTTCGCGATTTATCGCCAAGTAAAATCAGTTCAAGTCAGTTGGTGCAAATGTCCGCTATGTACTCGATTCTACTGTTTTGGAGCTCAACAGATTTGAAGAAACCCATCGTTTTTCTAAATATCAACGCATGTGTAATCTCATAGTTTTGTGATTAAACCGGTTCGAAACAATAACGAGACTATCAGATTCTGTACGCGTCCATATTTAGAAAAACTCTTGGTTTCTTTCTTTTCCAAATCGGGCGAGCTCCAAAACTTTATTTGCCAGCTAGAAAAATTGAAAAGGAAAGTTTAAAAAAGTTATCATATGGATAGATAGATAGACAGAGATGGAGGGAGGGTCGAATAGAGACTGATAGAAGTCTCGTAATTCTTTCAAACATGTTTAAATTGATTAATGACTTAAATAACTTTTTGACAAATAATAACTTAAAAAATAATAATGTTCTCAATTGATAACTTGAAATTTGCAGTAGATTTTTTTTCTTAATTTATTTTATTTTAAGATGATATAAAATGCCTTTTTGTACAACAATAATTACAGAAATTATCATGGGGAAGCATGAAAATTTAGTATAGTTTACTATAATTTATACGACTCATATTCGTTAACTCTACACCAAACGGTATATCCTATAAATCATCGAAACACACATACACTCTCACTCACACATACATTCATCTTCATTATAAGTATATATAATCTCAGTATAAATAAGAAAGATTATAAAAAATATTTATTAAAACAATTTTTGTACTTTTTTGTATAATTTAATTTTTAGTCCTGTCTTTAAAGATGGAATTTTGTAATTGATTTTCCACTCAGATTTTGATTTGCTAAAATTCAGAAATTTTACTATATGAATGTAAGAGATGATATAGTATTTTAAATTTTAAAAACTTATTAATTATTTATTACATTATTCTAATTAAATTGTGATTATATTAGAAGCTATCATATTACAAAATTTTATTAATTATAATGTAAAATTTTATATAATCTGAATATAATCTTATTTTAAGAACAACTTTTGATTCGAAGAAGCATATATTTCTTTATAATTTTTTTTTTAATTTTCCTATTGTTTAGTCTTTAATTTCATTGTTCATTATTAAAAATATTATGGACACTTGAAAATTATTTTCCCCAAAATAAACTTATATGGAAAATTTAATAAATTGATAATGAATAAAAAATTCATTGTTAATTTTAATAATTCATTGTAAAAATAATAATTTAATCAAAGCAAAATTTTATTAAATTATTCTATTAATTTATAAACTAGTTCAAAAAATATTTTTTTTTATTCCTACTAATATTAAATTAAATCCATTAATTGTTTCTTAATACCGTCGTTTATTAAGCTGAAAAGAGTTTTGTGCTTAATAAGAAGTAGGAAATAAAATAGAAAAACTAGATTAAATTCTAGTGGTGTGACCGGTGGTTGGTGGGTCCCAATTAAGATAAGCCTTCTTGTGTAACATTAATGTATTATTAAAACATATAAGGTTACGTTACACACAAACACAAACAGAGAGTGGACAAAACACGTCAACACATAACGATAACAGAGGCTTAACTGACTGTCTCTCTAAGCACTCGCCAGAGGGCGGCGTGTAATGAGTGAATCATAGTGTAGGGGAAAAAAAGAATACTACAGTGGCCAATTTGAAAAAAAAATATTCTGTAATTCTGGCCACTTGTGAAAAGGAAATTTAAAATATTAAAAACTGGAAAATAATATATTAAAACGTTGTTTTTTTAGTACACCAATAATTTTTTCATTCCTTTTTCTTATGTTCGAATATTGAAATTAGAATCATTATGCATATTATAGACTCTTGTAATAAAGCTTGAAATGAAACCTCTTTAGCCTATTCAACAAAACTCTATGAATGTGTTGCATTAACTGCAAATCTATATTTATGCATGGAAAAAATCATCGTATTCAGCTACAAAATGCTTACATAAATGGATTGAATACATAAATGGAATACATATTGAATACATAAATGGATTCACTGTTTGTTTACCGCAATACTCAAGATGATTTATCTTCAGACATTGCCGTTTTCTTGCAAAGCACAGCACTGATTTTACTGGAATTATACCAGGGCATAGAATAAAATTTTTAATTTTCCTTCACATAGTTATGCAGTGTATATAATCTATCTATTTTAGTTCATTTAAAATAAGTGTTTCGATTAACCCCTTGCTTTTTCTGAACAATATCTTATTTGAATCGCTTTCTAAACTTAATTAAAAAAAGTGAAATTTGAAAGAATTGCATAGATACAGTGTTCGTGTATCAAAAATAGCGTAAACTATTTTGCTTTATTGCTAATTATGTAGAAAAGTGTTTCAAACGCATGCTTACTCATTTTGGTATTTTGCATTATTCCTTTCAATAAGTTTTATAATCATTGCTTCTCATCTTTCATTATGTAAATAATTAAATCTATAAATACATTATTTTTCCATCCCTGAGATAAAACTTAATAACACTAATAATAGAATTTTAATTTTATTAAAATATATCAAATGATTCTAACAAATATATGTATATGTTTACTAAGAGCTTAGTTTAGAATTATCTCAATAAGAATACTGATTTTTTTATTTCATTTTCAACAGAAAATGGAATGCTGAACTCTCATCTTATTTTCAAAAGAAAGGTTTGTGGTCACTTCATGTTACTACTATATAAACAGTACTGGAAAATGTCAACATTTTTTTTTCAAATGTCCTTTTTCAGTTTCCCAGAATCTTGGTTGTAAATAAAGTTTAAACAGGAATGTGTTCTTAGCACTTTGCTGACAAATAATTTGTTTAAACAACAATGCCACAATAAAACTGTTTAAAATATACAAATAATGTTAAAAATAATTAAACTATTTGTTTGTTAATAAATAAAAATAAATAAACTATTTGTATCTGTTTCACAACTAATCTTTGAGATAATATAAATAAACTATTATATCTGAACATATAGTTGATAAACAAAACATTTTATTCCATTACAAAAGCGGGATTATTCAACCTAGTTGATTAGAGGATTGTGAATACTCCTTCAATGGTGAAATCCGCACATGAGTATCACATTCCATATTCGAGCATTATCACAATATTTAATTTAAAAATTGTATTTTTACTGTGGCGTCTATTTCTAACTAAGCCACGTTTATGATTTCAAAAGCAATAATATGCACACTTTGAAAATAACTTTCATGGATTCTATAGAAAAGACATTGGGACATCAAATAAAAACAATATAAAACTAAATAAAATTCGAAAAATAAAAAATGTGAATATGTAAATAATGGATTAGTATGCATTGTACATTGTTAAATAATTAAGATTTTCTTCCCTTTAAAGAACCATTTGATTATTAGATTAACTTGCAAATAATTTTGGGAGTCTATGTAAAATCCGGTATGCTATAATTAAATTAATTACGAGAAAAGAGAAGGCACACACAATCGCGCAATACTGTCACATGACAAAAATTTTATATTTCAGCAAAAGACGATGCACTTTTCATTTTCTTTATGTATTGAATGTTTTAAAGGTATATTTTGCAACATTTCCTTATCATAAATGTTAAATAATTTTATTCTTCTAAATGTGTGCTATCGAAAATTATACACAGTGTAAAATTTAAGTTTAAACAGGATAAAATTCATGAATATTCGAAAAAACACATACCTTCAGATGTTTAAATCGTATATAATATTTCAAATTAAATTGCTGTATAAAAAAAAACTTTATTTATGTATATTTTTATTTTATTTATTTGTTCATATGTTATTAAAATAGGTAATTATTATTCGCTTTTTGCTTTGCGAAATAAAAAGTTTTTTGATAATTTGAAATGTTAGCATTTTGTATATAATTTTATATTGACGGCTTTTAACTACTTGTAGATTCATTAATGGTTGCTGAGATTGATCAATAACTCTTTTATTTAGCTTCGTCTTAATAACTACCACTGTAAAATATTTTTTCGATCTAAATTTTGTTAATCTTATAAATATATCATTATAAAAGCATTACACCGCTCTGCACATTCTCGAAATTTTCTATTATCTCCCCTAAAATGTAAATTTTAATTTGAAATGAATTGATTAAACTTTGATTAATACAAAAACATTCTGAAACCAAACATGTCTTTCAAAATATAAATAGCCAATTCTTCTGTTTATAAAATTTCTAGTAATTTTACCCCTTTTTAATGAATGTCACGAGCAAATTTATGTTGTTTCAAATTTCAGCCTAGACCTCACAGAAAAATTCGAACAGCCCAATTAAAGCAAGACATTTACCTGCTGAAAATTAGCAATCAAAATGGATTTCCGGTCGTTTTCGGGATTGGTTCCATTTCCTAACTTCAGATGACAGCACATTCATGTTGCTATGCTGAAAAGGTTTGCTTGGAAGTCAAGAAAAAGTTGATTCCCACGTGAGTGTGAGCGATGAGTAGCTCTCGAAAGAGCATGGCAAATTTATTTGAAGGATAGCTCGAAAATCCAGCAAATCTCTCGTGGTATTAGAAACTTATTAGGAAAAAAAATTTTGCCTTGAAGAAATGTTCATAAACCTCTTATGGAATTGCTTATCGGAAATTGTATTAAAATAAGGATTGGTAAATATGATTCGATATGAATAAATGGATGACATTTCAAGAAAACTTTTTTATTTTTATTATTCTTGCATAGAATATTCTATTTTTTGCAAGCATTGGCTCTGACTATGTGCTCATGAACAGTGCAAAAATACTTAGCTAGAGCAATGTCCTTTATATTCGATAGTCATTATTCTTATGACTTCCATTTTAAAAGTTTTTCTATTTTTTACCACAAAATATCGTTTGCAATTATAGAAAATTTCCATGAGCAAAAATGCATAGCAATTTCTGTTTTCTAAAAGATAAGATTCCTTACTTTTTTGTTACAGTATTAAGTAGCTATCTCAATTTTGAAAATTTATTCCAGCATTCATTTAAAGAATAAAAATACTCGGGCAATTAAAATGTGTTATTCTTTACTTTATATCATTATTGTGTTTTATATAGCATAGTATGGAACTAATTCTTATTAAAACATATATTACTTGTGAACAAAACAAATTTGCAGTACCACTAAAAGATAGTTTATTACTGCATTGGTTATGGAGAGTAGACCAGACATTCCTTTTAGCGGTAAATGATGGATGTGTGAGAACTTACCGAAGTGACAGGTTTGTATTATTCGATGTATTGAGATAAAACTATTTCTTCCGTGTTACTGTTTTATCACTAAAAGTGACAAAAACTTTGCTAATCTTTATTCTTAACTCCTAAATTGGTTTTAGGAAAGTGATGTGAAAATTATATCGCCCTGAAAGTAGTATGAATTTCTATCGTAAATTTATTGTATAATCATAAAGTAATAAATAAAATAAAGAGGTAATAAAAACATTTTTGAGTTAAATATTTCCAATTCAAAGAAATTTATAATTTATTACCCTTTTATCGACAGCAAATATTAATAGGCATGAATATGCCTATAAATACTATAGATTTTGAAAAGCTAATAGACATGAATTAAATGCTTATGAACCATTCTACTTTTTGTCTTTTAAATTATTATTTCATTACAGCACTATTTTTTAAGCACCAGATCCAGTAACTGGTATCATTTTTAATTAGCTATACTTATTTAGTTTACAGAAGATGTTTAATACAAAAGTCTTTCATTGCAGTTTAAATACAGTTAGTTTGAGTTTCTTTTTTTTCTAATCCTATTTCTAATAGTGATCACATTGCTTTTAAGAATAAATCAGTTTCAGGTGTCCTTACCTAAGGGTAATGCGTCTTCCCTGCTATCTAGGTGTCCCGGGTTCGAATGCTGGGCCAGTTATGGTTGTTCTTAACCTTATTCTCAATGTGAGGGGGGTGAGGTGAAAGAGCCCCTTGTAAAAATGGGTTGTGCAGGCGAATGTGTGAGTGTCCTTTCCATATGAGCTAAAGTCCAACTGCTGCCCTCTCGGGTTTTAATCTTAGAAGCTATTGGACTTTTCTTTCCCCGGTCTTGAACTTAGTTTGAACTGGTGTTAAATCCAAAGGAGGTAAAGAGCAACACCATAATTCAATTAAACTTTAAGTAAAATTTATTAATAAAATGTGAATTGAAAATATTAGTATCTTTTTTCTATCCATGACAACGCAATTAAATTTTATGTTCTAGTCATCAAAGAAAAGGTGCTACTAAATACTACCACACCTTTTTATTTTACATTTTTATTGAATTTTGATGGCACAAATCAACGTCATTAAAATTATAACCAAGCACCGTAACTTCCGGTCTTCTAAGAAAAAAAGTTTCCTATTTCACTGGTTTTTATTCCAAGAAAAAAAAGGCAAACAAGCATAAGAATACTTGTAAATAGAGTTTAAAAGAAATGTTTTATTCTACTCTTTCAAACAAAAGCGGAAATTAAAGCTGCGAAATCTGCAAAAAAAAAAAAAAAAAAAAAAAAAAAAAATGCTTTTTCAACCCATTGTTTCATTTTTTTTAACATAATGATGCATCGCATATCTACCTAACCTTTAGTTTTTGAAAGTGTGATCACTCTTAAAGGATGGACTAAAGTGGTCCTTGCTTGATAATGGAATATTTTTTCCGTATTTGCTACTGTAGATAATCATTGATTTAATTCATCATTTTTTATAATATATTTTTTATTCTTTGGAAAATATGAAAATTTAAAAAAGCACATTTTGGAAAGTGCAAAATCATTTAAGTTAAAAATCTGTCTGAATGTTTAAAAGATAAACTGAGAAGTTCAAAGATAGTGAGTGATACTAAATATTTGCATTTAAAAAACGCTGAGTTTAAAATCTTTTTCTACGGGCGTGTCATATATATATGCTCAACAATGAATGTATCACACAGCCAGGCTTAATATCCGAGGCATTTCTGGAAATCAAACTCATGGGAGAGTGATGAATATGTGCATTTTGAACTGGAACAATTGTTAATCATCACTTAATGACTCCTTTAATGTCATGTCTCTAACTACCACGGAACTGTTCTGGCCTTTCTAAAAAGAATGGGAAAAGAGAAGCCATGATCAATATTAAGACGGGAGTCTGGACATAGGGAGTGCGTGTGATTTTTAAAAGTTCTGAGATTAACTCTGAATATTCCTGTTTGGCATTCACAGTTATTACAATTACTTTTGAAATTAATATAGTACTATTATCCTGACCTTTAATTTGTTCATATTCAACTTAACTTTGATATTTTACTCATCAGTTGTTGCGAGAGGGGGGGGGGAATATAAATAAACAGAGCAGGCAGTTCTTTTTTTTCTGTTATTACTGAGTAAAAGTTGTCTTTTCAGATTTTACCATCAGTTCTGCTGTATTTCGCATAGCGTTAAGATACTTTTCGAACACTTCTCTTTTTATAACGGAAAACATTGGTTTCTGTTTATTATGACAAATAAATACGATTTATCACAGGAAGAATGTACTTGCATCATGAATGAACTAATAATCTAAAAAGGTAGTAAAAATGAAGATATTAGGACTTAAACTTTATTTTTTGGGATTATTTTTTTAAAATTAGGCTTGACGATACTAAAGCCACGTCCTACGGGTGGATTTCTTTTGGGTACGCTCCATCCCTTGAGGGTCTTAGATAGATTCACTCCCGAAAGGGTTAATAAGAACTGACCTTCACTTTAAATAATATTTTATCAAACTTTACAGCACTGAAACATTTTACATTTTTAGCACCTTTTGTCATCACCAAACAATCTAATACCTTATTTAACATTTTTATTTATTTTTAGAAAAATATACGTATATATGCATTTTTTCCATAAATTCACAATTTAATTTTTCTATCAACACCCATAAATGATGAAGGATTTAACCAACAGCAAAACTTTTGATTCATTTCATTGCCCGTATTATTTAAAACACACGCTTAAATGTTCATGTAAATACTTCTATTAGTTTTTGAGATATCTTGTTAACGGTTAAGTATTTTTATGAAAATTAAAGTTTTGAGAAAATTGAAGACAAATTTTACTAGAAAAAATATGTGACCCTGGGTGATAGGTCAGGCCTTTTTTTCATAGAAAAGTTCAACTGTTCTGAAAAGAGAAAATTCTGCACTACAAAAAATAACAATTTTTAAAACATTCGGCAATGAAGTTGATAACCAGTGTTTTAACGTAATCGGATACCTTAATTTCATTTCTGATTTGAACTTGAAATACTGAATGATTTTGCTTATAAGATGATAATATATCTCTGTATATTGCGTAAGATAAATTGAAAACTATTGTAATATAGATATTTTAGATATCTATTAATAATTATATTAATAATTTTTAAAATTTATATTAATTATTGTGTAGTAGTTATTGCATGATAGAAATGAGACTGACATGACATATAGGATATTATGCGTCTATGATCTACGCTTGTTTCAAATCCCTAGAAAAAATAGAGCCCAATATAATTTTCAAATAAACTAAACTCCCGGCGGAGATGATTGAATGCAATTGTCTGGTGCAGCACCATTTTTTATTTTAAATGTCCTACTTTAACATTACTATCTAATTCATCAACATATATATTTAAAAATATACAGTTTAAAGGAGAAAAAGTATTTTATACATTCGAAAATGTTTAGTATTTTTATACATATGTAAGCATGTGGGATAAAATTTGATTAAACGCACGGATGTTTCTATCAAATTGTTTTTAATGCAAAGCATATAAATAAAAACTTGAAAATACGATAAAAACTTTTAAAAAATGTTTTAATGAGTTGAAAATGATTAAGTATTTTTTACTTGAAAGGATTAAGTTAGGTGGTATATTATTGTCTAATGTGCGCCACTGTCTTAAAAAAAATATACTCCTGAAGAGCATATATTCTTTTATTGTAAATTTTTTTTTAGTAATTGTCATATAATCTATACTTATAATAAAGCTCAATATGTGTCTGTGTGTGTTGGATCTCTACAGGCCAGACCGTTGGACCTACAGCTACCAAATTTGGCACATGTATACCTTGGAGGTCGAGAATGTGCACCTCGGAGCCCTTTTTTCAAATTTTTAATTAGAATTTGAATTAATTAAAATTTAAGCGAAATTTCGACGTTTTTCCGCTATAACTTCCGAAATTATTATTGCACAAACATGATTTTTATATCAATTTAAAGATAAAAAAAATTAGTTTTCTAACGGTATCAGTTTTTTAATTTAAAACTTATGCTACTATTTTTAATGAATTTTTAAATAAATATTTTAACTATGTTTTTATCATGTGACAGGATAAAATAAAAGAATGCCGGAAGTTCGAATAAAAAAAAACTATCATCGCAAAATAAATCTAAAGAAATACAACTTTAAGCACGTGACTGCATAAAATAAAATAAATATAAAATGTGATATGTTCTAAAAAAATAAATGCAAAGCAAAGGATTCTATGATCGTTTGCAATATCTAAATAATTAATTCAATAAATCTTCTTTACGGTAAACCTGATCGAATTTAGACAGGATATGCATTGGAATCCCGACTTAATGGCATATTTCTATTATCGTTTGCAATATCTGTATCATTAATTCAATATTTTTTTTCATTATAAAATGTGATAGTTTCTAAACATATTCTATAAAATCTGCAAGAGCACGTCAAAGGGAAAAAAATTAGGTTGTATCACCGTGTTGCCATCATTTTGAAGGAAGTTCAAATTTAAAAAAAAACTATCATCGCAAATTAAATCTGAAGAAATGCAACTTTTAGCACGTGACTGGATAAAATAAAATAAATATAAAATGTGATATTTTCTTTAAAAAATGTAAGGCAAAGGATTCTATGATTTTTTGCAATATTTAAATCATTAATTGAATAAATTATCTTTATTTATACAGGATTGAATTTATACAGGGTATGCATTCAAATTCCTTTCCAATGGCCAATTTGTAAAATATTATTAATAGGCATATATATTGTTTAATACCATTAACGTGATCTAAATGAAGTAAATAATTACATTTTATGTAGTTTGAGTCAAACAATGCATTTATGAATAATGAGTTTGAAATTTCTTCATGCTTTGCTCTGTGAGCCATATTTTACAAAATATTTTTATTAATATTTTAAATAAAAGTTGCTACATAAATCAGTCTTCTAATTCATCATTAAAACTGACTGATTTATAAAATTAAAGAATATTATTAGGAAAACGCGTTCTTTTAGAACTTTCAGTCCATCATCTTAAAGAAAATATTAATTTCAGGCCAATCAATGCCCGGAGTTACTTCAAAGCTAATGAATATGTGATTTAATTGAAAATTTTAGAACCCATTACTCATGGCGAACCAGCTGGTCGCCAAAGGCGGCTAGTTAAAAATAAAAATAAAAACTACTAAACATTATTATAATGCACTATTATGATATATATTAAAAATACTTAAAAAAATAAGAACTTAAATTTTTAATCTGTTCTCTTTTCTGAAACTAATGCATAAAAAGATTGTTTTTCTATATTTTCCATATATATATATATATATATGTATATATATATATATATATTGTTCAGGGAGCATTTTTAAATAATAAAGAAGCAGAAAGCGCAATTAATTATTGATGGAATGTTTCGTTTAGAAACGAGTTACCGATCAGGAGAGAAAAAGAAAAAAAACCAAGAGAAAGAAGCAAGAAGAAATAAATCATTCAGACGGAATTATTTCAGGTGATAAATTCTCTATCCTTTTTTATTACAGAACTTACTTCCTGCTCTGTGTTGCAATTTTTTTTATTATCTGAATACATTATAGCTTTTTTAGCTCCGAGGTAATGATTTGATTTTATTTTCATTAGATCCGTACGTATTTGCAGAAGGTTTGAACAAATTATATCCATTAACAAATTTTACTGAATTTCAATTTCTGATCAAAATATGAGAGATTTACATGAAGAAAAAACATGATATACTATAGGTGTAGGTTCTTACTTGAATGCTAAGTTTAAAAATATAATAATCGATTATTCTAAATAGTTTTAAGAGATATAATTTTACAGAAAATATGGGCTTTATTTATTTTATTTTAAGTTTGTACTTTACAAAATTAACTTGTTAAGAACATTAGTTTGAATTTAAAAAGAATTTTTGAAAAAACCTTATTAAATATGATGAAATCTGAGGTATAAAAGTTCTATTTCATTTCCGCTATATCTGTTCAAACATTTGATATTTTGAAACTTGAGTGAGTTATGCATTGAATACATTCTTGAAATATCTACTCTAAATTATAGCTGTTTTCTACCCCATGATAAGAAAAAAAATTGATCAAATAATTACAAATTATTTGAATAGAAAATATTTTATTTTTCATATAAAGATGTAACTAATAGCATTTCTCAAAAATTATTTAAACAATGTGTTATAGCTCAATTTGTTCTAATTAACAAAAGTAATGAAACGCAGATGTCACCTGAAATTTTCTCTCATGATTAGAATTTAGATGCGGCTGCAAACATCTTGCATAACATATCACACAATAATTACATAATTTAGATGTTTTTCTTTAATTAGGAGCTTTTGCTGAATCTATTGTACAGTTTTTGGCTTTAAAGCTTTCGTGCCAACAGTAAGCTTTAAAGCTTTGGAGTCAACATCAGAAAATCAAATTTCAGATGTGTTTTTTATACCTGCTTGAAAAAAAATCCACACATAATTATAGTTATATCTATAAGATCACATACCAAAATATATTGATCATTGCGATCTTCGTTTTTACATTTACATACATATAAATGCAGATCCTAAGAAATTATCAAACCCTTAACAGATTTGATTCAAATTAGAAAAATTAAAAAATTGAAACATTATCTGGCACTTCATGTTTTCTAATTATTTATTATTGCACAGAGAAATAGATTTCTTTTTAATGAGTTCTATCCAAAACTTGAAAGAAATCTGAAAGTGCTTTGTAAAAATCTATATGTTGGATATTAACTGTCTTGCTGAAAACTCTTTTGAGCTATTTTATTCATTGGCATAAAGATACAAAAAAAAGTCGAAGGTGTGTTTTTTGAACTCTGGGAAACCTGAAATATCTGGATTTGTTAAAAGCTGGAACTCAAATTTTTTAAAAATTACTAAATTCTCTAATTTAGACTATTCTATACTTCATCTGCAAGAAAGTAAAAATCGTCTAAAATCTTAATTTACTATTTCTCATGATATTTGTTTAAATTCAAAAAGGATGGTAAAACCATATATATCTTGAAAACATTAAACTATTTTATTTATTTTCCCTAGCCTAGATTACAGTTTCCTTTAAATAAAAGTTCAGTTTTATACGATATCCATATTTAAAATACGAAATCACTCAAATATATTTAAATCCAGAGATTGTTTTAGCTCATAATATAGTTTAAAATTAAATTATCAAGATTAAGAACAGTAGCTTAAAATAAACTTTAGAAGTCAACAAGAACTGCTAATGTATTTGATAGTTACAATACTTCCGGTACACATTTCAGGCACGAATCGAAAGCATATCTCTTTACACCGTAAAAGAAAAATTTATGAGAAATTTCCAATCAGTGCAATTATCCAACTTCGAAAAGGATTCTAAATTCGATGAGAATTTTGTAACTATTCTCGATTTGCTCCATTTTCTCCTGATCAACATTTTCATGTTAATTATGTAACAGCATAGAAAGGAAATCGTAAATTACCAATCTTGTACTGGAGGAGAATGACGCCTTGTTTCGAGGTGATACAGTTAATGCACGCTCTCCTTTAATTACATTCCTAGTAGACGCTCGTATGTTTCATGCGTGCCTCAATAAATACGGAGATGGGATCTCTAACAATTAATGTTACTTAGTTGTTCCTTCTCTTAATAAGGCCAAATTCTGATTATTACTAAAAGAAAGTGAATAATGATTTGAATATAAAATTTCATGGCGTGACATAAGAATTGATCAATGGCAGGTTTGAATATACTTCACGAAGGAAAAATTAAGTAATCAATATTCGTCTTCTGTTTCAAAAGGGGAGAACAAATACCAGAATTTTATATGTTTAGATTTCTATTCTGCTGAAATATAACTTAAAATCGCTTTTGTGAACAATGATTTTTAATTTCATACTTGTTATGATTAATTTTGTTTTCAGTTATTTAGAAATTTGTTATTGTACTAAAGTTATGAAATTTCTTTTATATGTGAGTATATATGATGACACTATTCTCTTTTGAAATTTTTATATTTAATTTATTAAATTGTTAATTTAATTGTAGTAACTAATCAAAATATAAATTCAGTATCGAACCTGTAATATCTCTTCTAATGAAAGTGGGATTTTAAAAACTGCTGTCATTAGGTTTAATTCAGTATTACTAATTTTTCTTGTTATTTTGAAAATGATAGATTCTGACACACTTTCTAGCAGTTCGTCTCTATAAGTTTATTTACTATTAGATGATAATTATGTACTTTGAGATGAAGAGATAAGAGAACTCTGAAACAGATAGTGGATATATATATGTGAGTATGTGTAATGTTACAATTAAAGCGATTGCTTGATTATTATAAACAATAACCTTTGTTGTATTACTATATATCTAGGGAATTAATTTTAATAATTTATTGATTTAATTGTAACATATATCATCAGCAAAGAGGTAAATTAATTCACTTATTAATACCATTCTACTGTTTCTATTAATCTTTATTGTATTATATTAATCTATTGTATTATTCTCTGATCTATTAATTTTTATTAATTCATATATTCTAGATCCTATCAGAATTACTGATTCTCCATGATTTGTTTTTTAAGTTTTAATGAGATTAGTAAAAAAAAAACAATTATTTTGTTTGCCCTTAGATTATATTTAAGTTCTTTATTTATTTAGCTACTAATAAACAGTATAACAATATCTGAAGCTTATGTGCTCATATGTAAAATTATTAGAAACAGTAAAATCATCTTATCATATCTATTTAGAGTTATTGAAATTATCTCAAAATCAAATATATAATATAACGTATTTGTTTGGAAGAATGTGATTTGGGAACGGTAGATATTCTTAAATATGTTCTTTTTTTTTGAAGTGAAAATTGAAATCATTAGTTGCTATTGAGAGGTAGTTAATATTCCTCCTTCAACTTTCACTTGATGTAGGCTTAAGGAATTCGTCGTTTTTCAATAAAATTGAAGTACCCACAATAGTTCAAAATATAATATTTCTAATTTTTACGTGTTATACTTATTTCTAATTTTTACGTGTTATGTGTTACGTGTAAGCATATTTTACTTTTTATTTTATATAAATAAACAACTTGCGGAAAAACACATTATTATAGAAAATAAATTTCTGTATTTGTATAAATCAAAATAATTATAACCCTTTCGCAGTGGATTATAAACAAGATTTTATTTCAGAAGCAAATGATACATGAACGAAAACTGTTATGAGCAGTAGGTTTGCGATTATTCATTAAACTTACATTTACTCTTTTTTTTTTTTTTTTTTTTCAAAATGCCGTTTAGGTGCCGCCCTTATAATCTAACTGGGGTTCAAAATTTCGAAGATGTTTCCAAAATAGCTTGCTGCTGTCAAATGGCATGCTAACATAACTAATATCTTTTCTAATTTTAATCCCGTAAACGTACTTTTTGTAAGCATACTCAAATCCTTTTAGGTGTTTTCAAAATTTTTTTATTTTCTCAAAAGAGAGATGGCTATTACAAAGGAGGATATTTGAAACAATTTATATTGGGTTTTTTTGTTAAATCAGTTTCAAATCATTTTAATATGAATGATTCCTTAAAACTTCTTAGAAAATATCAGATAAAAATAATTGAAAATAGTACACTTCCGATTTCTTTATGATAGAACGAATTTTATTTAATATTTCATTTTTTAAATTAGGCATTAAGGAAAAATGGTAATATATATCCTATTCAGATATGTATAATATGATGATATGTAAGATATGCAAATATGTTTATTTCTTCCCTATTTGATACCAAATGCGGAAATATATATATCAAAGAAATGGAACGAAGTAACACGACTTCCAGTGTTTCTAGAAACAACCATACATTCAAAGCATTTTCAAGTTGTCTCGTTTTTCATACCATAGGGAAAGAAGTCGATGGCGAACATCAAGAAATTTGTAAATGAAGTCCTTTGCAAAAAGAAACTCTTTAGTTCTCTTTTTCAGATAAAAATGGTGTTTACTACTAGGAATTCATGTGAAATATTCTAAAAAACAGGTTTCAAGACTCATTGTTCAACTTGTTTATTTTTCCGGAAAGTAATGGCATATCGTGTATCATCATCCTCTAGTTTTTGAAAGACTGGTTTCGCTATGAAAGAGTGGTGTAAGTTGGTCGTTTGCTTAACAATGGAGGTTTTTTTCTTTGATACTTGTGTTGCTATTAACTACATTTTTTGTGTTGTTTTTGCAAAATTTTTTCCTCTTTTAAACTTTTTTTATACCTTAGAACGAATGAAAAATAGAGAGCCATTTTTAGAATGTCGTATAAGATGTAATTTAAGTTTGAGTTTTTCTAAACGTTTAAAGAAATAAAGCGTTATCTTTAAATGTAGTGAATAATGCAAAACGACTATGCTTATGATGTGCTTTATTTAAATTAGCATTTAAGAAATATTTACTGTTACTTCAGATATTTTTTCTTTGAACTATTTTTTTACTAAATATCTTTAAACTCTTTTTTTAGTTCTAAATAGCTCTCTCATTTCAAAATTTTTCAAAATCATTTTTCTTCTTTATAACACTTTTGTATAAATTTATTTATAAACATCTACACACAAAAAAGAATAGAATTTCGCTATAATAAAAATGGAATTTTGCAATCTATTCTTTAAATATTTTATATAATGGATCAATAAAACGTAAAGTCGCTATGCATGATTATTGCATTTGAGAAATAGTAGAATTTTTATGGATAATAATTTAACATTTTCAAATCCTGCTTATTATTTAATCTAAAGAATTCAACTATAATTTGACAATATGTAAAATAAGTAAAGTACTTTCACATTTTAGCTCGCTAAGAACTTGTGTATGAATCCTTTTTTAGAAATTGTTTTTATTATACTTACTAAATGATTGATCTTCATTTAAAACAAATTTTAAACTCAAAGTTGTTTCTAATTCATACGAATAGCGTTTTACACAATCCAAATAGCTTTTTACATCATCATTTCTTATTGTTAATACGCCATGGAAAAGAAAAGTTAAGTATATTCATAAAAATTTGGATATTTTTAAATAGTTTTTCCCATGGGGGCACCTTGGCAAGAAGGATGAGAAGTTTCCGTTATGGTGATTGGTTCTTTCCAAACGGGTGTTACAGAAATGGTGAAAATCGGCTATCTCCTACCGATGAAGAGGCATGTTACCTACTGATATTGTTGTTGTTGTTGTTGTCTAATGCCATTTGGTCATGCCAAGCCCCAATGAGCAGAGATCTTTCGAATTAAGGCAGAAGCGGGCGCTTTTCGCTGTTAGCGAGCACCGTTAAGGTGAAAGTACGACTTGGCTCGAACACACATGACGCAACCCTTTTTAGGAGGTGGTCGAACTCATGCCCTCATTTCTCCATCCGCAAGTCAGAATTTAGATCCAAATCAGAGACCGACTCATCTCTGATTCAGTACCACCAGAGGTATGGTTTTGTTATGGGAACTTGGAGGACTTTGCAGTCACGACCTATTTAAAGTGCCCCAACTGCCGTTAGCCAACACGGCTACCTACTGAAGTACCGTAGCCAATTGGGACTCAACCTCAGTTTATGCAAGTACTCCTGCCAAAGTTGCCTAGTCAATCAGGCAGATCCGTGTGTCTTAGTGGCGGGTAAGAGTGGCCAATAATGGTTCCTTATAGTATCCTTGTTTGAATAACTAAGTAATTTCAATGATTTACGTGCTTCAGTTCTTTTGTCTTGTTTAGTGTTTTTTTTTTCCTTCTTATTTTTAGCCTTCTAAAGCTAGGGGAGTCAGTATTTTAAGCCTTTTAATTTTTTCAAGAAACTTTTGGGAAATTAGAAAATTAAGATTAAAAAAATGTTATTACTTTACATAATTATAGTATTACAATATCAAACAACAGTTTTTAAAGATATATTTTTATGTTTCATCTGAAATTAAAAGAATTTCAGGAAGACTGAGCTAATCGTAAAATATCGTAACTATACTTGAAGGGGAATTTTCATATCATTTGTTGTAACAAAAAATATGTTTAAAAACTTTTTTCGGATGATCTTATGTCTTGGCATTGATACATTAAATCAAATTAATGTTTATTTATTTGTTTTAAGTAATAAATTACAGATAAAGAAAATCAATACGTAAGTTATCACTTCCGATAATTTTAGAATTTGCAAACGGTTTTCTAATTATCATATTTCTGAAAGAAATTGCAAATATTGATAAGATAAGAGCATTTGTTTGATATCTAAATCAAACTATCAATTAGTATATAATTCATTTTTAATTAAATGAATCAATTGATTTCGATTAGTTAAATTGCTCATCCAAAGGTTTAATTTTTTTTTCTTTGCTTGACAAATTTAACGCGTTTATGTATGATAATAGAAACTTGCTTTTGTATGTTGATATACTGATATGTGTAGCAATAAAAAATTAAGCAAAAAGTCTAGATTACTCGTAAAATTTTAGCTTGTATGTTATGAATTAAAATTTAGTGAGCAATTTTCTAGGGATAATTATTTTATCATTATTAATTTATAAATAATTATTAATCACAATTATTTATCATTATAATTATTTTTTTATTTACATTTTGCTTATATTACAATATATACCATAGATTTATGAAACAGATTTTTTTTATTTATTCTCCTAAATCTTTTTATCTGCTTCGATGTTTAATACAGAATCACCATTAACATAGCTACCTAATTAATATCAAGCCTATTACAATTATATGTCTTATATACCTCCTTAGTTAGAACTCAATGAATTCAATTGGAATTTATCTGAGATTTCATGTCTCATATAAAGACATTAGTACTGTACTATGTCTGTCATCACATAATATTAAATATTCACCAATCGCATGTTTGATTCGTGAGTAGTAGTAATTGCGCGATGGGAATATGCATGATCCATCAATCAGAATATTAGGTCTGATGTCTTAATCTCATTTCATGTCCATCCAATAGATATCAAATACATCATTTCTGGATTTTGCAGTAAGAGAGTTTGGACTTGGATGAACTTGAATTTTCGGCACATAGTCGAAATCACCACTTTGTAATGTGGAAATTTTATGGTAAAATAACCAAATAAGCAGTAAGTAATTTATAAGTAAAAATTATATTTTCAAACAACTAATCTATATAACTTCAATTTCGAATTTTTTAATCTTTTTATTTTTTGATTCTTTTGGTAGATATATATATATGTTCCGATAAGTGTAAGTCATTGTATCATATTTCTAAATTTGAAAAGTAATTTATTAATTTAATAAATTGGGTGACCTTTTCTTTTATGAAAGAATTATTTACCAGAAAATCTTTAAGATTTATACCTTCTTTCATTGATATGAAAATAACTTTACCGTTTCAATGTTTACTCAGACATTTAAATTATATGCATGTTTATTTTTATAAACACTATATTGGCTCCTTTTATGATATTTGATCTATAATTGTGCCACATAATTTATTTTGCATCCCATACCTTTAAAGATATGCCAGATGCATTTCTATAGACATTGTGTCATAATATTATATATTATTATCGATATATTTATCATACAACTTTTTTTTCATTTGGTTTGATTTTAATTAAATTACCTGCAAAGAAGCAGATAATACAGCAGATTTTGCTACATTTAAGTTGCCCTTGGAAATAGTGGGATGATAAGCCAGAGGTTTAAAACAACAATCGACTAATGAAGCTTTTTTTTTTTTTGCTACAGTTCTATATGATATGTTGTGGTTTGGAATTTAAACTGACTGATAAACATGATGCAAGATTAGGCATATAAAATGGAAAGTAAAATATTTTGATTATCTCAAAACTATCATGAATTGTTTTCTTCTTAATTATTTAGCAGCGATAGAGTATGCACAAAATTATATTTAATATCGTCATCACATCTATCTTTTTACATACATTAACTAAAATGGTGAGAATATTATCATAATATGTATTTAAAAATACCTTGAAAATTATTAAAATGGCAGGAAAGAAATCGCGCATGAGCAAAATTGCTATTATTGTATTATTTTAATTTTTAATATATTCTTAATAAACGAATCGGATGTTGATTGATTGATTAATAATTAAGTGAAATGTTTGCAAATTTTTCCTAACACTTCATTGGATAAATTTATTTTATCATTTTGAAATTAAAATGTCATTTTAATTACAAATCCAGTTATTCATGCAAAAAAAGACGCATTTTTGCATAATTTTTAGTTGTTTTCTTAATTGCAGTTAAGTTTACATCATTTTTAGGACTAAACAAATATTAGCACAATTTTTTAATTATTGAAAATAAAAGAAGAAAAATTATGTTAATTGAAAGCAAAATTACAATATCACTGAAGATAAAACGAAACTAGAAGTTAGTTGAATTGGAAGTTGATTATATTGGGATTATATATAGTGTATATTATGGAACTTGACTCATTATAAAAATTTTGGTATGCAATGTCGGAAGAAGTATGGTTATCTAAAACAGCATGACTTTATAAATTGAAATTTAAAAGTATTTTGGCAAAAAAAGATGAACAGGTTATATATTAGAAAAGGGATTCTCACTCTTTTTTTGTCAATGCACATTTTTAACTATTTCAAAATTTGGCGGCACACAAAGAAAAATTTTAGTTTAAAATTTGTTTACTTACCTATAAAACTGAGTAAAAATAGGTTATGATAACAATTTTGAATGTAAAATAAAATAATATAACATGTACTACAAAAACCACAGTACCTTTATTAAGGGACTAATTACAAGGTAATCATAAGAATACTTTTAATGTGAAATTTGAGATTGTTGTTTTTTGATAAATTTATTTATATTTTGTCACAAAAAGGACAATTTTAATCCCATACTGTTTTTTACACCTAAAAGCTTTGATATGTTTTTCGTTTATATGTTTATTAATACAGAAAATCCGAATTCACAGAAATAAGATGTAGAAAATTGTAATAATATTTTTAAGACATTTTTTGGCTATCATGGGATAATCGCATCTAATGTTAATCCAAAATGAATTTATTGATTGTTCCGAATATTTTAAAATTGAATCTCGATTATTAGGAAGCAAAATATGTTTTTCATTCAAAGTTAGTTCAAGTACAGAAGGATTCGTTATCACAAATGGATTATGAACTCAATAATTTTTTTATTTCTAGATTTGGGAAATAATGGACAATTCTCTCCTCTTACGTTTTCAAATGGTTAATAACAGTTTTATGAATAGTTTTATTAAAATATTTTGGAACTGGTTAAAACTTTTTTCGTAATTAAAAGAAATAAAAAAAACGTTATAATTTTCACTACATACATTTTTTAAATTTGCAAGCACATTTAAATGAATTTGGCTGCGCACAAAAGTGCCACAGCATAGTGATTGAGAATTACTGCATTACAGATATAATAGAAACTTAATACTACCAAAATTACTGGTGAATCAGCTGCTACAAAAAGACGGCTGGTATGAAATATAGAAGAAAATCGAGGAAAGAACCATTTCAATTTCTTATTTAAATATAAACCATTTTGAAAAATATATAAAAATATCCGAAATATATATATATATAAATATCCGAATGGGAATTTTATTTTCTAGAAGCTTCTCAATTAAGCTTCAAAAATTAATATTGCAAGAACAATGTTTGTTTGATTAGGTTATTTATCATAATCAGTAATATAACATTAAAATGTTTAACTTATATTTTGAATCTATTTGATATAACAAAAAGTCATTTGCAATTATTTACTTAGCAATAATCTGAATTTGGAATTTCAAACTTTAATGTTCCAAATATTTACATTATTAATCGAATTCTTTTTGGAATTGAGATTAAGATTAATGAACTGAATATTTATAAGAATGATTGCCATAAACTCAGTTAGTTTAAATTCCAGTTTAATCATTTTTCAAAATAAATTATAAGAGGTTTTTTTTTTCTTCTCTTAGAATTAATATTACCAAAACTTTTGATATAGAAAATTTATTTAAATTTATATTCTCCAAGGAATTTTTGATAGGACTGTTTAATTTCCATCCTGATATTATATCATTATACGATAAACAACTGCAGATTTTTCAAAAAACGAAGATGGAGATAAGTTTTTATAAATGCTTATTCAACCTTAATTTTCTTAAAATAAGCTGTACTTTAATTTAAGCTGTACTGTAAATTATTTAAAATCAATTTTAAAAGATTACACATATTTGATGTTAAGAATTCTGTTAACCTTCAAATTTGGATGTTTTGGCATATTAAAATAATTTCTTCCGATAAGAAGGAAATTGTTATTAGAATGCATCTGAATTAAATTTTGATGGTAATAATAATTTTTTGTTTGTTTATTTCATAGAAAACTATTTTTTATCTTTATTTAACACATTTTCATTACAAATGCTCCCCGAAATGAAATCAATGGCAATTTTAATTTTATTTTTTATGCTTTTAAAGCATTTGTAAATGTATTAATTTTGAATAATCAATACTATTTTCGATATCATTTGGTTACTGGTTGAGAGATAAAATAATCATGACTAAATGACTACGTGCTGAAATTTCTGCAGTTGACATCATCAAACCTGCTCATATATATTCTAGGAACGTATATTGTATAGAAGAGCTTTTACCCGGAATTGGCAAAGATCAGTTGTTGCCGAATAAGATAGTTTCTACAGTACTGAATCATATGGAACATCTCTTATCTAGTTGCAATGCTGCATTTTTGTCAGATAAGAAAGTGTCTATTGTATTGAATTATTTTAGAAAATCTCTATCTTACATATCCTATTTTTATTTTGCTACTGATTGATTGAACAAAAAACAAAGTTATATTTTGCGGAAGATATTCTATCTAGCACTGGAGATATCCTATTTTTTAAGATAATATACTACTGGCAATAAAATAGGATAATGTATAAAAGATATTGCCTACTATATTTCTGTTCAAAGAATAGTTATTGTTAAAGACTTATTTCTTGAGTATTCTGAGCAATAATATGGTATAATCGGGCCACTAGATATTGAGTAATATACTACGAATTTTTTCTGAGATATTAAGTCATCGGCCATTTCGAAACAGGAAGGTAATTGGTTTGAAAAACTAATACCATGAAGTATCTGATTTGTATATAAAATTAGAAGAAAATTAGAAATGTGGTCGGCTCAATCGTTCTTACACTTTTGTTGAAAGGATGAATAGAGAAGATTTGTTGAAATGTGAGATCTGCTCAAAGCATTGTTGGAATAGCTGTCACTAGTGATGTTCATCTAACTAAACTGAATTAAATGAAAGATCATTTGTGCACAATTTCCATAAAATTATGGGTAATGCATTATGTTTTGACATGCTTTCTTGTTATTTCTTTTTTATTAACGAATGAAGCCGTTTCAAACTAAAGGGGGACCTTCAAGATATTAATGAGATATCATATGAATATGTCGTCTCAACATATCAATGGATGGAACAAATTAGGTATATATTTTTAAACTTTTATGCAGTTTAAAGATTCTGATATAAAAATATTACGGGTATATTGATAAGAAGATCATTATTTAAAAAAAATCAAAATGTAAATAAAGATTTAGAACATTAAAGACAGAATATTACAGTAAATAATTTAAATTTTATAAATTAATGATGAAAGTTGAGAAGAAAATTTGGCCACTAAGGAACGCACCAACCTTCGTCACGAAACTTTTTTTTAAATTACGAACGACTAGAAGCAAAATTTATTTAAGACCAAAAATATCAAGTATACTATTATATTATTTCTTTCTTTTAGGAAGAGATTATTCAATAGATGCTATTTATTTTTTTCAAACAATAGATAACCTAATTATAATTTTGATGCTGTGAAAGAATAATTGCAAAAACATTCCAATTCTTAAATTTAACTCGTTTATCAAGTTAGCTCTAAAACATCCGAGTTGCTCTGTCAGATAAAAAACTATGAACGTTTAAAATTAAGAACTCCCTACCGCATTACGAATTTTATAATCAAAAAATTGCTTTTAGAAATAGAAGATTGAAGGAAAGAGAATAAGTCTAATATAGGAAATAATTAATTAAATGTGTTGTCTGTTTAGTCAAATATAGGTGGAAAAATAATAACAATTTAAATGCCCCAGATTCAAGAAGAGAGCTTCAAACAATTTACTAATAATCAAATAAATAAATATTGATTCGGTTATCTTAACAATTAAACAAATAATCTTTACTTTCCAAGTTATAACAAGTTTTGAATATATATTATCAGAACAAAAATATAAACAATAAAATAACTATTGCAATCTGGATCACATACACAAAATATGTTGCATCTTTAAAATCAAAATACAGTGATTTTTAACAAAGATTTAGGTTAGCAATCACCCTGATTAGATTTAAGTAATGATAAAATTAAGCTTAGCTTTTGAAATTTATGAATCATTCCGGATTAATCTAAACATACTTCCAAGCAACCAATTGGTTAATTCTAATAGATTAATCACCAATTCTATTTATAAAGTAATCTCCTTTCGCATCTGAGACTTAATGTGCAGTAAAAGTGATTAGTCAGGTAATTCCAGAAATCCATAGAGGAAAACCTATGCAGTCGTTTTGTCCTCGGGGAATCGGAGTTCCATCAAACTTTGAAAAGAGGATGATTTTCTCTCAGAGTATCCGTTAATCTCCTTAGAAGACGAAAAAGCAAGATTTATATTTAAAATATAACATGCTTAAATATAAATAAGGTTTGTTAGATGCAACATACTCTTTCTTTATATAGTGGGGAAACATTTTGTCAGTGGAACTTCTTGATAAAAATCTGGCTTTATTCTGAAAAATGGATTATAAATAGATAATTCAGAATGCAATTCACAGTCAATCGATAGCTTTCTTTATTGTTATAAGTCGATTCTATACAGAAATACTGATAGAAAATCAGAGATAATCTACAAATCGGCCTATGTTTTTTTATTCTCATAAAAATGGAAATGTACTATTTCAAAATGTAAAAATATTTTTGTAATCAAAAAATATTATTAATTTGTGAAAATTTTCTAAAAGTTTTCTTTTTGCTTAATTTTCAGCAGTAGATAGTATTGTTGTCTGGAAGTTCAAATAGATATCAATGTTCCATCAAATATTTTATCGCTTCTTTTGCATTCATAGTTTAAAGCTGGAAAAAGAAAATTCTATTTAATTCCTGTGCAGTTAACAAAATGAATAAACATATGAAGTTAAATATCTCAAAATTTAGAAGAAACATAAATCATATATTTACATTGCTAATAGCACTATTACTTCAGAGGTTTGGTCTTCGTTAGTAAGTTTTATGCATCGAATAAACAGAACGTATGTGAGACAACTAAAATAATGTCTTCAAGACTGGAAATTTTGATGAAATCAGGATATAAAGTAATATTTAAACGGATTTATCTGAAATTAAATTTAATCAATATCTTCAAAAGAAAAGCTGATCGTCAAAAGCAACAAATATAAAGTAAAACTAACTTTAGTTTTCAATACATCTTTTTATATAGTTAGGAAAAATTAAAACTTAATGATAATCAAATATGATTATAATGCTTCCTTCATATTTAATGTTAATCTTCTAAGAGCCATTTAAATGTTAAAAATAACCGCTTTTGATTTTCGAAAAATCCTGATTAATCTCTTATATATCAAATAAAAAAAAATATTAATAATTACAGAAAGAAGGAAATGCTTATTTTGAATTCCTATAAAGTAAAACAATTTCAATAGAAATTTGCCTAGAATATTATTTTCGCATGTTACCTTTTATATTCCAATGTAACAAAATCCTTTATAGAAGATATTTATCCAAAGTTTTTTCAGGGAATATTCCAAATAGTAAAAAAATAGGTAGGATTGGAATATCAAATTATAAAATGCCAGACATATATGTTTTCAAAGAATTTTTATATATCCTAGTGTCTTATTTCTTACTTCTGTTGTTGAAAATTCTTTTATTACAATATAAAGGAAGCAGAATTCTGAAAATGCGCATAGATTTGTTTCCATAAAAGCTTCATTCTCTGTTTTCCTCTATTTATCAAATTTCTTTGGGATCTGAATTCTATAAGAAATAGGTAAATATTTTAGACAAAGACCTCAGTATAACAATGTAGAAATATATAAGCAAATTGAATAAAAATCCTCCAAATTGAGCAGACGTTATTTTTATTCAATCCATTAAAGGATTTCTAAGGAACACTGTCAACAACAGACACTAAATTTATGAGAAAAGTTACAAGCGGGTTTTAATATTTTAGTCAAGTCATTTCTAATTTAAGAGCTGTTTATTCAAAAAAAAATTATTTTTAAGTTGAGTAAATCAAATCCCATATCTAACTCAATAATATAAAAACTTAGAAATAAACTAAATCTACTCAATTGTAAAAATATGATATGAGTTCTTCTGAAGTAGAATGGCTTATTTCTACAGAAATGCTTTAATTTTTAAAAAAGCAATGTCACAGAGAAATTGTTTATGGAAAAAAATAATTATTTCCTAGATGTGATGTACAGCACTTATGAATTATATGACAAGATTTATATAAATAATCCATAACTGGGGACATGCGGTCTGTGAGACCGCTAGTGAAGGAATCTCGGTCACCCCTATTCCATTTTTAGCTCAACTGAATAGACCCAGTAACTTCTTGTTTTGTGATCTTCAATGCATGTGTACTTTTTCAAACGATTTAAGTGGATGGTTTTTTAAATAATTCAGTTATTTCTTTGAAAGCGGTTACTGTGACCGCTCTTCTATGTTAGAATCCCAGTGATAAACAACGCTTACCACATGCCGATACAGCTTGGGTCCTGAAATATCATCCAATTTACTAACCCTTTTATGAAACAGTACTTCAGGCACTTTTAAATAAAGCAGAAATTTATTTTAGTGATAAAGATAATTGTACAGAAGAGTTTTTCTATTACAGTTCGCATTCAACTTAATCTAATTTGTATATTCAAACAAAATTAAGCTTTCTAGTGATAATGTGTTTTGACAAATTGGTAAAATATATTTAAAAAGATTATATATATATATATATACCTTTATTAACTGGAAAAATGAATATGATTTCTAAAATATTGATGTTTTTTCAAGAATATTATTTATTGTAACATGAAATTTGCGAAGAAAATGTATTTTCCAACGCATTCGATTTCTTCAATGATAATAAATTTTGAAAAATTCCTAAAATATGTCTATATATTAAGAAAAATATTTGCAAAATATATAGGAATTTTTTCATACTAATACATCAATTAAAAAATTTAACTTGGGTGCAAATGAAATGCAATCTCGTAGACCGCATCTTTCCAGATAGGGTCTAAAAATGCACATATTTCAAGATAAACTAC
Organism: Argiope trifasciata; assembly: GCA_026543055.1. Classification (NCBI taxonomy): domain Eukaryota; kingdom Metazoa; phylum Arthropoda; class Arachnida; order Araneae; family Araneidae; genus Argiope; species Argiope trifasciata. The sequence goes on along the minus strand of JAPMOQ010027620.1, from coordinate 1,382,035 downwards.
ACACACACACACACACACACACACACACACACACACACACACACACACACACACACACACACACACACACACACACACACACAAACACACAAACACACAAACACACACACACACACACACACACACATATATATATATATATATATAGTTTAAGTCGCCTTGAGTGAGCAGATGAATCAATATATTTCATTTCAACTGATTCGTTTAGATAGAACATTCAATTTTCAAGCTTAAAATTGTTTTGTTGATTATATAGATGAATCTTTATAATGGAGAGCAGATGCATAAAACTAATAAAGTGAAAATGTGGGCATCATACATGCTCTAATTTCTAAACTACAACTTTCTGATTACTATTTAAAAATGTCCTTCTTTAAGATTCAGAAATGAAATATAGTCCAGCTATAAACGTTTGCAGAAACAATGAAAACGTTCTGAATTTCATCGATGTAATCTATAGTTGGAAATTAAATGAAACATATTTTTTAAATATTCTAAATTTAGAGTAAATTTTACGCTATTATTGAAATAGTTTTATTGAGAAAGGTAATTTTTAGATTTTGAAATGCCAAAAATAGTATTTGGAGACAATAATATTTTCAGAAATTATCGAGGAATTATTCAACTTAATTTTTAATGCATTAAAATTATAAATAACATTGAAAAGTCTCTTCGTTCATCATTTGCCTTTTCCAAGATATATATGTGTCTTATTCGTAACAATCTGTCAAAAACGGCAGTCAAAGGATAAAAAAACCTAGCGAGAATAGTCTACCTAAAACTTTCTAGTATGTTCTTAAAATAATTTTATACTCTCAATAAATTTTCATACTCCTTCACTCTCAAAAATTAGGGTTATTTGGATAGGATCGTGAATATCTGACATGGCATCGGTGAACAAAGTTCATGAATCGATCGTGAGAATATGTATAGAAAATGTATTATGGCACGTATTAATTTAATTGATTTGAAATTTTATACTTGCTAACTTAATGAATTATGTAGTTATGCATATTTTGTTATCTCTTTGTTGAACAGTCTATTCAGCAATCTAAAAGTGTAAATATTTCTGTTATCAACTGATATATCAAGTGTATCAACTGAAATGTATAAACAAATACTTATGAATAAGGATTAGTTCTTCTTTATAAAATGTATATTTTTGACATGTATTTGAGGAAAAGTAACGTTATTCAAATTACTAAGAAAGCTCTAATTCAGCTTATAATTTTAAGCATATAATTTTAGTAAGGTATTATAGTTTTAAAAAGCAAAATCTTTAAAAAAACTATATTATGTAGAAGAATTAAATGCTATGTAAAATTTATGTAATTATAGGTAGTCGGAAATTTTATGTAATCATGTACCATTCAAAAAAGAATGCATCTTTTTAAATTGAGTATCATTACTTTTCTCATACGTTATTGTTATTTTTTCTTCGTTAAAAATATTTTAGTAAAATGATTTCACATAAGCTAGTCATTGCAGTAAAATTTATCCAAGATATTCTTCCTACACTCTCATTAAAAAAGCCTTAATTTCTCAAGATTTGTTTTAAACTTTGTTATAAATGACAATAGTTTATAGTTTTTATTACTTACCTTTTATATCTGAAATATCTGTCTTTAAATTAAAATGCAAAGAATCATTTTCATTTGAATATTTTATTTTTTTCTGTCATTTAAATATTCTAAAAAGATAAAAGCAAAAGGCAGACGATATTTTTAATGACAGATTGCTGCTTCTCAGTAAAAGGCAAAGAATTACTCCAGGCGCATTATATTTAGTGATACAAACAAAGCAATCTTTTACTTCAGCAGATGCAGTCGTTACATTTATTTTTAACTTGTAATTTTTGTAAAATATAAAACTAGGAGTACGCTTTTATCACTTATTTCAATATATGTTTTTGTTTTAACGATTGCATAAAATTTATATGGATGCTGTTTATGTTGGTTTCTTCTTTTAATATGTCAGAAAATCAAACTAAAAAAAGAATTTATTTCAAGAGCTTTCAATACTTTTTATGTTAATTGATTTTTAGAGCTTCCCATTCTCTTGGAAAATAAGTTTAATTTCGCTCATTTATCATTTCATTATAAGATACATTTAATGATATTATGTGAAATCGTGCATTATACGAAATACGGAAAAATCATTGGAGTTGTATGGGAAAACAAATATTTTACATATTTCCAATATGTTCTATAGAATATCAAATGGCAAACTGCCGAAAAAGAAGTGCAATTTTAATGCCAGAAGAAATGCGTGTTTCAGAAATGAAATTTTAAAAGTGAATTAAAAATTAAATTAAATATTTTCTGTGCAAAGTTACATGAAGAATCAATAATAAGTTGGAATCTACAGAGCTTTAAACTTGGAAACAATTAATTTGAACCCATTTTCTTATTTTCAAGCAATGCATTGCTTAAAATACAGATATATATTTCCTTTAATCCTTCTTTATTGCTTTATGTTTTACTGGAAACTGCATTATTAAATATAAATTTGAATTTAGAATAAAGAATATCATTAAATATCAATACTACAGTTTTTATCCATTGATATTTTAAAATTTTTAGATTAAGAAGCAACACTGAAATCCTGTAAAATATGTAAAATGGATAATATAAACAAACTCTTGTTTCCAAAATATGAAGAGGCGTTAGCAAATATAAAAAATTCTTCAGCGTGTTTAGAATTCTTGAATGAATACTGCTAAATGAAAATTGCAATGAAGAACTTATTATAGAAATTATGACTCTAAAATTCTGTGATATTAAAATTATTTTAAGAAGATTGCAATCTTAAAATAAGAATGTATAATAAGACATACGCAAAAAGAAAAGAGTATAATCATTGCGGTTGAAATTAATGAGAATATTCAGAGAAAAAGTAAAATCAACAATATATTTATAGACATTAGAAAATTACTATATGTATATTTTCCTAATAACGATTTGGAAATCAAGAAATCGTTTGATTTACTGCAATAACAGCTTCTTTTTATCTGTTACTTTTGCAGTCATATACCAAGGCAAAATATCTGGCCTAACTAGTATAATATGATGCGAAACAGTTTCCAGAAAATTCGGTAGGCTCTCTTGAATTCAGATATAAACGCTTAGAATAAATAAACTCCTCATCATGAGTTTTTTTATTCTAATAAATATAAGATAAATAAACTCTGATATAAACGTTAGGTATAAGCGCTTTCCAATAACAACGCTCAGAAGTGAACTCTTATAGAAAAATAAGAGTTCATTTCTGAGCATGTTGTTATACGTAGAAAAATAACAAACTTATAGGAAAGTAAAAAACAATAAAGATTAAAAGGATATTTAAAAGTATTTTTGTGAAAATAAACAACAAAAGTATCATCTACTTTTGTTGCTTACCTTGTCCAAAGATAATGACATTTGTTGCTGTCATATTTTATTTAATTAAACTGTGTCGTTTTACAACTATACAAGACAAGACACAAGAAACATCTGATGATTCTTAAAACAATAGATGAATTCCTGAAAAGTTAATTTCCATATATAGACTGCAATCATTAAATACAACAATTTTATAAAATAATATGTAAAGTTAAAAGAACAAAATAGTTTGAAAGCAAGTAAAAAAAGTGTCTCCTGCAATTATGCAGAAGCTTTAACATACTAAATTGGTTAAAAAAAATTTTGAATTGTATAAAAATTTGTAAATATGATTTCATAAAATATGGATTTTTTGTTAATTCTTACGTGAAAAATATCCGTTTGGAAAATATTTTAGGATATTGATGAAAAATTGTTTTTTCCTAGTTATATTAGGAATTAGAATTTAATCTTCCGATTCATATTTATTTATTTTATTGGCCTTTAAATTTAATCATTTAGTAACTTTTATCCCTTAGCATTCCTCTCGGGCACAATTCAAGGCAGTACATAATTTTTCCGTTTTATCGAAATATTTTCTTAAATTTTGACTGGTAAAAATACTTAAGAGTAGTAAAAATATGTGGATTGATTTTCTGTTAAAATTCATTTTAAAAAAATCATATTCACTGAAGTGACAAAAGTCATGGAATGACTGTTAATATCGTGTCGTCCCTCCTTTTGCCCGGCGAAGTGCAACAACTCGACGTGTCATGGAGTCCACAAGTCGTTGGAAGTCCTCTGCAGGAATATTGAGCCATGCTGTCTGTATAGACGTCCATAATTGTGAAAGTGTGGATGGTGCAGGAGTTTGGGCACGAACGGACCTTTCGATGATGTCCCATAAATGCTCGATGGGATTCATATCGGGCGATCTAGGTGGCCAGATCATGCGCTGGAACTGTCCGAAATGTTCTTCAAACCAATCGCGAACAGTTCTGACCCGGTGACATGGCGCATTGTCGTCCATACAAATCCCATCGTTGTGTGGGTACGTGAAGTCCATGAATGGCTGCAAGTTATCTGCAAGCAGCTGAACATAACCATTTCCAGTCAATGATCGGTTCAGTTGCACCAGAGGACCGAGTCCATGCCATGTAAAAACAGCCCACACCATTATGCAGCCACCACCAGCTTGAACAGTGCCTTGCTGACAGTTTGGGTTCATGGATTCGTGGGGTCTGCGCCACACTCGAACTCTACCATCAGCTCGTAACAACTGAAATCTTGACTCATCTGACCACGCCACTATTTTCCACTGTCTAGGGACTAGTCGATATGCTCACGAGCCCAGGAGAGTCGCTGCAGGCGATGTCGTGCTGTCAGTAAAGGCACTCGAGTAAGTCTTCTGCTGTCATAGCCCACGGAAGACAAATTTCGCCGCACAGTTCTATAGGACACGTCCCTCGTACGTCCCACATTGATTCCTGCAGTTATTTGACGAAGTGTTGCGTGTCTATTAACATTGACCATTCTACACAGACGTCGGTGGTCTCGGTCGTTAAGTGCAGGTGGTCTCCCACTGCGCTGTCCATGATGGGATGTGATGCCTGAAATTTCATACTCTGGGCACACTCTTGATACTATGGATCTCGGAATGTTGAATTCACTAACGATATCCACAATGGAATGACCAATGCGTCTAGCTCCAACTAACATTCCACGTTCAAAGTCTGTTAATTCTCATCGTGCCGCTATAAATCACGAAAAACCTGTTCACATGAATAACTTGAACACAAATTAAAGCTCTGGAAAACGAACTGCGCATTTATACTTTTTCGCTGCGATACTACTGCCATCTGTATATTTGCATATTGCTATCCCATGACTTTTGTCACTTCAGTGTATATTAAATTATCGTAGCAATGAAAAGTACTCTCATGCGGCAAATATCTATGCATTGAATTACTTTTTGGAGCTCTAAGGTTTGATAAATTTTCTAACATTTCTTACAAAACTGGGAATATTTCGAAATATTTTAGAGTTAGTATTTTTTTTAATTCACAAAACATTAAATACGTTATTGTTGTTACTTATGTCACTTAATAAGTCAGCTGATAGATCTGTCACCAATTTAAGCCGAACAAGTGTCACCTGCTTTTTTTTTAAGCAAGCAACTTGGGTTTTTTTTCAGCACGACTCCTATTTACAGGGGTGCACATTCCTTCACTTCACAGATCGAACACAGAATAACAAACCTGCTCGAACTGAGAGGCCCAGATCATGGCGAAGAAACGCTATATTTATGCCATGTCTCCGGCACTATTCAATATACAAGTTACTATTGAATGGTGTAGCTGCTATTTAAAAAAAAGTAAAAAACTACGTATAATTTCAAAAAATAAAATTTTTCTCTGAAATTCTTAGTTTTATTCTCCATTTTATAAAAAATTCATAAATACCTTTAATAAAATTCTAAGTATAGCTTTATGCTTTCAAAAAAAGTTATTTAAATTCTTACAAACTTCTCACATTAAGAAAAAGAAGAAAATACTTCCATTTCTCTTAGAGATAAACGTCACCAAATATAATTTATTTTCATTTTTTTATTCGAATTGCAGATAAAATGCTGCAGAACGAGTCCCTCCTTGACATTTGTTGCTAATCAGCAAATCATAAATCAACGTCGAAGAGAAATGGAATGAAGAACTGAAACTTCCAATGCTACTGGAGACACCCATCAATCCCCGCAAATGTATTTCTTTTTAAAGGGACGAGAAATCAAAGACAAATAGGAAAATACTTGCAAGCGAAGCCGTTTTGTGAAAAAAGATTTATCCCTCTTTATTCAAATAAAAATGGAGTTTAAGGCTAAAAATTTATGCATAATAAGCAGAAAAACTGGTACTTAAGAATTATTGTTCAACTTTTCAGGAAGTAATGACATGCCGTGTACGATTCTTGTCTTTTAGTCCTGAAAAACTTTTTTCTCTGATCTGTTATGTGCTTCGCCCTTCGTTATGCTTTTATTATTTAACCTTTCCTCATTTTCAAACTTTTTTTGTGATGCATAAAAACAATGTAAATGCTACACCATTTTGTTTAAAGTTAAGGTACTCTCTAAATGGATATTTTAAGTTTATAGTTCTTCTAAATGTTTAAAAAACACATCGAAAGTTTTAAAAATAAAGAATGATATTATGTTAAGGATTCAGTGCTTAAAATATACTGAAATGGTCATTTGAATAAAATAAACCTTCTTTTACAATGAAGCATGATTTTATTGCTACCATTGCTATTACCGTCTTACATACTTTGGGTGGTATTTCACTTTTCTACCAATAAATTCCGCGTTAAAACTGGAAACGAATTCACATATTTATACTTCAGCTGTTATTTTCAACTATTCTTGTTCTAAGTTAAATTTTATTTTTAAGTATTATCATTATAACATTTTTAGTTGCGATATATACTACAAATTACCTGATTCTTTGGTAATTTGAAGTATATATAAACTAAATTTATTATAAAACAGTCAAAATACTGTATAAAGAGATTGGAACCACTGAAATTAGCAGGGAGTTGGAAATTAATTCTCGGAAATTAGCTTACAATTAGTTTTAATTTCATTTATTGCAATTAATTAGCCTTTTTAAAAAAGTATGAGTCATAAAATTTTGAATCACAGTTAGATGTCTAAGATATCACTTCCATTCTATACTTCCACACCATATGGATGCCAGATCATTTGGTTAGATGTTTCGTTTTGGTTATACACTGATGGAAAAAAAAGTCCCAACACTAGGAAGGAGCTGTGCTAGATAAACGAAATTTGGTAGGCGTGTTTATACATCTGAAAGATAACGTCGATTCAAATTTCGAGCTACGCTCATAAGTGTGGCTCTAGTAGCGACACTATGAACATGCAAATGAGGTTTGCTTTAATAAGCGCTGTAAGGTTCGTGATCGTTATTTACAGTTGAGATTTGACGTAGTGGGTTGATGTTAGTCAAGGATGCCTCTGAGAAGACGAAAAAGCCATTATCAACAGCTCTCTAAGTTTGAAAAAGGTCGTGTTGTAGGGCTACGAGAAGGTGGGTTTTCTTTCCGCGATATTGCTGAAAGACTTGGCAGGAATGTGTCCACAGTGCGTGAGTATTGGCGGCAGTGGTCAAGGGAAGGTACTGCCTCAAGAAGACCAAGTTCCGGGCGGCCACGTGGTACTACTGAGAGGGAAGACCGTCGCATTCGGCGTATGGCTGTGGCTAATCGTACTGCGTCTGCAGCTGAAATTCGAGCAGCAGTTGGCACCACAGTGACACAACGAACTGTTACAAATCGATTACTTCAAGGGCAGCTCCGAGCCAGACGCCTTATACAGTGCATTCCACTGACTCCAAACCATTGCCGTTTACGACGTGAGTGGTGTCAAGCTAGAGCTCATTGGAGGACGGAGTGGAGATCTGTTGTGTTTTCTGATGAAAGCCGGTTCTGCCTTGGTCGCAGTGATAGCCGTTTGTTGGTTAGAAGGGGGCCAGGTGAACGCCTGCTAGTGACCTGTCTGCGGCCTAGACATACAGGGCCTACTCCTGGAGTTATGGTTTGGGGAGCAATTTCGTATGACAGCAGGAGCACTCTCGTTGTTATCCCACGCACCCTGACTGCAAATTTGTACGTCAGTCTAGTGATACAACCTGTTGTGCTGCCATTCATGAACAGCATTCAAGGAGGTGTTTTCCAACAGGATAACCCTCGCCCTCATGCCGGTGTTGTAACCCAACATGCTCTTCAGAGTGTCGACATGTTGCCTTGGGCTTCTAGATCACCAGATCTTCCTCCAGTTGAGCGCGTATGGGACATCATTGGACGACAGCTCCAGCGTCATCCACAACCAGCATTAACCGTCCCTGCATTGACCGCCCAAGTGCAACAGGCATGGAACTCCATCCCACAAGCTGATATCCGACACAATGCATGCACGTTTGCATGCTTGCATTCAAATTTCTGGTGGTTACACCGGTTACTAATGTACCAACATTTCACGTTAAAATGTCTCTTCTCGCAAAGGGCTTAACCTGTGATCTTGAAACTTTAATCAATTAAATATGTTACCTAGACAAATATATTCCTAAAATTTCATTACTGTACAATAATTTTTTCTTGGTGTTGGGATTTTTTTCCCGTCAGTGTATGTCAGATTCAACGTGCAGGAAGAACACCAATCTACTTTGTACTTCCTTCATTTGAATCTTATCCCGAACATGGTACTTTTCAGCTTGAATACCATTGTCAAGCAACTAGTTTTCAGAGACTTGCTAAAAAAAAGAAGATTCAAAATATTGTTTTATTTTAACTTACTAAAAGTCGATAAAATTATAATGTTTCTCTTCAATAACTTTGGAGTAGAAAATCGTTTTTCGTAGACACCTTTATAATTCAAAAATTCTGTCTTTCATAAATATTAATTTTCAAGGAATTTTACGATAATTTTAAAATATTCAGAACAATTTTACAGTGTAATGGGGCAATAGATTTTTAATGCTTATTTGCTATTGGAATCAAATTAATATTTTTAATAATGGAGTCTCCTCTTCTTTAAATCAGAAAATATAATTAATAAATTTATATTTCAAAAAACATTTTATTTTTGAAACTTCTTTGCGTATTTTTGCTTCAGATTTATTGGAAGCATCTGAAATTATGTAATATTTTGAGATGATGAATTTGGCTAAGAAATGAGAGTGGAAAATATTATAAAAATGTAGATGCTTTTAAACAAGAATGCGTTATCAGGTTGCGGTGTTGCCGATGATAAGTTTGGAATTTCCTTTTTCTTTTAACTATCATATGTTTTAATTTTGTACTATAGCTCACAGAATTTTTTTCGTTATAATAAGTAATCAAAACATCCCGGTAAAACCAAAATTTGTGTACAAATACCAAAAATAGATATTTCAAACAGTGACTAACTTAGTATGAAGTTAATTCTCTTCTGTCGTTTGACGACTGGTTGTGATAAGAAAATTTTCAATTAAATATTTTATGTAGCTTGTTCTTAATGGTCCGTTCCATAATATTTGTTGCAAGTTTCGGCTGCTTCCAAAAGCATCAGATATATCGAAATAAATATCAGTTAGCGTTATCCAAATTCTCAATTTGGCTTAGAGAATTTGGCGAGGGTTTCCTTTCGACGAAGATTTAAAAAAATTGACTTTTTTTCTATGAAAAGTCAGATTAACGTTTAGAAAACGTATACCTTGAAACCGGAAAATCTCTCATTATTATTATTATATTTTTGTATACAAAAATGATTGACATTGATATTGACATTTGATATCTACAAAAAAAATTGCTTGCCATTTTTAACCGTAATAAAATTAGACGTTGTTTCTATAAAATCAAATAAAACTTTATTTTAATTTTAAGTTGATAACTAACAGCAAGATTACTAACGTAGCTCAACTTATAACCGATAATTATTATCTTAATAATGGTTACAAATTTCTATGAAGTTTACTAGCATATTAAAATCATAATTAAGGCTATAACTATCTCAGAGGTAAGTGAAATTAATCAGAAATCATCCGAAACTCAGAGTTTCGTATAAGTCCAAGAGTATAATATTATATGTGTCATCTCATATTGTTCAATATTCGAGACATGTATCCTTGCCTCGTAAGCAGCAATTGTCGAATGACAGGAATGTCGGTTATCCATCAATTAGGGTATTATGCCTGATGTCCTAGTCTCGTTTCATATCTCTATAACGGACGATTAATATACCGGTTATATAGTTTGCAGAAAGGTAAATTAGACTTACTTATCTTTTGAATGTAATTAAGTTGTGTTAATTAATGCTTTTAATTGTGATTATCAGTTTGAAATAAATTATTAAGGAAATATTTTGAAAGAATATGAAATAATGGTATTGTCAAAGCATAAATCTTTGAAAAAAATTCTGTAAGTTTGTTTTAGAATTGAATATATCGTTTTTTGACTAATAAATAATTTGTCCGAGAAAAGAAATTTAGAACTACTTATTATAAGCGCCTTTGCTTTAGACTTCTTTCAGACAAACCAATTACCAAAGAATAATAAAAGAATGAAACCAAAAAATTGTATACATGTCCTCCAATTTTTAAAAAAATATTCATTATATATATCAATATATATATATAGATTTATGCCGAGATATATATAACCCGATATAAATGAATTTGAATCACAAGCTATTTTAAATAATATTGGAATTATGATTTTACTAAACATTTAATTGTTTGTGAATAATGAGTTTTAAACCTTTGTTTTTTTTGCAACCATCAACTAAAATGACTTAGAAGTAGCATTAATTAATTCAATTTTAAAAACACCATTTCAGTTTTTTCTATTCTATTTTATAATAAAGAATTTGCGAATTGTTTTCGCTCATGAGTTTTCGCATATCTTTTATTCGTGACAGATATATTTCTTCCAATAAAATAATTTTTTGTGACATGCAATGATAAACCAATATTAAGCTTCACAATGAGGTGTATGAAAAAGGTCGATTAAGGGTATTCAACACTACTTAAGTATAAAGTTTTCCAAAACCAGGCTATAAAAACAAACGTACAGTATTTTTAAAAATTCTCTAAAAATGTTTCATGATTAATTCGAATTTCTTTAACTATTATTTTAATGGATAATAATTTCAGAAGACGAATTGGATTGCTTAAAAAATCTTTTGTGTATAATTAGTTATACATTTTAATTATTTTCTTTAATGTAAAGACGATGTTTCAAAATTTCATAAAACTACTTTCCTTTCCTTGTGAATTAAAAAATGTTTTGCAGAAATTTATTCAAATTTATTAGAACTTGTTGCAAAATATTTCATAATGAAATTAGATGCTGCTGGCAAAACTATAAGAGCATTGCGATACTTCTTCAGACTTTTAGGCCATATTGCTTTTTCTCCTTTTTTCATTCTACGCTACAAGTTTAATTAAGGTTACATGCTCATTAATTACATTGAATCATTGTTCATATTTTGATATACTAATTTATTTTATGCGTTTCCCTTCTTATAGAAATGTCAAATGCATTCTCAAAGTCATTACTCAAGTGAAGTGATGTATTGGAGTATATTTTTCTCATTCCTTTTGCTTTTAACTGCTTTCTTGGTGGACTGATAATAGCATTACATTGTTACATCATTTGATAAATCCTAATACATCAAATGAAATCATAGATGTTGTGCGTATCTACATGAACAAATTTTGATTATTGAACGTAACAAAATAATTAAATAAAGCAACAGATCTTGTCCTAAATAATGTAATATGAGTTTAGGGTACTATGCAAATATAAGCCTTAAAAAACGAATAATCTGCTTTGCAGTGCATGCATAAATCTAGAATATTTAAAAACATTTCCAATTGTTTAATTGTAAATTTTAATTAATAAAAACTGACTGGTGCAACTATTCTATTAATGCGATTAATGATTACATGCTATTTTTATTTGAGAAACAATTAAATAAACAATTAAAATAAATTAACAATAAATTAAATAATCAATAATAAAATAAATCATTTGAATAAAAATCGTCGAAAATAACTTAGCAAAGAGATACTGCAACTCTCTTCATTGCATTCTACCTATAACAAAAGCTGAACTTTGAGAATTATATCTCTATACCGATAAGCATTTGAATTTCATAACACAAAAACCTGGCCTTAAAAAAAGATTTAAAATATGGCGCTTGCTCTCAGTTTAACTGTGTATCAAACTGATAATCTGTAATTCATATTTGCTGTTCAGTATAGAGATGAAATTATGTATCTAGTCTTTGCCCACAAAATTGTAATCTTTGTCACATTTTGAATGAATTGAACGAATGAAAATTTCAGTTTATAAATGCAATTTTCATTTAAGAAATATAAGAAAGATTTTTTCAATATGCAGTGAAATTCCTTTTACAATCAAAACAACACACTTCGAAAAATATGAGTTGGAACATTTATATTTTCTTATTTAGTTTTTATTTTTATTTCATGTATTATAAATTAAAAATAACGTTTGTGAGTTCTAATGAGAGGGGAAAATGATTCTCAAATTTTAATGAAATGAATCTTGCTTAGTATGAAAAAAATAATATTAATTTATTATTATTCATTAAATATAGTAAGAATATTATATTATAATTTAATTTATTATAATTATTATATTATTATATTATATGTATTATAATTTTTAGAATCATTATCCTTGAATGTACATATTGTTCCTTTATTCGATTTTTCAATTTCTTTATTCGTTGTAATATCCTTAAAAATTCTAATTGCATAAAATAGTTATTTTTGAAGCAGTTTTAATATGGTCATTGATAATTAAATATGAAGAGGCATGGCCTGCACTTTTACATTTTTCAAATTAATTTCAATATGAATGATTACAGACTATGTATTTCTGTTCAGACACCTCATTATTTATGAACAATGTAGACTTTGACTAATTATATGCTTGGCCTAATTTTGTTGTATTTTCTAACAAACCTTAATGTAAATGATTACAGCATTATTCTTTCTATTCAGTTTTATCGTGAGATATGTAATCAGATTTAAGTGATAAGACTGAAAGAGTCATTTATTCACATTTTCATAGTTTTATCCTGATGAAATAAAAGAAAAACAGAATTTATTTTTCCAAAAACACTGAAATTTAGATGAGATGTGATATTTATTAATGCGTGTTTGAAACTTTATTTTTAATAATATCTTATGAACAGAAGAATTGTTAATCATGATTTTCTATCAATTTGCAGAGTGCACATAAATTATGTTTAAAATATCAGAAATACTCAATTTTTACTGCTTTTAATGGATTAAGTTAAAGCACTTTCATAAGAAGGAAGTTGTTCTTATCATGTACAAGAACAGCTAAATTCTGAGTGTAAAAAATAAATTTTCTAATGCTAACTGTACGAGAAAGAAGTTTTCATTTAGGTGGCATTAAATGCAATGGTTAATCAGAATCTTAAAGTTGATTATATGGACTGTTGATAACATTATATTTGTACACAGTTTACACAAAAAGACAAAAAAATAATAAAACAATTACTTATATAGTTTAAAAATTTAAAATAGTCGAAAAAAAAGAATAATGAAATAAATTTCTTCAGATAAAAAAAAAGTTAACTCTTTCGCTTTGGTCCAGAATTTATTATTAAAAAAATTTACATTTTGTTTAAAACTTGAATGAAAACAAAAAAGAACCATTGCTTTGTATTGCAGAGTCCCTAGAAATTTTTCACAATTCCAAATATTCAATAAATTAGATGCATACTTTATCATCATAAAATGATGTCTAACATTGTCTAAACAAAGCAGACAAAATCGAATACAATTACGTTGATTAATTTAAGAGTAATTAAAAAACATACCTCTCGAGATCTCTTAAGTCATTAAGTATCAGACAAAGCACATTTCCAAATTTTCAAATAATTTTCTATGTAAACGTATTCATAATTTCTATTAATGAAGTAATATGACGTCGTCTAGGTCCCAATGTGTAGTAAAAATGATTTATCAAATAATTTCATCAATCCTTAAAGGAAAAGTACGCAATCCTTTCTCCTGCGGGAATTCATGCCCCATTGAAATTAATACGGATGATAAATTTCTCTTGCAATTAATATTAATTCCTTTGTGAGGCGTTTTGGTTTCTATAATATTTAAAATACTGCATACTTTGTGGGGAATTGTTGTGTCTCGTTGAATTGTTGTTGTTGAATCATATTGATACCGATTTGCTTTCTAAGTCATAGTAAAACTTTACTTAAATTTTGGTCGAAACCTAGATAAGAGCAACTGCAATTCAATGCTAATTGTTTTCTAATAATTGTCCTACTTTTCCAATAATTTAGAATAGCAGAGTAACAATAACAGCTAAAGAAATCAGTAGATTTCTCCAAATTTAATATCCGTGTTATTTTACTTTTCTTGCTTTTGTTGTTTGTTTGTTTGCAAGTGCTTTGTGTTAGTATCGTTCGTCTTGCACTTTGTAACAATTTTGCATTTTTTATTTTTAAAAATTAATTTTCTTCTATCCAAACTGATGAATCGTTTGGCTTAAAATCAGGAATATAAATGGATAATGCAGGTTTGGCTAACCAAACCCGTAAGACTGACAACTATTACGTCTATTACATGAGTGATTTCCTCTGTTCCAAACGTTTATATAAAGTTCATTTCTCGGAATGAAATTTTTTTATTTATTTGTCATTTTTATTTATAAAATGTTCTTTATATTCTAAATTATTATATAATTAAAAAAAGAATAAAGCGCAAATAAAAGTATGCATATTATTTAACTGTTGTTGTTGTTTCCATGGCACTCGTCATTGGACCGCTAATCGGTGCCAGCGATTTTAAGCCTAAATTAGCGTCTCTTGTTTTTTTTGGTAGAGCCAACTAGGGCCAGGAGTACGACTTAGCTACTTCATGCTTCGCCTCCACTTGCACAACCCCATTTTATAGGGAGGTACATTCACACTATTCACAGACAGAACTCCATGCTCGAATCGGGACTCGAACACAGGACGCCCAGAACACTAGGAAGACATGCTACCCCTAGGCCAGGACGCCGGCCTTGGTTCATTAAAAAAAGCAAATGCTCAACATCTACGATATTAGCAATCGGAGCCTCATTAAGGCAAGGGCATAAGAGGCAATTGCTCCGGGCCCCAACATTAGAGGGGAGCGCAAAAGTAAAAATACGCATTTACACACATGACACTTTTTAGTCTCATTTTTCAATGATCTGTAGCATTAAATACTTTATTTCGATGCATATTTTTACATCGAAATAAAGTACTAAAAAGATGCTAAAGGCTGTAGTTGCTTTGAAAAAAATAATTTATTGTTGTAGTTTAGTAAATGCTATAATATTAGCATGTTGTTTTTTAATTTTTAAAGAAAATTATCTTCTTATCCCATTTTTGACCGTTTTATGCATCGTTGATTCAGTTAATGGAAAGATAATAATACCTTGGTTAAAGTAACATTACTTTCCAAAAATAATTCACAAAGTAGTGCCCCCCAAAGAAGTTTCTGCCCTGGTTCCTAATTAGACGAAGTCGGACCCTGTTAACAATCAAACTTAAATAAGCTCATTTTTATAATATGTATACATCCAAAAATGTAATAAATTCCTGCCACATATTAAAACTTTGGAATAACTGTTACGTGAATCCTGATAAAACTTTTGATGTATTTTCGCTCCAGATCTCGAAAACCTGAAATTCGGAAATAAAATTTACTTAAGGATCTCATAGATCTTAACAAAAGACTTCAATGGCGTCTATAAGTAAAATTGCATTACAAGTCTGGACAAATTTTGAGAAAATTTTAATTTCTAAGAATATTAAATGTTATAAGCATTTCATATGATTTTTTTGTGTGTTATTACTTTTATGGGAATTGTTTATGTTACTACAAGGACAAAACTCATTTTTATACAAGGATGAGTTATTTCTGCAAAATAATTGATTCAGCTTTCATATTTCGAAAAAAAAACTTTATGCATTTTATTTCCATCAAAGCCATATTGAATGAAAGAGTTCATTAATGAAAGATATTTTTTTTATTCAAGTAAGAATTCGTATCGAAACTTAGAAGAAACTGCATTATACAGTAATCAATCATTTCTCTCATACCATTGCATTAACAGGACTCTTTTTTTAAATGACCAATATTCTCCTTGACAGAAAGTTGGGATAAACATGGTTTCATTAGCAAAAAAAAAGAAATTTCCACAGATTTGCGTTGGTGACCTTTCTATGTACCTTGGTGCCCTAATTTATCATAGGTGAAACGAACAACGCTGTTAACGTTTGTGGTACAGCGTCAATTTTCTTGATTGATTCAAGGCGTTAATTTAAATAGTTTAATAATGCATGAATATTACTGACATAAGACTTACTTATAAGACTTTAAAATCATTCAGCATCGCTCTCCTCTAAGCTTTAATTTCGTATTCGAAACAGTTTCCCTTTCTCTTTTTTTATCTCTATGGTATTAAGAATATATTAAAAAATTTAAAATATTCGAACTTCAGATTTCGTAAATCTCTATGTTTTAGATTTCTTGTAAGCAGAATATAATCTTTTTGGAGTTATAAATATCTTTATTATACAATTTTTATACCAAATTTGTAAAAATTATCAAATTATGAGCAATTTATATTTAGACGTAAACTATTTGTTTGAACCTTCATGTACAAATACATATAATAACTTCAAAACGTATAAAAGATAGATAAATAGAATTTGGCTTAAATAAGCTTTTCATGTATTGGGTTGTTCGGAAAGTAATTTCGTTTTTTCCCGTCAGAGGACTTAATTACGTTTTTTCGAAACCAACTTCACACTTAAGCCGCATAACCATTATATGTCTTGAGAGCTGATATTGCAAGGCTTGTGTGTGAAAAAGTTCTATTAATTCTACGCAGTAGTTTTTGGTTGGTGCCCTTTTAAATATGGAGAGCAATAAGCAGCATTTTCGTCATATTTTACTTTTTTACTTCAGAAAAGGTAAAAATGCAGTTCAAGCCAGAAAGAAATTAACCGAAGTGTATGGAGAAGATGTGTTGACAATACACCAGTGTCAGAACTGGTTTGCAAAATTTTGATCCGGCAATTTTGATGTCGAAGATGCACCACGTTCTGGAAGGTCGGTTGAAGCTGATAAAGACAAGATAAAGGCATTAGTTGATGCAAACCGGCGAATAACAACATGTGAGATCGGTGAGATCTTAAAGTTATCGAATTCAACTGTTTATGACCACCTGAAAGGCCTGGGATTAACCTCGAAGCTCGATATATGGGTTCCCCATGTTCTCACGGAGAGAAATTTGTGTCGTTGCGTTGATGTCTGTGATTCGCTCCTCAAACGTCACAAAAATGATTCATTTTCAAAGCGCATCATTACTGGGGACGAAAAATGCGTTGTATATAACAATGTCAAACGCAAATGATCATGGAGCTGAAAAGATGAACCGGCTCAAAGCATTTCGAAAGCCAATATCATCAAAAAAAAGTGATGCTGTCTGTTTGGTGGGATTTTAAAGGAATCGGTTTTTTACAGCTTTTACAGGATAACACAACAATTAATTCGAAGTCTACTGTCATCAGCTGGACAAACTGAACGATGCACTTCAACAGAAAAGGCCAGAGTAAATCAACAGAAAAGGTGTAGTGTTCCACCAAGATAATGCGAGACCTCTTACAAGTTTGGTCACTCGCCAAACGCTTTTACTGCTTGAATGGGATACACTGCCACATCCACCATATTCTCCAGATCTGGCGGCTTCGGATTATTATTTGTTCCGGTCCCTGCAAAATTTTTTGGACGGTAAAACCTTTACCTCAAATGAAGATGCCAAAAATCACCTGGATCAGTTTTTTGCCAGCAAAGACCAAAAATTTTATGAGCGTGGAATCATGCTACTACCAGAAAGATGGCAAAGGGTGTTGGATCAGAATGGCCAATACATAATTTAATAAAATGCTTATTCATTATACGAAAATCGTCTTTCATTTTCACTAAAAAAAACGAAATGACTTTCCGAACAACCCAATATTTAAGCGAGATAAATAAAAAAATGCTGAAAATTGAAAAAAGGAACTTTTTTATGTGAAATTGCGACAGGGGCTGCAGTTTCAAGTCAAATTTTAGTTTCCATTTATGAAATAAAAAGGCATCCGAAATGAATATTCACTTTTTTTGTATTTTTTACATGTTAGTAGTTACTCAGCAATAATTCCGTGTAAATTCAATAAAAAAAAACAACTAGATTTACTTATTTTATTAACTTTGTACCTATTGTTCGTTGATAGCATGCATCTAGTATACAAATAAGGATATTTTTAATTGTAAGACGAATTATCTATCTCATATGCGCTGGACTTAAAAAAATCCCGAACATTTGTGACGCTATTCAAAATTCATAGCCAGTGGAAAGGAAAGTGGATAGCCCTGTTTTAGAGAAGATTCTAGAAAGCGTCAGGCACCTCCTAATAACTTTTCCAAAAACCGAATTACTCAGTTTTCTTCCTCAAAATGAGTGTACAATTCTGAATAATTGAAATTGAAGCGTCAGATTTGTTGAAGACAAAATTAATAAAAAAAATATATTGTTTGAAATTAGCTCATTTATAATCTATACTTATAATAAAGCTCAATGTGTGTGTGTGTGTGTGAGTGTGTGTGTGTGAGTGTGTGTGTGTTGGCGCTCCACAGGCCAGATCGTTGGACCTACAGCTACCATATTTGGTACATGTATACCTTGAAGGTCGGGGATGTGCACCTCACAGCCCTTTTTTCGAATTTTTAATTAGAATTTGAATTAATTAAAATTTAAGCGAAATTTCGACGTTTTTCCGCTATAACTTCCGAAAATATTGTCGCACAAACATGATTTTTACATCAATTTAAAGATTAAAAAATTAGCTTTAATCTATAACTTAAGGCTTCTTTTTTTAACGAATTTTTAAAGAAATATTTTGACCATGTTTTTTTTTTGACTGGATAAAATAAAAGAAAACAATGCCGGAAGTTCAAATAATAATAAAAAAAACTATAATCGTAAATCAAGTCTAAAGAAATGATACTTTTTACACGTGACTGGATAAAATAAAAGAAACATAAAATGTGATATTTTCTAAAAAAATAAATGCAACGCAAAGATCTCTATAATCGTTTGCAATATCTAAATCATTAATTCAACAAATCTTCTTTATTTATGGTAAACCTGCTTGAATTTAGACAGGATAGGCATTGAAATCTCGACTTAATAGCATATTTCTATAATCGTTTGCAATATCTGTATCATTAATTCAATAGATTTTTTTCCATTATAAAATGTGATATTTTCTAAAAAAATAAATGCAAAACCAAGGTATCTATAATCGTTTGCGACATCTAAATCTTTATTCAATATTTTTTTTCCTTTTTCTCTAAAAAAACATATTTAATATTTTTAAAAACTTATTTAATATTTTGGCAGCATCACGCAAAAAAATATTTTTAATTTCAGGCCAATCAATGCCCGGAATTACTTCAAGGCTAATGAATATGTGACTGAATTGAAAATTTTAGAACGCATTACTCATGGCGAACCAGTTGGTCGCCAAAGGCGGCTAGTATTCAATATAAAGAAAATTTAACAGACGTGTCCTGCCAGTTGCTTATCTAATAAAATTTGTATTTATTGAAAACTATGATTCATTAAATATTTCAAAGTAATTCTTTACTTAGCATTTATTTAGTAAATTGAATTTAAAATTATAAAAATGTGAATTTCTCATATCTGTATATATGCATCATCATCTGCTATTTGGAGAACAGGAGCTAATATACTCCAGTGCAATTTCCTTATATCACCACATTTTGATTCAATGTCCAAATTTTAACTTTTAACGTTCACATATTGTGAAATCAAATTCTGTAGATTTATACTTTTATATTTAGATTATACTTCAACGAAAGTCAGCATCCTAAACTTTTCGCTAATGTGTGGTCATTCGGTTTTTAAGAACATATGTAAGAAGTACTAACTTTAACTGCAGTTTCATTCCAAATTTTTTTTTATCTAGAACAAACTTCAAATAATTTGACTCAATATGGTCAAATTTATAGTTCCTGTGCCTTGAAAATGCAAAAAATTCCAAAAACAGTGGGAAAATATATTTTAAAATAAGATTTATATTACTTTCTTTAATATTGAAACATTTTTTTAACTTGAGAATTCTTGTTACCTGCTTATTAAAATACAAATTGAAATCCTGACTGTTTGCTGAGGAATATAGATAGATATTGAAATCCTTTTTTGAAAATGTACACTTCCATGTTACAATTTAAATACATAAATGGGAACTCAAATTCTATTCTATTTTAACGAAATTATTATTTAAAAAAATTACTGTATCTCTTATTATTTAAAAAATTCTTTTTCCCAGAAATATTACTAGGTATAAAATAGAATTTTTTTCATTTAGTTTATAAAAGAAGTTGTTGAACGATTTTAAATAATATATATTTATGCTTTGATATTTCATATTTTTTATGCTGTAAATACTTAAAATTTTACTATCTTTTGCTGAAATTCAAGCTCTTTTGGAAATTCAAACATTGAAGAAATTTCCATTAGCTGAATTCTCTTTTACCCAATTTCATTTAAATAAAATTAAAATAAAGATATTTAATTTTTCAGAAAAGCTGGTAAAACTTGGCAACGGTTCTGATTTTCATAACACGAAAGCCTGGAAGAACTTTTTAGTAATGTTCTAGCACCGAAAAAGGAACCAGCGGATGATGTATCTCCGAAACTTTCTCATATCTCTTTTATAAAAAATATTGTCCACTCCCTACCACGCACACACTGATATAAAATTGTCGACTCTGGACAAGTCGTAAAAGCTACAAATTCTTAGATTTTTATTTTCAGAGGCGGTACACACGTGTTGTATGCCACATAGAATAGTAAAGAAACCAGTACTTATTTATTATTAACAACTTTTCATTGGCGAATAAAGGTTCAAAAAGATCTTATTATTGCAAGACTGTTGGCCTTCCTGGAATGTGATGTACATATTCTTCCTGGAAGATAAATACTTAAAAATCGAATATGTATTTTGGACGCTTTACCCCTAACAGTTTAAATTCAAAATTTAATACAGAACTACAAATGTATTAAAAAATCACATACCAAATTTTATATATTTATGTCACTGCATTGTTGAGCCCTCAGACTTGCATGGATATGAAACGACAGGCAGGTAGACGATCACCCTAAAGATGGATTTCATTCATTGTGTTTTTGAGCTCTTGGATTTGCATGGATATGAAAACACTGGTAGGTAGACGATCAGCCATCTTCTAATCAGGCAAAATTTGATGCGGATTTATACTTTTAGATCTTAAACTTGTGTGTTAAAATTTTCCATCTTATCTTTCTTTTTTTTTTTTTTTTTTTTTGATTATGTTAATTTGTATTTGATAGTCAAACATATAGATTTCTTTTGAATGGATCTTATTTAAATTTTTATAAAAATTTGCAAATTTGTTGAAACACTTTACGCCAAATTTTTTAACTATCTCAGAATAATTTTAATTTATCCTGATCGTAAATAGATTCCAAAAAATCGTTTTCAGAAAGACCTAAACTAAAAGATTTGTCGAAATCTGGAATTTGTTGAGGATTACATTTTATTTTTCTTTGTTTTACTTCATATGAGAAAAAGTTTAAATAAATAAAATTATGAAAGTTCTATTCTCACGCGTTTCATTAGCGATCAGTACAAATAAAATGTACTTTCCTGAAAAAATTCATATATATTTCATGAAATAATTCGTTGGACTAAGTAAAGATTTGCAATATAAAATCGCATAGCCGAACTTTTAATTATTTGAAACAATGATGATTTCAAGTAGTTTGAAAAAAAAAATAAGTTACAGTGTTTCCGTTTTTTCAGGAAATACAAATAGTAAAAAGCGGAAAAAGAGATGCACTATGTAAGCAATTTGAATTAAATTCTTTGAGAATTATCTGTAGATGGAGCTCTTTAATTGTCATTTAGGGGTAGGAAAAGTTATATTTCTAACAATGATGCGTTGATTAAATAAATTGAAGCAGAATAAGCAAGGATGTTGAAACAAATACAAATAAACAAATATTATCATATTAAGTTTCAAAGAACGACTAAAAAACACAAAACTGTTATAAATTCAACTGCAAAATCATTAATAGTTTATATATTTTTTAAATCAATAGTTGCGTAAAAAAAGAGAAGAAAACGTTAGAAAATGTATTAAAATGGCACATTCTTTTCACTGTTTTAAATTAAAAAGATTACCAATTTATGCAGTAAAGTGTTAGCAACTCTATTAAAAAGCATTTAACACTTAATAGTTCAAGTTTCCTAAAAAATGGAACATTACACGATAGAAAAACTTTTTTTCATTAGTGGACAATATTTTATTTAAAAAATGAAGACTGCCTGGTGGCTACAATTCAAAAATTTGTCAATTGTCCAATTAGATCGTATGATCTAATACCATCGCATTCTTTTATTTGAGTCAAAGGTGTACGCCAACAAGCACACGCAAATAGAATTAGGTAATTCAAAGTTACATCAACAAAATTCAGCCACATTAATATAAAATGATAATGAAAAATTTCGACAAAAGATTGTGTATATGCCAGAAATTCGTGGAGGCCATTTGGCATATGGGTTATTCCTTGCTAACCATATCCTGTATATTTTACGGTTCAATAAAAATATAATAATTTAAAGGAAAAAATATGTTTCATAGATTTATTTTTTAATTTTAATATTGTGTTAACGCGTTCTATTTTGTAAAGCTCCATTTTTATTGTCCCTAAACTATCAAATAGTTTCCGTAATAAGGTTTCTAACACTTTATTACTCGAACGGTGGCAAATTAAAATCTTGATTTAATTTTGGAATTACCTTAAATTTTAATGATAACAAAATTAAGGTATGTTGGAGGTTTTCTCTTGGAGGTTTTACAAATATTTCCGTACTCTGCATTTTTGAATGAATGCTAAGTAAAAACGGCTGTTAAGTTGACGGCCGATTAAGTAAAAACTATTAATATGCAAATTTAATAAAGTAATAAAAATTTCTTACTTCAGTTTACAACATGATTAAGATTAATATTGTGACCAAATTAATTAAATATTAATACTGTGTGCTGCATTTTGTCACATGAGTCAAGACTAATTTTTCCTATTAAATATAATGCGATTCAAATTCTATCATATTTAGTTTGAAAGAACGACTAAAAACATAAAATTGTTATTTACTTGTTCGAACCTTTTTGTCTGTAAAACATGAATATATACGCTTTCTGTCAAGGATAGACTTGATGAAGAAAAATAATTCATCAATATTAGTTTTTTTCCCTCGAAGAAAAAGTATACCAGAAAAAGAAAATTTCTTTAGAAAGTAATTAATCATATTCTATTACTTTTATAATAATGAAAATTTTTTATATCTACTCTATCCATGTCAAAGAGTGGCTAAATTATCGATATTTTTCGGATACATAAAAAAAAAACTAGATTCGTGAGATAGAACCTTATTATAATTTTCATTTAAGTATATTAGCTTCATATTTTTAAAGACGGAGTTTCTAATATTTTATTCTATTCATTTCTCGATGCAATAAGATATTATAACTTTTTTATTCCTTGTTTCCGATAATAAAACAGCTTTAAACAATTTTTTTAAATAAAATGTTAGTTGAACAATTTAATTAGGTTTTGATATAGAAATGTTCATATGATAATGAAATTATGAACTGATTAATTGTAATAGTATAAATATTCAATAATATTTATATTAATGAACTTTCATTAATAAAAGTTGTTTCATTATATATATATATGTATATATGTGTGTGTGTCGTTTCGTTCAAATGTCGTTTGGAATTTAAAATGATTATATTGTTTAGTTAAGAATGGTAGGAAGAATAACGGTTAATTTCTTGTCTTTATATATAAAGGAGAAGCGTTGATAGTATTTATTCTATTTTTATTATTCTATTCTACAAAAAAATATATATTAGATTTCTTTATTCTTTCAGAATTGTAATGCTTGATATTCTTTCAGAATGGTAATAAAAGAAACTATTTATTGTATCTCTTGATGCATGTAACATTCGTTCAGAATTCTCAAGTTTAATGATAAAAAAAGTTAATTAATATTTTTTCTTTCAAAATTGAATTAAACATAGAAAATATATTTATGCTATAAAATCTTTAATTTAGTTGAAAAGATCATTTTTTGAAAACAAAGATAGTGTACAATTATTTTTTATTTATTACGCGAAGTTGGCGACACAGAAAGAGAATATTGATATGATTGTTCCCAAATAAAGTGGCGTTTAAAAGGGGAATTGAGAGAAGAAATAAAAATTACAATTTTTTGACAGATGGTATATGTCCAAAAAAAGGAAAAGTCACTTTCGGCTTTATCCTAATCCGGAAATTAAAATAAGATGATACCATCCACTTATAATCCAAATAATATCTGGGCATGGGAGATTTCCTGCATATTTCCAAAGATTTGGAAGAACGCAAGAAAATAAATGCATTTGTGGAGAAACTGGTACGGTTTACCACTATTTAATGGAATATATGGAGATATCAGAATTAAGGAAAAACCCGAAGATTGTAAATAATGATTTAAGTACAGCACTGATGGTAGCAGGTAATCTCAAAATCTTGAAGAATATGATGTTAAAGATTGATAGTTTCATTCCAACTGTTTGAGAGTGTGTAGAAGGAGAGAAAGAAAGCTATTTACTTCCCGAAAGAAATATTAGTTTGATTGCTCGGTCAATGTAAGATTAGACAATACTTATTCAGCAGTCGACCACAACAAATCCTGTCGATCCTGGTGGTGGGGTGGTCGGCTGTATATAAGAAGAAGTACAAATTATTTGTATTGTAATATTTTCGGAAATTACAGCAAAAAAGCCTCAAAATAATATTAAAACTTTAGTTAAAATTTCAAACTTATAGGATTGGTTCCCCTAAAAGTTTCTCGCACACTCTCTAATAAAACTATTACCCCAGAGAAAGACTTACATTGCATTTACATACAATAGCTACGAAATATAAACATCTAAGTTGAATTTAACATTTTTACTAAATCTGGTGTGCCTTCTTAGCTTTATCCTTTATTATTTGGTGGTTAATCCAGGGTTAATAGATGAGGTAAAATAGATCTGAAAAAATTTTTATACTTTAGATCAGAGCTCCGCAACCGGTGTGCCATGAGCCAGATACAGGTGTGCCGCGGTCAAATACATTGTGTTTGACATTTTACAATTTTTCATCATGTATTTAATACACAATGACAATTTTTTTTCATAATAATGTCCATTTTTCTAAATATACTAAAGAATAATTATTATAACTAAATAATTATTCAATGGTCCCCTGGTGAGAACAGATTTAAATAAAGACATGACTTTAAAATCATACTTCTCCGAAAATTCATTAGATTTTTTCTGGATTTACGTTAAAAAAGAATATCCTCACATTTCCTACAAAGCAATCTTAACATTTCTTCCATTTTCGACGACATATTTATGTGAGCAAAGTTTTCAACTCTTGTATTAATTTAAAAAGATAAACGGTCATACTTAAAAGGTCTTGACCAAGAACTTCGGGTCTCGGTGTCAAATATTGAGCCAAATATAAAACTTTTGTGTTCATTGAAACAAGCGCAGATATCACATTAATAATTATTATGATTGAGTAGAAATAGATATGTTACGGTTTTATGTATGTAAACTTTTCAAATAAAAAACAAACATTTATTGTAAAATTTGTGTATTAATGAATACCTATATACTTTAGCTTCTGGTGTGCCGCGGAATTTTAGAAAGAAATAAGGTGCGTCGCAGGTGAGAAAAGGTTGTGGAGCACTGCTTTAGATGATTGTATTATGTCTATAGCCTTCGCATAAGTGCAAGCAATAAATAGTAGAAGTTTTATCGGAATCGGATCCGTGGCAGCGTATACGAGACATACAGACAAACATTCATTTTTATTTATATAAATTTATATATTCTTTTAGAATTGTAATGCCTGATGTCCTTTAGGAATTGTAAAGGAATAAACTATTTTTTAGATCTTTCGTGATTCGTTTAATATTCATTCAGATTAATTTTTAATATTCAAGATTAATGATTTAAATATTTTAACATCAAATTCTCAGATTTTTTGATTAGAAAATAATTGATTGCTTTTTTACAGGTTATCTAAATACCATTTATGTACATTAGTGTTATAAAACTCCAGAGAAATAAAAAAAAATTCCATAAAAATACTTTAAGAACATATAATTTTCCAAATCAGACAATTTTCTCTAAAGCTTTCCAAGAAAAAAATATGTGTGAAGTCTTATCAATTAATGAACACAATTTCAGAATAAATATGAAAAATCAAACTTCGGCTTATTTTGAAAGTAATGGCATTAAATCAAATGTAAAAAGCAATAATTGTTTGAAAACAAGTCAAACATAATGTGTTTTGAAATTATTTTCACATACAAGCGAAAATAATTCAAAATAATTCTAATTATGAAACCTTTCACAATATGATCTTTATGGATTGTAATAAATTTTATTACACTTTTAAAGAATTTGAGAATAATATTTGGCGCAATGAAGCAATAGTTATATTTTATGTAGAATGAAGTTTTTTGCTTCTCTTAGTATGTATAATCATTCTTGTAGTGAAAAAAAGAACTAACTTTTTAAATTCGATTAAAAATGGTTTTCGCTTCCAATTTTTTTCTCCATACGATCTGTAAGCAAATGTGGCAGAGAATATTAAAATATTCTCTTTCTCGAACTCGAATGACGAAAAAAAAGGGAGAGAGAGAGAATAAAAATTGTCAGTTCTTGTTCATGCTAGAATCCATGTTCACAAGTTTGCCTAAAAAATCAATTATTCAAATGGAAGGAATTTCTTTCTGACAAAAAAAGAGGAAAAAACTTCTTTTGAGCTTTGTATGCTTTTCCTCAGAGAATTTCACGGATTTTTGCCCCTTTTGGCGCTGGTTGAATCAAGCATTTTTTTTTAAATCTTTCTTATTTTTTAAATGCAACTTACTCAAACGCCTTATTTTTTTATTTCATTTTTTAATTGTATCAACCTGTTTGAAATATAATTTTGCTTCATGATTTCTTTAGTTACCTCATTAATGCAATTTCTTTTATTATAAACAATTTTGGAGAATACATGCGATTTTTTGTACATTGCTGATTGTCAAAAAAGTATTTTTCCAAAATTTTAAAGATATTTCAGTTAATATTATGCCTGGTATTAATGCTGAAAATATCCTAAAAGAGAAAACAGAATTTTTTTTTTAAATTTACTTCCAATATAAGTTTTGTATTTTGAAAATAATGTCAATCATGTCCTGTTTTTGAAAATGTACACAGAAAAGTATTCCATTTTATGTAGCGAAAAAAAATTGTAACTTTATAAAGGAAAAATTTTACTTGTTATAATTTATAAGTACACTGAAATTTCTAAATTAATATTTTACTTGTTTTATATGAGTTAAATAGAATTTTATAACTTAGTTTCTTTTAAAATAACAGTTATAGTTAGTTCCTTTGAATATATAAAACAAACAAACATCAAGAATTTCATCTTCCATTTTTAATATTATTTAATTTTTTTAAATGGATATTCGAAAATTTTTAAATTCATAAAGAAGGAAAATGTTAAAAACTTAGAATTCGATTTTTTACTCGTATGCTACGTATGTTTCTTAACACTTTAGATTATTTAAAATAAAAGAAATAAAGCTTAAGGAATGTATAGGATAAAAAAATATGAACATTTTTTTTATCTTATCCTCCAACCGTAAAGATTGAATTTGTGTAGCATAAAGAGGTATATTGAATAGCTATTTATTTTTGAAATATCTTCAATAAGCTCAACTGATGCTTCTGTTAATTAAAATTGTTAATATGTAAATCTACTATAAAGAAGTCCCATAAATTTTTTGTAATGAATAAAATATTCCTTTTAGATTTAATAAATAGATTGAAAATAAAAATTAAATTATCTTTTTGATTTATTAATTTTATAATTTATTTAGATGATAGTTTATTTTTATGATAATGATGAGATAAAGTGTAAATATTAGGCTATAAATTATAGCAAATTTGCAAAGGGACGTATGGTTTACAGATATATAGACACAATTTACGTTTGCTTCATTTTGATTCATATTCAAATTATAAAAGTAGTTCTTTAGGCCTCACCTTTAATAATTTGATGTTTTTCTTATTGATGAAACTGACTTCTATCCAAGAAATTTTAATTCTAAGAATATAATCATGGTTATCTTTCTGTTAGTTAAAATTCAAAATCACTTGAGTACAAAATGCAATCAAACCTCTATAAATCCAAATTCATTGGATCAGCATTTTCTCTAATCCTGCAATCGATTCACCCCGGTTAGGAACCTTCAAGTTAATTCAGATAAAAATTCACACCTCACCAGTGATAGTCTCTGCCTTTCATAAATGAAATGAGTTAAGAAGTTATCGACTGAATTCACAATGGCGGATTAGTTTTAGAGATGGAGGAACTGAATAACAAACAGATTTTGTGAAGCGTTGCAAATTCATAAAAATAATGATTTTAGAGATGGAAACTGATGAAAAAGGGTCCTTAAAAGATTTAGAGATAATTTTTATGCATTCAGCAACATTATCAAATTCGACAAAAGCTAGATAACTATTGTTTCATTTATAATCCGTAACGATGTTTTAAATAAATGATCGAAAACAATGATGAAATCACACTGTTTTTCTTTCAGCATTTAAGTAGAAAATTTATCCTAGCTAATTTGTATATATTTACAGTTCCTTTATATTTTATTGTTTTGTTGGAATATGATTCTTTGATATTCGTGTTAAAAACAAATACTCGATAATGTAGCTAAATTGGTAATCCGTTCTTGAGATTCGAATGTGATGCTGTCCCGAATTTTTAAAGCACCTTCGTTATTCTTTGTCATTTTTTTTTTTTTTAAATTTCAATTCTGTGATGAAACTTTTTTTGATGATTTGAACAACATTTTCTATTTTTTAGATCAGTGCAATTAATTTCAAATTTTTTGATAAGTGCAATCATTTTTAATTCTAATGGAATATCTCAGGTAGAAGGATTGAGAACTGCTTGCAATTTCTTACTTCAATTTTGTAGGCAGCAGGAATAGTTTGTAGGCAATTAATATTTCGCTAGTTTTTGATAAAATGTTTTTATGTGGAAGGTATTCTTGTATTACGAATTGTGAATGACAGTCTTGTAAATATATCAAATAACAGAATTTGAAGAATTAAATTTATGTTTGGTTTTAGAAATTTTACATAATTTTATTGATTTAAGTTTTTAAATACTACGATTTATTATTTTAAATTGATAAGTTCTTTACATTTATTGAGTTCATTATATATGTTTTCATAGATAGGTGATCCTCTTGAATATTTTAAGAGGTTTCTAATATCAAATAAAAAATTCTCACTGCATGCATAAAATTATTTTTTTTTCATTCAAAAATACCTTAAGTACTTTGATTATTTATCTAATATCATTTAATTTAATTTGCTATTTCATTGAATGAAAAAGGAAAGCTTTGAGTTCCTTATTAATTCCTACATTTTTATTAATTTTTGAATATTCTTATGACCATATTCAATGGCTCCTGGAATTTAATTTTATTCCCAAATACAAAATACATTATTTTTAGTTTTGTATTAAATAAAAAAAATAAGAAAAAAGAGAGAAAAAAGGAGAAAAACGACTTGTTACCAAAAGTACGATGTTTTCAAAGAACAAGAAAAAGTTCTACTTGCAATTAAAAAAAAGTCTCAACTTTTATCAAAAATAGAGCGTATATTATGTTTTTAAAATAAGAAAAACTTGCGACATATCTTTAGAAATTTGAAGTATCCATAAAAAATTGTTTTTATGCTTTCAGTACATGTAAAAGTACTTGAGCTAAAAAAATGTAGTTCTTAAAGGCGACAAAGCATAAAGATATGTAGCGCAAATAAAAAAAAATAAAGAAAACAATTTTATGTTTTGACTTTTATTTAAAATATGATCGCGAGAAAAATAATTTTTTCTGGATTTTACTTATAAAAGAAATACAAACAATTATTTTTTTACAAATGAGTTGGATTGATAAAAAAATATTTATAAAAAGGGTATCATCGTTATTTATTTAAGTGTTAATCACAAAAAAATGAAGAATTATTTGTTTATTGAGTATAAAAATCTGGTTTTTTAAATATTGCCAATTTAATTCATGTAAAATTTTCCTTGGATGCTCCCACTTTTAAATCTCTAATGAATAAGAAATGTTCTTTCAATTAAATAAATGGGGCATATGACAGTTTCAGTTTTAAAAATGATTAAATAACTAAAACTATTTTTTTTCGCTCTGTTTTCTGTATCAAATGGTTTTGTTAATTTTTTTATTTGCTGTTGTTGTATCTTATTGCTCTTTACAAGCCCACTGACAGTTAGTCATCAGCGATTTAAGCCAAATAAGCACCTCTTGTTTTTTTAATAGCACCAGGTAGGGTCAAGAGTACGACAAGTACTGTTGGCCCTACGAAGAGTAAGTTTTTATGTGTATACTGTATTAAGAAATGTGCCCAAAATTAACTTCGCAACTCATGAAGAAAGAATAAAAACATATTCTAACGCTATTACCCCAAATTTCTCTTAGATATTCATAATTTCACACTATTCAGAAATTTAATAACTGACATTGAAATACTTACTCTGGGATTAGAAATAAAATTCTGAAAGATGAACAGAGGAGTCTCAAAATGTCTTCTTAGAACGAAAATTCTGCGAAGAATTTTAAAATATCTGACTGTACTGCCTGTTTCAGTATTTGAGACGGACACTTTAAGACGATTTCATCTCATTACGGGGAGAGAGAGAGGGATGAGCGTAAATTCCGGAATTTTTGGTCATTCTTTTACCTTGATTTTCATACTATTATATACTTTTTGCTCAATTTTTTTACATGTATGGGAATAACGTGTCGTTTCTGACATTTTTTTAATTCAGTCTGCTAGTAAATCGAGTTAACTTTATTGCCAAATGAAAACAACCCTTCTTTTCATGTCTCTGTTCAACCGTATTTTGATTAATTTAACTCATCTTAACGCTTGCGCAAAGCGTGGAGCATTTTAGAATCCGTTGTCAAACTATAATGTAATTAGTTTATAAGAGTTTTATCTCTTTTAATTTATCGTAAGTTTTTTTTTCTTTTTATAAACCAAGTATTAAAAAAAGAATGCATTGTAATCGGCAAAACAATTATATTTCGAGATTTTAATGAATCTTTATGTTTGTGATATGGGTGTGAAAAAATCATTTACGGTAATAGACTTGGAGATCTCGATAATAATACGTTAACACAAAAATGCAAACATCTATACAATAGATATTCAGTATGTTGTCACGATATTTAAATAATGGAAATCCATCTAATTCTGTACAAATTTTTAAATTTAAATTGTCTGTCCACACAAATGTGTATGAATATGTTCATTCAAAATTTCAACAAGAAAATTCATTTGAATTAAATAAATATTTTTATTATAATTGCAGATTTTTTAAAATTCAGATTTTGTTTTAAACCCGGCATTTGCTAATATGTATAATTTATAAAAGTAACTCTTCATACATGTGAATCGTGTGTGCATTTCTTTCTTGGTGTGTGGAGTGAAATCAACGAGATTCGTATATGTATGTATATTCCTTTCTTGGTATGTGGAGTGAAGTTAACGAGATATGTGTGTGTGTTCCTTTCTTGGTGTATGGAATGAAGTCAATGAGATATATAAGACATTTTTTATTTTTAACGGCTGTTTTGGCCACATACTTTTTTTAATGTGTGATTTTATATCCGAATTTTATTTTGTCATATTGAACAAAAAGGATTTTCATGATTTACATAAAGAAACCAAAAATATTTTGGGATGGATTATTTAAGACGCACAGTGCTCTAAGTAATTATCAAAGATCATTTTATATACACAGTTATCATAATATCACTTAACAGAAAAAAAATGTGTATTTTTTATACGATTTAAAAGATTGAATTAGACATTAATATGCAATAAACGCATTGAAAATATCTTATCTTTAATTTTTTTGCTCATTAATGATTAATTACCTACCAAATATGAAAAGTGACTTCTTAAATTCGATTTAAAAAGTGTTCACCTTTTTTTCTGTCTTACAAATCTTCAACAACCATATCCAAGAATATTAGTTTTTTTTCTCGTTCCAACTGAAGTAAAAATGAAACAAATACATTCTTGGCTTTTGGCGAAGGAATCAATTATTCAAATGGAAAGAATTTACTTTTTGAAAAAAGAAAGAATTCTTTTGAATATCTTACGTTCATTCTTTTGAATTTTTTTAATGTCTACATTTCCTTTAAAAATATTTGAACTGACATTTTCACCTTTCTTTTTTTAGAAAGTAGCGTATTCGTTACCTTTCATTTAATTTGAATAGCATCCAAGTTTAAAGAATAAAATAGATCTTCATAATTTATTTAGCTTCTCCATCAATATAATTGCCTTTAATAGGAAAATCTGTTATATTTAGTAATTCTGAGTGTGAGTTTTCTTAAAAGGAATGGAACTTTTAAATGATAAATTTTTAAGCTTTTATTTTTTTTTACTTCAATTTGAACTTACATTTATTGAAAAGCATGTAACTGTTTTAAAAAATATCATACACATATCACATTATCATATAAGGAAGTTCCTTTTTTAAAATCTATACTAAAGTAATTTATTCCCTAACATTATTTAAGTTTTTATTTTGCAAAATATTTGTAATCATTAATTTCGCTTTATGATATTTGAATAAAAATGCTTGAAGAATGTGGAATTGCATATTGTTCTTATGAGACTTCCAAACTTCTCTAATAATTTTTAAATACAAGATTATTTATATAGAATTTAACAAAAATAAAGCCTTTTTGTAAACCCTATTATTAATTTACTTTGATAACTAAAATTTTCCTAGAAATTACAATTATCCAAATTTCTATAGTTGTTCTATGCGTGACCATCTCGAATCTCGATTTTCTAATTTTTAGTGAATATTGATCCTTAAACCTGTGACTTTGAAATTTCAGAACAATCCAACAAGTATTTAGGGAGATATGGAGTTATTTTATCTAACACGATATCAGGTGCCAGGCCCACTCCCTTAATCAAACTTATTTCATGTGCGAGTAGTCAAGCCGTTTAATTTTTTTTTATTTGAAATAAAAAGTAGGAAATTTATTTGAAATTGTAACGGTTAAATTCGTGTTTGTTTATGGTTTAATTGCTTTTGTTCTTCATTTTGAATGAATTTCGCACTTGTTATTATAATCATTTTGGAATCGAAACTATGCATTTCAAAACTTCAGAATTTATTTATTGCTTACGTGCTTCTTAATTCATTTTGGGAATGCCTTTTAATAAAAGGAAATCCCATTCTCTTGCTATGGATAACAAGAAATGTAAAGAAAGGAATCAAACAGCTCAATCTGTGAATGAATCACATTTATTAAATGAAACCGATTGAAATTCGCGATTGTCAGATAGAATGAAATCAAAACTAGATGATAAAACTGGAACTTGTTTGGAAGAAAGCATAAATAATTTTGTATCAAAAAACACATTTCAAAGTTGTTTTGCAATAAGTTTATCCAGATTTCCTTAAAAAAACTGTGAATTTGAAGTTGGGTGCTGAATCTGGTTTTTTATATGAGCTGAAAGTTATAAGCAACTATTGTTGTGAAATCAACTTCATCTTCAAATTATGCTGATGATAAATTAAATTGATAATTTAGATTGAATTAGTAAATCTTATAAGTGTTTAACACAGTAAAGTATATTATTATTGCATTGAATAATAATACACTGTATTGTCTTGTTATACAAATATTTGTACACTATTTTTTTCCTTCATTTTTAAATATGTCGTTACTGCTTATATCACTTAATGCTTTGATTGCTTAATCTATATACTTCATATTAACACAAAATGTTTATAGAATCATCTTTGAATGATAATATATATTGTTTAAAATATTTTTCATCTGAACTGTAAGTTATATGCAGCTATTGTGAAAAAATCAACTCGACTTCCTCTTCAAATTATGCTGATAATAAACTCGATAGTTAAAATTGAATCAATAAATCTCATAAGTGTTTTGCACAGAAAAGCACATAATAAAACATATTGAATTGAATAATAATACATTGTATTGCCTTGGTATACAAGCATTTGTACACTGTTTTTTTTGTTGTTGTTTTGTCATTTCCAAATATGTCGTCACTGCATCGATCAATAAATGCTATGATTTTTTCTTCTTTATACTTCAGATTAACACAAAACTTATATAGAATTATGTTTGAATGATAATATATTATTTAAAATATTTCATATTGAAAATTCATACTGTTTCATATTTAAAATTTTGGTACTTATGTTTTTGAAACTGTGTTTCGTCGCATGCATTATCTAGAAAATTTACGCACTTCAAAATGGCTTGTTTAATTTGAATTTCATTGAAATGGGCTAGGAGTTTTATTGTATATTATTAGTTATTTGATACACGGAACTAAAAATCATTTAATAACCATTATTACTAAAATAATACTGAGTAAAAAAAAGAACATTTTGTACTTTTCCCCCCATTTTTCCAATAATTTCTACATATGATAATAACCATTAATAAATATGATAATAAAGCATATTAATAAAATTTTTATCTTAGCACTTACAAGTGCCATGCTATTGCTCTAAAAAAAAACTAACTTGATATGAATTATTTTTATTATAGTTTTATTGTGTTGAAAACTTTAAAGTTGTTTTTCTCAATTTGCTTTTTTCAAAATTCTGTCAGTTACAAGATGTTAAAAGTCACTCACATTTTATTGTATTTACATGAAATTTTTTCTGCTCACTCTTAAATGTAGGCTTAATATAATTAGGGATGTAAAAATTTTGATTAGATTATTTTCTAAAAATGTTCAAACTGAAAAAATCTGATTTTTTCCAAAAAACTTCACAAAATTTTGTGGAACATTTTTTTTTTCACAAACTAATACAGATATCCAAATTCCTATCGCTAATTTTGTTACATATATTGTGATGTCCCTTTAAAAGAAATTCGGAGAAAATATTTTGAAAATTGTACAAGAAGAAGCATTTTTCAAAAATGCTTAATTTTTTGAAAAAATTCAAAATATTTAAATTTGCAATTTTTAAATCTGAAAAATATTTTAGAAATCTAAGTTTCTGCACAATTAAGTATCTATCACAAAATTTAATAACTTTATTAAAAATTGTGGAAAATTTTTTGAGGTGCCGAATCCCTTTAAGAAAAGGGAGGCACACTGTTGAAAAAAATCGCAAGGGGTTAGAGTTAGAGATTTCGTCTGTCAAAAAAGCAACGAATTATCATTTTTAAAAACGTATCCAATTTTGCGATGGAATAGACAATCGTTCAGATATTGCCATACGTTGTTATAGTGTAGAATCATCTTATTGCAGAATTAACCCAATAATTACTTCCTCTGAGGGAGCAACCACGTTGAGATCGTGTAGAGACCTTAAGATAATACAATATTTAGGACGTAGAAAACGCCCATTATTTTAGAATCAGACTGATACTCCATTACTCTAGGCGAATTTCGCAACCACATCGAGATCGTGTCATGGTAAATTGTCCACTAATTCTCTTTTCAAAAAAGTATAAGAACGAATGTTGCCTAGGACGTAGAAAACGTTAATCTTTTTAGAATCAGAATGATATTCCATTACTCTAGGTGAATTTCGCAACCACATTGAGATCGTGTCATGGTAAATTGCCCACTAATTCACTTTTCAAAAAAGTATAAGAACGAATGTTGCTTAAGACGTACAAAACGTTAATCTTTTTAGAATCACACTGACATTCCATTATACTAAACGAATTTTCTAAGGTTTAAAATCATAAATTTTGGCAATGGACTCTGCGTTAAAGCGAAAAATAGTCTAGCTGTAAATAGAAGTTTGTTGGGGGAAACATCTATCTCCAACCTTAAGCCACATATCTACACAGAAAGTGTTGAACTATGTTTTAGAGATAATGACGTCACCTATTGGTTTCATCCAGTGATATCTGCGGCGATTTCAATGCTAGAATAATTCTAGCTGTTGCCAGACAAAACTCCTATAGTTTCAGTTACAGAATAAATTTATTTGTGCTAAATAAATCAGTTACAAAATTTTTATTACACTATTCGTTTTGTTCCATTTAGTACAAATTACATTGCATTTAAATCAAAATATAAATTTTCTTGACAGTGTAAATTTATGTTACTTCGAAATTGTAAATCTTAAAACAGATACAAAGATTGTTTATTGACACGGATGCAAACATTTTTTGTTTGGAATTTAGGTGCAACGTTTTCACTAAATCTAAAAGATATTTCAACTGATTGTATATTTTTCCAAAATTTTCTACCTTTCCGTAAAAAAAAAAATTTTTTTGGGTTATGAATCTTTATGAAGCTAAACATTATAAATGTATTTTCTTGTAATAGTATCTGTAATAATAAGAAAGGAGAAAGAATTATACTCTCAGCTGTAATAAAAACGAATCTCACTCAAATATATATGAGTTTCAATTTTTTAAGGTTAAGGATGCTTGACTTATTATGTGAAGATCAAAAATAATTCAATCATCACTTATTAAAAGAAAAATTTCATTAGTTAATTTTTTGAGTTTTTCGAATAAAAGAGGTCCCAAATTGGTGTTCATATGTCGGTATTATTATTATTAGTTTGAAATTGTGTATAACTGTAGAAGTTGACCTTATCTGAAGTAAAGTCTAGAAACAGAACAAAAACACTCTATTTAAAATTGTAAGAAAAGTTATCTTTGGGTCAATTGTTTATATAAATCAAAGAGTAATTATCACTTTTTTATTCCAAAAAAAAAAAAATAATAACTGATGAAAGTTTGTTATCAATAAGCTCTTTATAAGTATGTCTGGATTATTTAGAAGATGTTTTTTTTTTTTTCATTTTTACGCTTATTACATTGTTACATACTGCTTAAATGACACTTTAAGAAAGAAAAATCTGTGTTTCAAAATTTGATTCTTTTTTTATTACTTTTAATCTTCATGTCGAATTTAATATTTCATTTTTTGAAGTTACAATTAAATTGTAAAGTTCAATCAGGCGAATGACAATCTTAAAATACACATGAAAATTTCAAATAAATTATTTTTTAGTTATTGATATTTAATAGTATAAATCATTTTAGTATTAATTTGACACATTTATTTGAATAGACATTATTACCTGGAAAATACATAGCATATTTTCAAAGATTTTTTAAATTTCAGGATTTTGCAAGCACATTTTAAAATATTTTGTTAATTGATTGCATTTCTTTAAATTTAATATACAATTTCACTATTATGCACGTTTATCAATGTTTTGTTTATGTATAACTATAATATATTATAAATATTGTAAGTAGGAATTTTGAGAAGAATACGCAAAATTTTGTTTGCAAACTTTGTCTGAAATTTGGAAATTTTTAACATTCTTTGTAAAAAAATTAAAATTTCACACATATATAATATAAACTATTATTATATCGTGATTATATTTTATATAATAGAAAAGTAATATTTTCGTTTCAAATATCAAGAAAACTAATTTTATAGAAATCAAATAAAAATGATGTTGAAGAAAATATATAACGGAATTCTCAAATGAATGAAATATTCTGTTTGTAACAATAAGCTTGAATTTTATCGAAAATAGAATCAAGGGAGAATAAAATATTTACTACATGTTATTAGACATATAAAACATTCAGGAAAAGAAATAATTTTACTTTTAAAATTCACAGTTAAAATCCAATAACGGAAAAATATTTTCTTAAGACGACAACGTACTTTTAAAGTAAAAAGAAATCAATGCTCTCAAATTGTCTTGCTATTAAAAATGTATTCATGAGAAAATAAAAATTATTGCTTATTCTTTTATTCGAGTTATTTTAGGCATATAATTAGCAGTTTGGAAAATCTCAATTAAAAGATGAGCTTAGCTTCTAATTAATGATTTCAGAAATATAAAATAGTTCATAAAAATACACTCTTAAACATTTTTACAGATTTTCAAAGAAAAAAGTTAATTTATCTTCGAATTTCATCTTTTAAAATTTAAAAATCTTACTAAAACTTATTGTTTCGTCGGGAAAAAAAAATCAGTTGATGATTTTAAAATTTATTAATGTTATTAAATGACTAAGAGATATAGCTTAAGTAGATTGAAATAAAAATATGAAATGTAGGATCGCAGATTTCAAGTTATCTTGTGAGAACATTATTATTTTGAAGCAATTTTGTATCTTAATTAATTTAAATCATAAACAGTTTAAACTGGTTTGAAACATTCACGAGACTTTTCTATCGCTCCTTATCCCTCTCAATATATAATGATATTTTTTTTAATTTCATTTTCAATTTTTCTAGTTAGCAAACAATGTTTGGAGCTCAACCGATTTTGAAATGAGAAAAACCCATTGTTTTTTCTAAATGTCGTTGCATTCCTAATCCGATAATCTCGTGATTACTTCAAATCGGTTTAAACTGGTTATTGACTTAAATTAATTAAAACAATTCGTAAGAATTCAGAGAATGAGTTATTTGGAAGTCAAATTGTAACTTTAGTTTTCGATAAATAGCCGATTGTGACAGTCTTCTGCAATAATCCTAAAAGCAAAAAATGGATACCTCAAAAGCTATAAATAGCCAATTTTTTAACGCATTTCAAGGTTTCATCATTCTGTTGCCTATGCATTTTGAGGCTTCAAGTACCTCAAATCCAAACATAATGTTCTGGGCCGCGACAGCCTGATTGGTAGGACGTTGTACTCGCATCCCTTTGGTGGTGAGTTCGAACACCACTCCACCGACTTGTGTGATGACTGAGCGCATAGTCTGGCGTGATCACTAAGTCCTCCATACCACGAGGCTACTGGTTCAGAGTTCAATTCTTTCGTTCTCTGATTCAAGTCTAAATTATGATTTGTAGATGAGTGAATGAAATGTAAGAATGATGCCCACCCCATAAAACAGGGTGAGAAGCATGAGTAGCTGATTCGTACTTTTGGTCCTAGGTGGCGCTACTGAAAAGAAACAAGAGACTCACAATCCGGATTAAATCACAATGGCTCTTTAGCCAGCTGGCTAGTCAATGAAAATGCTATTAGAAACAATAACAACAATATCATGTTCTCGATAATAAGGCAACAGTAGCAATAATAAAAATTTAATGATCAATTTTGGGAATAATAATAATTTCTTTTTAATACTTAAGTTATTTATTTGCATCCAATTTTAAAGAATCCATCAAAAAGTAATCGCTCTAATCAGCATCTAAAGCAATCAAATTTTAATAAAATTTAAAGTTTTAAAAATTTTCTCGCCAAGTCAGTGCTCGCCAAATTCATGACAGATCCTAAGTTTACAGTACAGATATGGGAATCAAAATTAGATTTCAAAGAAAATGTCTTTAAGAACGTAAGCAAGATGCAGTCATCAGGCTAATTGATTTAATACTTCTGTGAACTATTGAAGCCGCTATTTCAAATCGTGGAATAATTATTATTTTCTAAACTGTCAGAGGTAACTAGCCTTATACTTCTAATCGGATAATTGCATTAAATGACTTTAAAAATTGTATTTGATATTGTTTTAGTCAGTAAAATGAATTCTGATTTTTTTTTAAATATTAACTTTGCATATAGTGAGCAGCAGTAAGAATATTAATTTGATAAAAAAAATTGATTTATTTTAATTTTATATTTCAAACAAAAAAAATTGCTATATTTTGAGACAAAACTGAAACAAATACTGAGTAGAGAATTTCGTTAGATTCGGCATTTTTTCCAATTAATCAAGTTTAAATTACTCCAATCGACAGTAATTTTAATATCGCAATTAAAATTATTTAAGATTAATCTTTCAGTCTAGACGAATCTTACTTACTTATATAATGCCTATACTCTAATGCATTTTATATGTACTATCTCTCTGTATAATTTATATTTTTATATACTTTTTACCATATTTTAAGTATGCATGGATTCTTTCTTTAATTATTAACTTTTAATCGTAAAACAATTTTTGCATAACGAAAGACAATTATAAATAGAATAAAAATTTCTAATGGAATTGTGTTTGCGTATTATAGTCTAATGGTAGTCACTAATTATGTACAAAAAAGCCAACCACCCCGCTACAAATGAACGGGGTGGTGGGTTGAATGCAAAAAGAAGTACAACAATAATGGGTTTAAACAAATAATCCTTCGTTTATATGGGGAGATGAAACAAATATCAAAATAAATAAAATAATTGTTGTACTTGTGAGTAATACAGCCACATAATCGTAGCAAATCAAATGGTAAAAGTGTTCCAGCTTAAGATATTGAAAAAAATTAATTTATTGTAAATAAAGGCTTTTGCTAAAACTGTTGATCCTTGTCGATTACAAGTTTTTATTTTATTCTAATATTATGTAAAAAGACAATACATCAAATTTACAATCAAATATTTAAATTCATATTATTCCTTCAAAAGCCTTTTTGTGAAACATTTTGTCCAATTTTGTATCTCATTTCAAAATACAGAATAAGCGTATTAAAATACATTATGATTAAAAAAGATTTTATTCAAAATTAGTATACTACATCTTTTCCTATGACTCTAAATCCTATTCCTAAAGACATCATAATAATTAAATTTCTGTCAACCACAATTTCTTTTTAAATAAAATTGTTATTTGCTGATTAAGGTTTAATTAGCTAATTGGTTCGTCCATGAATATGATTTTAATGCTATCTTGATAAGATAATCAAAGATAGAATAAAAAAGATTTTTAACAGATGAAGTTTAAAAATAACATTCGTTAAGAAGTTTAAAAATAGCAATTATTAATTAGTAAAAGAAATTAAATTCATGACATTCACTTCAATTCTTCAAAATTAGCCGGAAGGATTTGAATCTATTTTCTTTAATTTTTATTTTTTTTTAATTTTTGCAAGCTTGATTATCTTAAATTTGTCGAAAAAGGAGAAATGCATTAGTTTTAACTCTTAAACTGAAGTATTACAATGTGTCAAATGAATAATGTAATTTAAAAATTTTCTTGGTATGTTTGCTTGATTTGCAAATAATTTTTTTTTGTTCAAAATTTTAAAAAGAGTCATTTAGGCTAAGTGCAGATTGGTAAAATAAATGTCCTGTAGTATTAAATTGAAATTAAATCTACGAAAGAAAATTAATTTATATTTAAGTTCCATTTTTAAGTTTTATTGTTTCATCAACTAATTCTACATAATGTATGGATGGTTTTAAAAGATAATTTTAAAGAAAGATGGTTTTTTAAAAAACAGAACCTTATCTAACCTTTAACAAAACAGTTTTAAGAGTTTGGAAATTCTCAAGGTCCTCTCGCCATTTAAATGCACGTTTTGGTTTTTAACTATTACAACTGGTATAATGTTACCTAAAAGAGTTAAATCCTTACTCAAGAAATTTCCATAAAAGAGAAACTTCAGATGCTGCATTTTAATTTTGAAGTGCTCTTAAGTTTTAAGTTCTTGAATATAGGATTTTCTTCTACATGTACACGCATTTTACTTGAACATCGTGTAGCATGCAGGCACCACACAGAATTCATAGATAAACTAGTATAAACCTGTCAGATAACATCATATCATTTTCAGCTTTCAAAACACTGTTTCCTCCTCACGAAGCACTTTCAGGGTTTATTTTTATAAATGAAGAATTATTTACAGTAAAATATTAACCTGTTGTAAATGAAAAATTCAAATAATTCCTCTTTTCTCCTTCAAACGTGATTATTCATGAGTATTCATTTACAGGAATTTTCCCATTAAATGGACAAATTCCTATAGATGGTACCCAGGATCTGTATTACCTAAATATAGTGACTTTTATTCCCTATTAATAGTTATAGAGATTAAAAGCCGCAATTTATTTTTTATCTCCAGTATATTCAATATTCAATCATTTTACATTTTTTTACAAACATGCATTTTATCAAATTTTTTATTATATAGAGGTAGGATGAAAAAATTTGATTCAAATAATCAGCGAGTCCTGGCCTAGTGTGTCTTCCCCATGACCTGGGCGTCCTGGGTTCGAGTCCTGGTTCAGACATGGTATTTCTTTACCTTGTGCTCTATGAGGTGCGTGAAAGAGAACCGTCTCAAAAAGTGTTTATGTTCGCGATTGCGTGAGTGTCATCTTCATATGAACTAGAAGTTAGACTTCTGCACTCGGATGCTCAGGAAACTTTACTCTAAAACGTTACTGCATAGACTCGGCTTAAAATCGCTAATTTCGTAAGTGAACTTGTCTATAACAAGTGCCATAAATAAAGAATATTATATGATAATATTAATCCAATTTTGTACTAAATGTCATAATGTAATCATTGATAAGTAATTAAAATTAACTACTATATATCGCATCTTCTAGTCTGTACATAAATATAAAAATGATAATTAAAAAAACATAATAACTTTAATAATTGAAATCCTGTGAACGATTTCTGTATCTAAAGTATAGATTTGATCAAATTTTGTGTTAGACTTGTAGTGGAAACTTTATAAATTAGATAAAAACCTCATATTACGCTTTGGTCTAGTGGTTACGTTATTTGGCTAAGAACCAAAAGCTTGTGAGTTCGATCCCCGCTGTCGCCAATCTTAACATTGGTGACCTACGACGATGAAACTAAATAAATACACATACCTTCGTGCAGCTGTTGTGGTGCCCTTTACCCGGAGCAAAAAAATAAAAAATAACTTCTTGCATACAGCCGACCACCGCACCACCACTGAACGTAGCAGTACCGACAGGATTTGTTGTGTTAACTGCTGAAAAATAAATAACTAGGTGATAAATAATCAGCCAATAAATAATAATAATAAAGGTGATGACTAATCAGCCAATAGACATTTAAATAATGAAGCTGGTAAATAATTAGTCAAAAATGGATAAGGAAATTTTTATTCAACAGCCAACAGGATCACCACTAAACAGCAACAAATATATTGTTCGTCTCTCCTCTCATTGGCGGGTTAGTATTTTAGTGGCAGCTTTATAAGCCAGATAACCTCTTCAAGAATGGGTGGTCGCTTTCTTCTTGTGGTCATGTTATTTGACTACGAGCCCTTGCGCTTAGAGTTTGATTCTTGCTACAGCCATTAGAAACAGACTCATCGAAGATTTGATTGATTCTCGGTACTTCCTCATACACGTAAGCCCAGCTCGATAATTCAAAAAAAGAAAACAACAACAACAAAAAACATCGACTTAAGTTAATGGAATTTGTTATTTAATGTTGATCCAAAAGGACATTTTTGAAGAACAAAAAAATCCATACAATGGTTATTTATTGCTTTTATAAAGCTGTTATATGTGGTGCTCTGAAAATAAAAATCTCAAAATTCGTAGCTTTCATGGTTTTTACCAATGTTCATAATTTCACAAAGAGTAGAAGTGGGATATTATATTTTTAAGAGTGTTGTTGTTTCTACTTTTCTTTATGAAATTTTAATTTTTCTTCTTTGATTGCATTTCAAATACTGATTTGAAATAGTTAAAAGTAATTGCTGCTATCCGTTTGATAACAACAATTTTTCCCCGAGTCTTACTGAAAACGAGATATTTAGTTGTTATATGTATAGCGTATCACAGAATAAGTACATAGAATAAATATTTTCCTATAAAACATGTTATCACTAAATAAAAAATCGTTCTGTGATCTACCTCTTTTATATTTGAAATAATATGTTCATTAAAAGCAGCTTTACATCTATTACAATTATTTAATCAAAAAAATTAAACATCGGAATAACATTTAAGTTAAAATAGTTTTTTAAAAGTAAATTAAAACCATTCACTTGAAAAAAAAAATTATAAAATTTTATGTTTCAGCTGACTTTTAAAGATGAAGATAAATTTAGTTATAAATATATTTTATTTTTATAAAACTGCAAAAATTTTTCGGCTTATAGATGATTCCATGAGAGACATTATAATGTTGTTGAACAAACAGTAATGACCTGAGCTATAAATGATCTATGATATATCTCTTATTATTATATCTTTTCATATTAAATAAACATTTCTAAGCATTCCATCGTATCTATGTCATCAAATTATATAGTTTGTTTGTTTGTTTTCGTAATTTTTATTTCTAATGTTTAAAAGGAAATTCTGTTTAAATATATCAATTGTTTCAGAATCCATCCCAACAGAATAATTAATTGTGCACAAAAATGAGCTGTTTTCTCTGCTTTGTTAAATTGCATTATCACTAACACTTACAAAAAACATTATGCTGAAGGTTTTGTACAGTTTTAGAGTCCTTTAGAAGCAGCTTTAGTTAAAATTCTAAATATAGAAGATTATTTTTTTAATGTGTCATTTGTTGACTTTTTTCAAGGATACATTTGCATCGTGAATTTTCTTGATAGAAAAGCTTTTCTTAAAATTTTCAGATATTGATTTTCATTTCTACTGCATGACTTTCCAGACTCCATCAATCTTAATGGGTCTGCACTTAGAAAGAACTAGTTTCATCAAATCATA
The DNA here is from genome assembly GCA_026543055.1 of Argiope trifasciata. Taxonomy (NCBI): domain Eukaryota; kingdom Metazoa; phylum Arthropoda; class Arachnida; order Araneae; family Araneidae; genus Argiope; species Argiope trifasciata. The sequence continues at coordinate 1,337,338 of JAPMOQ010027620.1, read as the reverse complement.
GGATCAATAGTCGATATTTGAAATCTCAAGAGTTTTTGCAAGAATGTGTTATAAAGTTATATATGCAATATTTGTAGCAGTATTCACTTTTTAAAGGAAATCAAAGATGTTTTTTGAAGTAGGACTTACTGTACATTTTGATGATTTTTCGCTTTTCAAAAGTCACTAGGATGAAAAAAAAATTTAAAGTTTCATTAAATATCAGGTGTAAAACTTTTTCGTGGTAGTATATAAGTTTAATTTAGCATTACTTCCCCATTCTTCTTATTTTAAATTATACATTGCCAGAGAACACTGAGTCAATCATAGACTCCTTATCGAAAATTTCTTTGCATCAACATAATTAGGTTTATGCATCTTATTCTTTTTGTTTTCGATAATAATTATACCCATTTTTGTTGCAGTCATTTAGGTAAACTCATGTTATATCAAAGATCACAATATAATCTATTTATTATTTTGTGAAATAGTCTTCTTACAAAGTTTTACAAAATATTTTAAGCTTAACAACTTGCATCGGTAAAAAAATTGTGAACATTAGATTTTATAGCTTTTTGGAGTTGGGATTTGTTTGTGTTATACTTCGTTCATTTCTGCTTTAGCTGTATTTAAAAAATTTGTAATTTACTTATGATTCAGTAAATTTTTCACTTAATATCAATTGTTTCACTTCAGAACTATTTAAAATAGCACCTTCCTTTTCCTGGTATTTATTTGATGCTTTTTTCATGTAGAAATAATGATTGTCGTTTTTTCCCAATCTAATCAATATTATTAAATTTTGAGTCAAGAAATTGGGATGCAATACATTTTACAACGTTTATGGGACATGAAATATTAATATTTTTCTTTAGAAAGTGCACAAACGTATCTTTCTTTCCACAGTTTGTTTATAAGCAAAATTTTAAAAGAAGGCTATATTTAAAAGGAGTTTTTCATTATGTTTTGTTTCATTATTATTACCGTTTATCATTATATTTAGATGCATTATTATTGTTTATCTTTATGTTTCGATCCCTTATCATTATTATTAATGTTCATCATTATGTTTCGATTCATTATTATTAATACTTAACATTATGCTTAGATTCATTATCATTAATAATTTTCATTATTTTTAGATTTATTATCATTAATACTTATTATTATGGTTATATTCCTTAATAATTATCATTATGTATTTCATACTTAAATTGTTATTATTTTAAATAATAAAATGTTTAGAGATTATTTTATAACATACATGTTTTCTTACACTTTTTTTTTTTTGAAATCGTTTTTAAAATAGGTAAAAACATTGTGAATATATCCAAAAGTATAAGAATTGCATGATTTCAAATATAGCACGAGTGATTAAAATTAGATAAAAAGAAATAATCAGTTAATAATGTTGTATCTTTCATACAGATTTTTTTTCTTAATTAATTCCTTAACAATCATTCAAAACATAAGCAAGTATTTTTCAAAAAAAAAAAAAAAAAAAAAAAAGTTAACAAATTATTTTTCAAACAGCAAATGGAGCTTATCAGAGTATATTTCAGTAATAATATATTATTCAGAGTATTGTTCAATAAGTAATTTTTGCCATTTTAAGATAAGCATGAAAATAAAATTATGCAAGTTTGGAACAATTCATCGATCACTGCACGTCACAGCATCAGGCGAGGGTTCACCAGATGAACACTCACATTCCTCATGCATTCGGTGCTGCGCCTTAAAATTAGAGGTTTGGCAATCTGGTAATTAAAAGCATTATCTTTGACAACGAGGAAAATTTTGATGAATGGGTGCATTACCGTGAATGCTGCTGGAAACTGCTTATTAAAAGAAGCTTGTGGACACCTCTAACTATGACTTACTATTACTATGAAGAACTGATTATCATAATATAGTATTAAATGTTGAGAGATTTATGACAAATGCCTAATGGTATGTTAAATTATAAGATCTATAATTTTCTGTTATATAAGGTTCTAAAATCTAATCGAAAAATGCATGTTAAATGATTGATAATAAAGAACAAAAATCAGTAAAGAAAATAGCATTGTGGCCCTCCAAAAGTTCCTCGCATACTCTCCATTATTGGGGATTTCATAAAGAATGATTTGCTTGGCACTGTCGTAAAAAAATTATTATGTATAAATTTTTGGCTAAATTTATCCTTTTTATTGAATCTGTCGTGTTATTCTTCATAAATCGTTATGGCTAGTTGTGATTTTTCAAGGATAAAAATATCCTCGAATTCAGTTAATAGTATCCAAAAATTAAATTTACGATGCAGGCATCTTTTATTCTCGATTGATTGTTGCAAGGTTTTTAGTTTTGTTTAGTTTAGAATGTCCCGTTTTAAAGAAACACTAGGGCTATTTTGGAACGAATTTCTTAATAACGATACCTGAACTGGCACTCTTACTCCACACCACACCACACCATATACACTAGCTAGAGGAAATTTGGCTAGAACTGATTTAACGTGCAGAAGACTCGTTTACATTACGTTTCTTCGGTGGAATCGAATTATGAATCTAAAATCCTCCAGTTCCAAAGCCGAGACCTTACCACCAGGCCCCGTGCAGATAGTAACAAAAATTTGGCACAAAACTGCACTTGTTATCACAAAATCCCATGCTTTATTTGATATATTTGTCATTGCATTTTAGAATGATTGTGTCTGAAGTTACAAATTGACAGACAATCATAGACAAAATTTACCCTACTGATTGAAACAGAAATTGAACCCAGAGAGAGCTACATTGGTAGCTTTGAAATTACATAGCGAATTTTATGTATTTATATCATCGTGTTTCTGAAAATATAGACCGTCAGATGATCAGTCCGTTGATAGATCATCTGCATATATTAATCTATGTAACAAATTTTATCTATCTAATTATATTCGTTTATTATCTCTTCTTTTATTCGGTCAGTCAGATTTCCTTCGAACGGATTATGCTCAAAATTTTATAGAAATATGTGAATTTGAAGACAATATATGGAATTTCATCTGTCTATCTCAAAGCTTTTTTGTGTTCTTTTTATCGTTGTCAGCAGATCGACGGATATTTTTCAAAAGTGTGTTAATCGAATGTTTTGAGGTATAAAAAGATTCGTCAAACTACCATTTTAATCTGGTTAGTGACTTACATTAATTTAGACATTGCCTTAGTAAATAATGTTCTCACATGATAACTTGAGATTTTGGATCGAAGATTTACTTTTTTCTTATTTTTTCTTTTAAAAATCGTATTTTTTAATGGATTATCTATTAAGGAATAAATACAGTGAAGCACCAAAAATATTTCTCACTATTTTGAAGTGTGTTTCCTCACTTTTTCGTCATGAAATTGCTGGATTTTTTTAACGTTTATTATCTACTAGCCGCCTTTGGCGACCAGCTGGTTCGCCATGAATAATGCGTTCTAAAATTTTCAATTAAATCACATATTCATGAGCCTTGAAATAATTCCGGGCATTGATAGGTCTGAAATTAATATTTTCTTTAAGATGATGAACGGAAAGTTCTAAAAGATTAAATTTAATTCAAATTCTAATTTAAAAATTCGAAAAAAGGGCTCCGAGGTGCACATTCCCGATCCCCAAAGTATACATGTAACAAATTTGGTAGCTGTAGATAACACGGCCTGGCCTATAGAGCGCCAACACAAACACATAGAGCTTTATTATAAGTATGAATAAAAAATATATCTTATTTTTTTCTTTAAAATCAGTACAAAATTTAAGAAATAGTTAGTTAAAAAATTCAGTTATTAGTAGTTAAAGAGTCGGCAAATTTATTCGGAAAAACGGAGTTTAATGCTCTAATAATTTATCGGTTATGCTTCCAAAATAATAAAAAGGTTTTTTCGGTCATGTTGCCAAAATATTAAATATGTTTTTTTAAAAAAAGCGAAAAAGGGGAAAAAATTATTGAATAAATGATTTAGATGTTGCAAAGGACTACAGAAACCTTGGCTTTGCATTTATTTTTTTAGAAGCTATCACATTTTATAATGGAAAAAAATATTGATGATACAGATATTGCAAACGATTATAGAAATATGCATATCCTGTCTAAATTCCATCAGGTTTACCGTAAATAAAGAAGATTTATTGAATCAATGATTTAAATATTGCAAACGATTATAAAAACCTTTGCTTTTATTTTTTTTTAGAAAACATTGCATTTTATGTGTGTTTTTTTATTTTATCCAGTTACATGCTAAAAGTTGCATTTCTTTAGACTTGATTTGCGATGATAGGTTTTTTCTTATTTGAACTTCCGTCATTGTTTTCTTTTATTTTATCCAGTCACGTGATAAAAAAACTTGGTTAAAATATTTCTTTAAAAATTTTTTAAAAATAGAAGCTTATGTTATACATTAAAACACTGATACCATTAGAAAACTAATTTTTTTATCTTTAAATTGATGTAGAAATCATGTTTGTGCAATAATATTTTCGGAAGTTACAGCGGAAAAACGTCGAAATTTCGCTTAAATTTTAATTTATTCAAATTCTAATTAAAAATTCGAAAAAAGGGCTCCGAGGTGCACATTCCCGACCTCCAAGGTATACATGTACCAAATTTGGTAGCTGTTGGTCCAACGGTCTGGCTGGTAGAGCGCCAACACACACAAACACGCATTGAGCTTTATTATAAGTATAGATGCATGTCGATTTGAGGGGAGTATTACGTACTTGAATTCAAGATTCTTAAGCTCCGCACATAACAGGTGAATATAGTAATGTGATTATAAAACTACCTATGAAATAAATAACATCGAGCAATGTAACCGATAAAAAAAGGGCTTTATTCAAATCTGCTTACTAATTTATGCTTCCTATGCATTTACAACTCTTCCTTATGATTAATTAAATGAAAATTGAACTTTGAAATATTTCTCTAGACATCTAAACCCTCATCATTTAAATCAGCCTTAAACTCAAAACATCTTATGCAGCGAAAATAGTTAAAAATTTATTAGAGAATTGACATTTTTTTTAAAAATATTCTTCAGAATGGTCTTTTAAAATTTACCTACTTTATAATTTTTGTTTTTAACTTATGGTTTGGCAGTAGAAAGTCTTTCCATATTTCTCCATAACGGTTATTTTTACTTATCTTAGAATTTTTTCATGCCTTAAATATTTTTATAATTCGTTATTTTCACTTTATAGATTTCGAATTCTTTACTTAACATTTTTAATGGTTCAACAGGTCGAGGCAATTGGGATAAATGATGTTTATTTCATTAAATTTCATGAATTTCTTTTGTTTTATTCTGTTTAAATATTATGAATATCAAGATTTTATCATTCTTTATTATAATTATTCTCGTGCTTAATTTATTTTTTTTCAATTCCTGTAATTCATGCTCATTTTTCAATATATTACTATCTAAAAGAATTGTTTTCATTACACTTAATTTTTTTCTAATTTAAAAAAAACGTAACTACTGAAAAGTACTTTATATTTAATTTCAATAAATAAATGGATATATAGGACAATTAACTCTGTAAAAGATTTAACTCGACATTTATTATACTGTACCACACTCAACAGAGTCGAATTTACCAAAACTTCCAATTCTCGCTTTTGTGAGTTCTGCTTGTTTGGATAAGGAAATATTAATATTTTAGAATACGTATACAATACATTATTCATTACGGGATATTAATATGCAAATAGTTACATCTGGTTCTACTTTGAATCACTAGACGAATTCAACGAGCAGATACTACTAATTCTATACAATATGAAATTCTCCAATGACTATCCATCAAAACCTTCTACAGATACCTCTGAGGTGCATTTGCATTATGTATGTTTAATAAAGGTTCCAACTAGAAATCTTGCTATAAAGCATTCGTTAGAAATAATAGAAAATTTAAAATGCACAGTCTTATTTCCAAGGTAAAGGCATATTGTATAGAAGAAAACAGCTGATATATATGTTTATAGTTAAAATATAATAGAAAAGAGGAAATTCGGTATAGACACATAATTCGAGCACAAAGTTTTTTTATTATAAAACTATTGAAGTAACATATATTATAGTGACGAAGTAACATTGATGCACAGCTAAATTTTTATTAATTAATTTATTTATATAAAGTGAGCACATAGTCCACTCTTTATAAAATAAGAGAAAGACCACATAGTAAATATAATGAAGAAATAACCATTAATATAATGTCAAATTTTTATCAACATAAATGTGTTTTTTATCTTTTATATTAGCACGACTTTTTTTCTGATTATAATAGCACTGATATAACATATATCATGTATAATAAAGAAATAATAACTAATGCGTTATCAAATATTTGTCAATATATATTTAGTTTATTAACGACTTGGTCTTGAACTAGATAACATGAGAAATTTTTTATCGTCTTGGAAGTGGAACTTTCTTGTTATTGATAGAAAAGCTGATGGCAGTTGAGCATACAAGGCTAATATAAAAGTTACGTAGTTATAAATGTAAAAACTATAGATTACATTCTTGAATAATACATATTATGAAATAGAATTCATTAAATTAAAATTACTTTAATATTCAATAAATTACAAATAGTTTACAATTTTCTATAGAAATGTGTACTATAAAGAATTTATTTTGAAAATGCGATTTATAAAAATGATATTACTTTAAGTAGTTTTTGAAAATTGAATAGGACAAGAATTTGGGCTTATCTTCTATATTCATATGGATGTACTATGAATGGGCTGAGTTTACTTTGTAATCGTCTCATGATTGTTTCCAAAAAATTTCGTTTCACATTACTGATAATCAGAAATTTTCTTCTTCTTAGTTTTTCACTTCAGTGACAAACTTTTATGTTTAAATCAGAATAAAAATTTGTGAATATCTTTTATATACATATGCAAATATTATCAATGCACAGAACTACTTTTAATATCATATTTAATTCATAAATTGCTTTCTGAACTTCGTTGCAGAATATTGACAATCAGAATCTTTCTACCTTTTAGTTTCTCACTTTGCTAATAATCTATATAATACCTATCAATCAGAAAAATGGTTAAAACTTGAAAAAAATAGTTAAATAATTCTCTTATCTCGTTTTTCATTTAAGAATTTTTTTTTCAAGTCAGCAAAGATTAAATTTTTAAAATTTATTTGCTAATCACTTTAAGATACGTTAAAGTCTTCAAATATTCTGTACTTGTACATTCTTGGTAATAATACAGCATTTTAATATTTCCAGAAATTAACTGACGGTTAAATTAAGTAAAATTTCATCCCAAAAGTGGCACCGGTGAATTTTTGAAAAAAAATTCATCCCTCTTAATACTTTTAATAATGAACAACAATCTATTGAAAAACAACGTAATAATAAAATATCTGTTTTAAGTGCACTTATAAAACTATATTCTTAAAACATATTTATTAAATTTCTTTAAAATCCATCTATCTGGACATAAGAAACGGGATCATTTACTTATTACCATGCTTAATGTTTTTCTTCATTTAAGTAGAAGAGTTTCTATACCTTAATTGGCAATGCTTCAATTCCTGGTTTAAACAAAAAATATTTTAACTTTATAACACTAAAACATTTGTTAAATCATTCTTACTTCAATTCATGAATTTTTCATAGTTTGTTAATAAATTGCTATTATTATAGTTCATATTAAATTAAAAATGTTTTTTGTGCTAGTAGAAAAGTTATTTATGTTCAAAGACACTATCAGTTTCACAATTTTGTTCTTTTATGTACTTCAAAACTCCGTTAAAGCAATTCTCGACTGAATAATAAAAAGATTAAGAAAACGTATATTTCTTCCCAAATGATTAATTGAGGTAATCCAGCGATCTTTCAGTAGGTCGGCTGTAGCCTCCATAATGTCTTCACATTTTCAATAGAAATTCTATTAAAAAATTTTGTTGTTATTTTAAGGTTTTTAACTGGTTTAATGAAAGCAACAACAACACGAATTATAGGTTATATAAACTTAAATTAAAGTAAGATTTCTAGAATTGCTGTCACTCTGATACATAAAAGCAACATGAATATGACCATGCAGCTTCTGCATAATATTATTTTTTATTAAATATTTTTTCAATAAGAGTATAGTTTAGAGAATATTTTTTTTTAAATTATTGAGATCACTTTTGACAGTTTTGGTGATTTGATGTTTAAAAAATATGTTAATGCATTTCTTATCTTGATAAGTAAATGGTTTTAAGAAACCCATATAATAATCACTTACTTGGCTGGAACAATTTCGTCTGTCAACAGTCGGATTGTAACCCCACGTTTCCTTTATTCCTCTGATAATTGTCATATTCTTTTACTCAAATAAAATAAAATTTTAAATTAAAATTTACTGCATCTTAATTTTTATTACTTTCAAGTTTTGAATAATTTTACATTTATATGAAATACATTAATTAGAATTTATGTGAACATCACATTAAGTTGAAACTTCTAAAAAAATTTTGCACTCGTAAAAGAAAAATAAATATGTAGTCGTAAAAGGTACAGAAATATATAATCCAACAACAACAAGTGCTTCTTCATCATGCTAAATGATTTTTTAAAAATTATACAAAAAATGCCATATAAATAAATTATTAGTTCCAAAAGCCTAGCTCTCTCGGATTTTCGGGCATGTCGTCAAAAAGGCATAATAATAAACAAATCTGTTTTGATATAACTTATCAAGTTAGAAGATTGACTTGAATTTATGACTTTCTCCAGGTTATGACAATTATGTCATTGGCAAAATGTATTTATCACTTTCTTAACTACGTAGAAAAAGTTAGAAATTTCCAGAATTTTTTCTATTTGAAAACAGTAAGAAATAACCATGTTTGATTCGAATGAATTAATAATAAAGATTGCCATCTTGAAAAATTATCCATGGGTTTGCCGGAACGCACATGGTTTGGGCATTTTAAAAAAAATTCTATAATTTCAAATAAATAAAATAACAGGAGATTTCAAAATCAAGTGGGTGATCTTCAGAAGATAGTTCTGTTGTTTAGATTCATTTTTTACGTCTACGAAGTATAGAGGAAGTAATCGTTAAAAATTCGAACTCGAAATTTTGAAGAAACTCTACATTGTACAGCTCCATTCAATTCGAAAAGCATATTTTTGAAAAAATAATCGTCTGTTCCTTTCTGACTAATATAACTCAAAAATTATTTTAACGAGAGAGATGAAATTCGGTATACGGTCTTCAGATGAAATTTGTAGATTTCTTTCAAATTTTGAGAAAATTCCATTCAGAGGAATTATGTTTTATCTAACCGTCCGAATAAAAGATAACGCAAGAATTATAAAAGTCAGTGGAGTTAGTTAGATAAAAATTTTATTCAGATTTTTAACACTTATGTCATGGCCATCATTATTACATCACACACATTTACATCTTTCGAATGTTGTGTCAAATCCAGTAACTTGTTGATCGTCTGTGGATTTATTCTTTCAAAGACATGTGAGACGATAATTCAGAAACTTAGTGACTTAAAAATCTGAAACGTCGTGAATGATGTTATGGAAAGTCTGTTTAAAATTTTTGTTTCAAACTGTAGAGGACAATTTATCGAAAACACAAATTCGATTTTCAGATACTATTAACCGCATGACGAGCAGTAATTATATTTAAAAAACTCATCAAATATGATATGATAAATTTTATAAAATATGCTGAATTCATGCCGAAAGTTAATACTCCATACTTATTGTACTCAAATTAAATACAAGGCGTTCTTAGAGATATAACTTTATCAGGCAGTATGCGAAAAAGTTTTGAGAATACCACTCCTTCAGTTTTAAATTATCGTTTAACCTCTTTGCTTTAATCTCTTGCTCACTAATTAGGGAAACAGATCCTTTAATTACAAATATATAGGTTTATTACAGCTTTACAGCTCTGTATATGAAAAATATTCTTTTTAAGAAGTTATTAATGAAACAAGATCATTGCAGTACTCTTGTTTTTAACTTATATTTTAAACTTTTTATTCTGGAATGTAATGTAAGTTATTATTCAGTATCCTAAATGAATTGAGCAGGTAGCCACCTTTAGCTCTCCACTTTTATGAGTACGATTAATTTTGTTTTATTTTTGTTACTGCCCCCGTTACGCATAATCATTGTAAATATCCCCTAACCGGCCGACACAGTGTTTTTTACTCACAATTAAATAAGCTGAGTTCTTTTATATTACAAAATTAAAAGAAACTATGAATATTATGACACTTAAAACTCTTTCCTAATGAGTCTTAAATTACAATATCCCTTCTTCGCTAAGCAAAAAACAAAATGAATCCCAAAGTTCTGCTGAAAAATCAATTTCCACTTAATACAAGCGTTTACATTTTTACTTATTATTTAATCTTTTAAACCGAAACAACATCCTTCCCCTTTTTAAATTTCTTTGCTATTCCATTCCACTACCACAAACACCGTCTCAAAACTGTATCCGATTCCTACTTATCCGCACAAGCACGTCAACAATAAAGAATCCCATCCGGTCCGATAACATCTTCCCCGCTCTTGTTCTGTTAGAGCAAAAGCAAACCCGTGGCTAAAGAAATACTGTCAGGGAACGCGGAAGAGTTATTATTCTAGAAGTCACTTAACGAGGTGGTGAAGACGAATAAATCTGAGGCGCAGGTTTCTCTAATTTCTCGTGGGGTCTGAAGCTTTCACCCAGATTGCGAAGCCACTGCTCAATTTCCAGGAAATCTCCCAGGAAAGCTGGAAAAGGAAAGTTTAGGGGAACATAAAACTCACTTAAGTTGCTCGGGCGGATTCAAGAAGATAGGAAATCTATCGACTGGCCTGGCTGAAAGAGTAATACGAGGATTTAAACACCACTTTTGTTGTCATTGTTGAAAAATGATCTGTAAAGCGTTGCATTTATTATTTATGACTGTTTTAGAGGGTATAAAATATTTTTTTTGTTTTTTTAAATATACTCTCTTAAGATTTAAAAAATTAAAAGAGTCATAATTAAATAAACTTTTATACAAATGCTCCTAGCAACGTATAAATTGCTTAATATTATGCAATCCATGCGTTAAATATATGCAGTTCATTTAATATAATTGGCAATACTTTATAATATTGCTGAATATTGAATAATATACTATTGAATAATTAAGTTTATTTTATGTAATTTTAGTCGAATTAAAAGTTGCGTATTTAATTTCCAATGTTCATAGCACTTCTACATCTATTGTGATTCACAATATGATTGTATTATTACAATAAGACTATACAGCTATACTTAGAAAAAGAGAGTCTTTTTCATATCCAATGATCCATTCATTTCCTATAATCTTTTAATCTTCCACTCCAACGTGATGAAAGAAAAATTCTGACATCGCGTTTAATCTTTGATTACCTATTGCTTTGAATATATATATATATTTTATTTTGAAAAGATGACATTTTTCTTTTGTTTCATAATTTTTAATTCATGATTCAACATTCCATTCTTTCCGTATAAAAACTAAACTTAGTGCAGTAGCGGTTAATAAAACAACTCACGAAAGGTGCTAGATAAATGTTAAAAATTCATATATATGTTTTACATATTTTACATATTTTTCACATAATATGTGGGAAAGCCTCCTAAGGGGTTATTTCACCCGACAGATAATATTCCACTCCTCCAATATGATAACACCTCACACATAAAGAAATTACTGGTGATTTCATTTTTAAATAACTCGATATAAAGTTCAAGAACATATCTGTATATTGCAGTATTTTGTTCACTAATTCAGACAGGCATATTTCTCAATTCGGGAAATAAAATCATGAATCCACGTAAAAACAATCTCTGTTAAAGCTACCAGTCACTCGTATCATAATAAATAAATTCCTATATCTAACAAATTTACTTCGATCTCAGTTCAAATTAGTTGTCAATATCTTTTTTTCAAATCGCGTCATAACTGTTTGTTTTGATGCAATCCACTTAATCTCTGCATATCTCTTCAGAATTTTAAAACCCTTATCAGATTCTTAATAAATAGTTTTCTTTACCTTTTAAAAAATTATATAAATATGTGGACTGGCTTTTATTTACCCATTTCTCACTACTTCTCGGAATGCATCAAATGCATTTGCATTTTCACCTTCCACATGCGTAAATTTTATCTACTTGCTCTTTAGTCCCTGTACTGTAATTAGTATTTGAACTACTTCCAATCTTGTTGTATAATTTGTATATTTTAATGACGAGATGAACCTCATTAAATTATGCAGGATATCCGAATGTAAATTACCTTTCAACAACTTTGCTGAAGTTCTCATGATATAATTAACATAATTCTTCACTTTTAGGTGTATCTTTAATTTTTTTCCAACCGATGAATACGAATTCATTCGATAAACTTTTTAAAAATACCCAACTTTTTTTTTTACAAAACTGGATATTGCATTTCTGATTTTATTTTATTAACCCATTAATTCACTTGAATCCTAATTATGTGAGTTTGAAATGACTTTCTTAAACATAATTTAATATTCTTATCATTATCATTAAAATATATTTAGAACTATATTGTTGTAAATATCAAAGACGTTATTATTTTTAATGCATTATTTTTCAGTTTATTGTGTATTCATGTTAATTTTCTAGTTATTTTTATTCATTTTAATCATCCTATAAATGAACTGAAATGCGAAACGAAAACGTCTTGTAATCTATCGCTTTCCAAATAATCATAAAACTACACAAATGTATAACAGAATCTTTCTACCTTGATATAATGGATAAAGATTTGTAAGGATTTCAATAATGAAAGGAAATAACACTTTTCCATATTTGAAGAAATATTAAAAATAGTTTAAATTCAGTACAAAAATATAATTTTTTTTCTTTGAAATCAGGCAAAAAAAATTTTTAATTGTCAAATTTGAAAGAAAAAAAAATCCCAAGGATATTAAATTAGCGTAAGCGAAAATTTATTATTCTTATTTTAAAATGAAGTAAAATCAATTTTGTGGAATGATACATTTGTAAATTAATATAAAAATCGTAAAATTTTGTAAATTTTTTAATTAATTAGAATTTTATGAAATTCGTATTAACGTGAACATGAACAATTTTTACTTCCATTATTTGTATGCAGGCAATTTAATAACTCAAATTAAACTATCTGTTTTGTTATGCGCCTCCATACATGCATATATACTCACACAATTTAGATTATTAAGAGACATTTCAAATAAGAAGAAATAAGTTAATTGAGCTTCATGTTTACTTACAATTTTCAAAAAGTTTGCGTCCATTTGCTTTCAATTCATATTGAATAACAAATGAGAAAACAAAATTTACCGAAAACTGAGAGGTTGAAAAAAAAAACTTATTTATTAAAAGCATCCGCAACATTTTATTTTTGAAATTCAAGAATGAATCTGAAGAAGTTTCTTAAGGAAGTAAAATTACATATTCACACATTTTTTCCATGAGTCGTAAATTAAATATTCTTGCTCTACCTTAGTGAAGAATAATCTTATTTGAAAAAAGTTTCTTTTCAGAAAAAAAGGGAAGACAATCTTTTTGCTTCGGATTCACCCGTGCGTAAGAAACAGGAAAGTACAAGGTGAAAAAAAGGAAAAATAAAACGATCCATTTTCATGACGGGATAATTAAATTGACCAACACAGGAAGAAACTGGATTTCTACTTCAGAAAAACCTGAAGAAAGAGGTTCGTGGAGTAAGAAAAACGTATAAAAAACTTTAGTTAGAACAACGGTAGATGAAATTTTTTTCCATATTTTCAATAGCTGTAAAAAATTGCATGTTCTTAAGTAAAACAAAATGTCTTGAAGGGGAAAACGTTGAATGTATAATGAAATGCAGAAGCTTTAGTTTAATATTATAATAAATATATTATAGTTGCTATATTTATAACCATGAAAGTATACTATATTCAAACATAGCTACAACTAATAATGATATAAACTATTTTCTTTGTATTTTACGTTTCCTAAAAGTCTATGAGCTGGTATTGATATAATTAAACAGAAGTATTAGTTCAAAATAGTTTCTTATATTTTAATTAAATGTATGCATTGAAAAGTGATGATCTCAAGTATTGAATAATTACAAAATAATTCATCAAAGTTCAATCATCAAGAGTTTTCAAATAATACAGCATCGGAGTTTTAGTTAATTTCTTTATAATTGATTACGAATGAAAGAAAAAAATATTAGTTTTTCTTTTTTCATAAGAGGAGTTTTTCACTTGATCCCCCAAATACAGCATCAACTCATTTCTGCCTTTAAGTTTTAGCATAAGAGAAGATGTTGTTTTATAAAGAATTATTGACAGATATGATTTCGTGTAATAATTTGGCCCTTTACAGTTTGTACAGTCATTGTGATTTAGTACTTCTGTATTTATATTAAAACAATCTCTGGATTCGATCATAACAAACCACTATGAATAAGATCCGGATATATATTATAAAATCTTTTACGAATAAAATAATAAAAGGCTATAATGTGTAAAGGGAAGAACTAAAATATCGCATAGACGTATATCCTACAGTGAAAGCGAACCATTACAACAATTCGATTAAAATAAATTGAAATGTATCTTTTCATCATATAGTATTGTTTAAATTCATAAATAGAATTGCTTTTAATAACTTCAATAGTTATTTTGTAATTACAATATTCATGTTAGCCATTCCTCTTTTTTCTCATGCAAAGTTTACTAAAAAACATTGTATTCTTCAAAAACGCCTTTATTGAATCTCCACACATTTTTCTGAATCCGAAAAACACATTTTTAAAATAAGGTTTTTCAATCCATGAGCACAATTATTTAAAAAAAAAACTCAATCGAAATAAGGAAATTTTCTGTTTAGAAAAGGATTTTTCAGCCTGACCTTGGCATCTCGGTTTTGTGAAAACTAATTGAGTAAACGATTTTGAACGAAGTCACTGAATGGACTTTGAAGCTACCTCCTCATCAAAAGATCTCTAAAATCGATCGGTTATCATAATTCAATACAAAAACTTCAGTCATTCCTCCTCCAACCATTTGTGTTTCCACCATCAGATGACATCGAAGCTGGTCACGGCATTCACTGTAAGCCAGGCCTTAATCTATTCTTATCAGTAACGGAGATCAAGCCCCATACTTGTTGGGCTAGGCGCTCCGTTAACCACGTCGTTACCGTTATCTCCAACCATTTGTGTTTGTCCACTGCAAATATTTGGCGTCAATTTTATTAAAGTAGACAAATTGAATAAATTGTCTTGATTCAAAAAGACTCTCAACACACCTGCAATTAAAAAAAACTGGTAGACAATGCAAATTTAATAATGTAAACATTCCCCTTACAAGTATCGAATTATAAGTTAAAACCTTTTTTTAGCATGATAATAAGTAAATCGAATTTGCATAAGTGTTCTGGAAATTATTCTTCATGACAGGTGATAAATCGCAGGCGATTATAAGCATATTACATTACGGCAATATCACCCACATTCTGCACTTTTTACCATTTCTAAAGACTCTGCTTTTATAAAGTGGGAAAACCTCATAGATTATAAGTATTTCACTCAAATAAAAATCATCAAAACACCTCTTTATCCTAAATTCTGATATAAATATATAAATATTATGAAAATCAATAATTGCTTGAATTTTTTCATTTGTCTTGCTATTTTCTAATTAACAAATTTTTTTGAGACTGTGCTTGATTCGCAATCAATGTTTTCTTTTTTGTAGCTATCCATAACAGGTGAAGGCTTATTTCATCTTAAGCACTAATTTAAATTTGACCATAAAAGCTCAATACTTTTTTTAAGGGTTAATATGTAATTTTTAGAATTAACTTCTGTTTTTTAACTGACTCAAGTACGATTAAGATTTATCTTGAGGCAAAAGAAAGCAGCTGTTAATATTGCATGAATCAATATTTTTCAATAAATGTAAGGCCCGCTATTCTATTTCTATCAGTTGGTCTTAAAATAAAGCTGTTAATCTATATGAAATAATTCTTGTTCGCCTTTTGTTTTAAAAAACAATGCCATCCACAAAAATTTGATTTTAACAGCTGGCATGCCATCAGATTTCAAAATAAGCAATTTTCAATCATGAACCATAATATGAGACCAAATTAGAGTTCTGATCATTAACACATCTGTATTTCAATTTATTATTTTATCCACTTTCATATTCTTTAATAACGTAATATATATTCAACTATTTTTTAGAACCGTTGATGGAAGCAATAAACTGCGTCATTTACAAAAATTAAACTAGATTCACCAAAGAGTTAAACGAATTCATCTTTATTGTTTGTGCCTTCTAATTGCCAAGTAACAGAACTATCATTAAAATCTCCTTATTTTATCATTAGAGAACTTAATTAATAAGCCTTTTGATTCTTATAAGTTCTTAATTATATTTGCACTATGAATATAGTATAGAGAACCAACAAAGAAAAAATAACCAACTACTTTTCATCGATCTCTTTGTTCACATCCACCAAATTTTGTTTTGCTCATATTGAGAAAAATTTAATATCTCGAATAGAGATGATGAAATTCGTAAGTGATTTAAATTTAAATAATTACCTCCTGAAACTCAAAAGAGAATATGTCGGAATATAATTCGTTATATATCAGTTATAGAAACAATATTTTTGCCTAATCAAACCATGTTTTTAGAGAGTTGTATATTTGAACGACGAATATGATTTATTTGCATTAAAATCAGCTCCACATAGTTTTTTAGATCATCAATCATCTCATATGTTGAAAAATTCTAATATATACTGAAAAATACGCTTAAATGTTTTGGTTAGAGTTTTGTTTAATCATATTTCCTTACCTATGCATCTAATTTCTGAAATTCCTTTATCAGTTTTCCTAGATCTTCCCCCATTTAGATATTAATGAGAATTCTCCAATTTTTTTACTGTGTTTACACCATTAATTTTGACTGAAATTTTCTTTGTAGATATATTTTCCTGTATCTCTTTCTTTGTTATCGCAGAAGTAGGTTCCTTTTTCCAGTAAATAATCGAGTTAAACTCTTTTGTTGTTCTAGTAGGCTATCTGGATATAATAAACATTTCCCTTTTATAACGTCAGAGTATGCAAATTTTCTTATCAAGCCATTTAGAATTCTCGTCTCAACGATTCTGCTTGGCAAATGGTTTATCATCCCTTGATGTTCCATATTAATCACTAAAGTTTTTGCTGTTTCCTTTTCAACTCTTCTTATTTTTGTTTCGTTACACAAGAACCTGTTATCTGCGGCAATAGCTTTCTCTCTACTTATAAGTTCTCGCGATTTTTTTATTGCCCTTGTAGGATTATTATCTTGATCCACAAAAGATTATTCCCATAAGACATTGACGTATTGTCATCATTTGTTCAGAATTTTAATTCAAAGAAATCAACACATTGGTATTGATTATACGTAGATATGGTAGTACCCTAAATTTTCAATGATTCAATAGAAAGGAAATCAATATTATAAAGATACTTAAAGATAAAATTATCTGTCCATTCTTATTCTTGATATTTAAAAAGTTTCTAAATTTGGTATACTTTTAGGTATTATGTTAATTTAAAAGAACCGCAAATACGTGTTAAAAAATTGGCCCCGTTCGTTAACTTTGCAATTTTTGAAATCCTTAGCGATTAATCGGTCGTGTAAATACTCAAATTTTATATAAATACAAATATTAATATCCCTTTAATCTCTTGAACAATGAAATATTAAGCGTTGGGTTATCAATGCCAAAATTCAGTAATAAAATCAATACGATCCTTAAAAAATTAATGAATTATGCAGTAAATAAATAGATATACAGGTCTACCCAATCAAGCATTTATTTATATAAGTACAGACTTAAAATAGACTTACACTCTATTCACAAATTTTCATTAAGTAAGGTTGAAACTTTTATTATGTTTAAATTTCGATATTACTATTCATTATTTTTGCAAATTTGAAAAATTTTACATTTAAGATAATTCAAAAAAGAATATTGAAAGAAAATTAGAAATTGAAAGAAAATAGCAATTGTGAGTATGATATTGATCTTTCCAAAGGAAGGATATGTTTTAATAACAAGGAAATTTTGAAATGTCACTGTTTTATATTATTCGTGATCGTAATGCCAGCATAATTGCAGAAAACTGCTGACAAATTTTCCAGCAATTTTTTAGGAAATATGCCTCTAGAATGATGACATGTACCAACTGAGGTCGTAGATTACAAAAGTGTTAGTTTATATAGTTGATAAAAGATTTTACACAAGAAAAAAAGAAATATTTTGTGTTCAACATAAAGCAGAAAGTTTAAGAAATGTTCACAATTTGAAATTTTAAACAAATTCCATCAATCTTCATTTGCAATAATTTCCTTAAATATTTAACGTTTTTTTAATAATAATAATTATTATTCTCGTATAAAAACATCACTGAGATATCAAAATTCATTTTATACCTTCTTTCAATTATACAGAGAGCAGTAACAACACAAACAAGAAGGAAAAATTATGATCAAGCGACAGTAATTAACAGATTTTCAACTCGGATTGGTATTGGGAGGTAGGCGCATGAAACATTCCATTTCTGAAAATCGTTAGGAAATTCATCATTCTTGGATTCATAATGTGGGGAGTGTACCAAGAATATTTAATTTCAATATCTAATTTAACCACCCGTTATGGGCAATGCAGTGACCATCTGCTTGCATTTAATGATCGAAACCAAAGGCGCGTGCATAAAATAGGCAATAATAGTTCTTTGCACTCAGAGAAGGAATTCGATGCATGAATATCCATCTAAAACAAAGACTTGTTTATTGCACAAAAAAAGTAAACATTTATAATTGTTTTAAGGTGAAATCACCTTTCTTACTACTATGCTTTTATTTTTGATAAATCAAAATTAAATAAATAAATAAAATGTCAAAATTATATATGGTTTTGAATGGTAAGTGAGAGTCACCTTCCGAGTGCAAAGAATTAACAAATAGGTAACACGGCGTGAAATAATCACATGAATCAATGTGGGACAATGTGGTGGCAATGCTAAGAAAATTATCTTTAATATGCTATGACCGCAGAAGATTGATTCGAATGCCTGTACTTAAAGTACGAAATTGCATGAATTGCCTTTCTTTTATTTCTGACCATATCATCAAGATCCTAAAAGATTGTTAAACCATGGTCAGTTGAGTCCTAATTTTGGTTTGTAAGATTTGATGATAGATTTCTAGTGTGGTATAGATTTTACGAAGTCACGAATCTAAATTGCTCAATAAGACATACTGCAAGCGGATGATAGAACTCATGTTTAGTGCAAACTTATGAAGCAGTGAATCTAAATTGTCAACAAGGCACAATGCAAGCTAATGGTAGGATTAAAGTATGATGCAAATTTTACGATGTTTTGAAAATTATATGAATAGCTATGAATCTAATTAGTGAATAAGGCACTATGCAAGCTGTTAGTGGTTCCATGATAGTGCGAAATTTTATTTCTAAAATTATGAAGGTACCTTATACATTGAAATAAATCTTCAAAGGGATAACCAATTATTTATCTTTATATTCGCATATTTGTGAGCAGGAATATACACTTGGACATTAAAAAGGCAGCAATTCCAATGTACAAAAACAGACAATAGGTCTTGTGACAAAATTTGATATATATATATAATAATTTTTTATCCAATACGTTAAATAGGAGATTTCTAAAATATATAATAATTTTCTTCATTATATTTAAAAGAAAAACTAGTGCAACAAAGCGTTATAAGTTAAGCATTATTATAAGGCACGAGAGTCTAAAGATAAAGGAAAAGCGAAACACCAAACGCCGTGATCTTCGAGGTTTTATCAATTCACCCCCTATACTCTTCGATCCCATACCCTCTATAATTTTAGTTCATACTGAGAATTATAATGAAAAAACTATGAAGAAAGTTCTATATTGTTTCAGTATTAAAGAAAATCGAATAAAAAGCGTTCATGCTGATTACTTATGCAAATTTTCTGCAGAAATTTTTAAAGTGTCATGTCTGATAAAGAATTGGTTGGGTAAAATTTTTAATACATAATCAAATGAATAATTTATTTTTTTAGTACTGTACCGTAGTCTGAAAAGAATTTTTGAATACTGTAAAATGCAGCATGTGTCTGAAAACAATTATTAAAATAATTAATTTGCAAAGATTAGAATATTGAAAGAAAAATATATATTTTAAGAACTTGTATAATGAATAGAATTTATTCCTTTACTTTTTAGCTTGCCATAGCCTGTTTAAAAAATCCAGTATTTTATTTAACTAATGCTTTTCAAAAATTATTGCTTTGGTTTTAAACTGAAAAAGTTTCCAAATATTTATTGCAACAAAAGTAGAAATCTCAATTCTTGAGTTTTATATTATTATAAATAAAAAATTATATTTCACAACGAAAAAAGGGTAATACAATATTTCTATACCTCACGAGTGAGAAAAGAACAACATAAGTGAAAAAATAGCAGTTTCAAGTCATCCATTTTCATGACATGGTAATTAAATTGAACGTAGTGGAAGAAAACTAAATATCTTCTTGAGAAGGCTCTAAAGAGAAAGATTCATGAAGGTGAAAGAAAAAAAAAGATATATTTTTTTCGGAACAATGGTAGATGAAATTCTCTTTGAAACTTCCGTTCTGTTTTTTATGGTTCTAAAAAACGTTTGATCTTCAATAAAACAAAATCTAACATAATAAATAAATAAACAGGAAAATAAGGAGGCCTTTATGTATTATTATTTGAAAACTCTAGAAACATCCCAGTGTTTTTAATATACATAAATTTAATCATATTTTAAGAATGGGCTCTAACAAACATTCAGTAACTTAGGTATTCCATATAGTGTACTTTTGACTATTTTATAAAGTAAACATGATGCATTAGACAGAATTTTCTGTTCTTCAGTTCTATTTAGTGAGTGAAACTTACATGATCATAAAAATGCTTGCAATCAGCTTTCAATTAGTTTATAAATGATTTTTTTTAAATTACAATTTTGTAGAATAAAATTTTACTGATTTCAGTTCCATGTAAATTTATATAATATTATGTGCCTTGTCTCGAAAACTATAAATTGATGAAAATAAGCCGGCAATTGAAGGGCGTGAGTACTCAACTGAAGTTCTTCTTTGTTGATATCTTGCGAATTCTTTTTGAGAAGTTTATGGTTTTGTATTAAGTTTTTACTGAAATGATCATTGTGTGCTTCAAGTGCGGTTTTGTGTACTCTTCTTCTGTCTTTGTTGTCTGAGAATCATGTTTTCATATAGAATAACGAGTCGTTATAGTTTTTTAGCCTGTTGCATTTACACCTTATAAGCCACGAATTAAAAATAAATTTCCCTTGACAATAAGTTCAGATTAAAAGTTTTATCTCTCTCAATCAATACCGTGACTAGCTATAAAATTTAAAATTTATAAACTAATTACAAAAAACCCAGCAGGAAAAATTAAAAAGTAGTGTCTGTTTTATCACATACAATATTATTCGAATTAAAAACTGATTTTGAAATATTTTTATCAATATCAATCATAAAAACGTTAAAAAAATTACCCTTGTAAGAAATTTATGGATATCCTATAACATGAAAACAATATTGCTAAATACAACATGTATTTCAGAACGCGCATCGTATTCCAAGAATACTGCACCCGTTGCATAAATTCAATTTTCTTAAGCATGTTATCTACCATGGGACTTACGTATCTGCCTAATAATCTTATTTACCATATGTGATAGGATAAGACATTGAGTCCCAATAGATTATTTCATAATGGGGCCCTGAACATCTTTATTCTACAAGAAATTCATATAATTTATAAGATGCAGCAAAAGTATATATTATTTACACAACATTTTGATAGTCATAAATAAACTGGCGAGAAAAGTCATCAAGAATTAAAATTGTTTCTGTATCAATTACAGTGCCTCATTATCAATAGCTATTGCGTTTTATATTTTATTTTTATAATTATTATGTTTTTAATATTTTTTTAATATTATGTTTTCATTGTACTTATTTATAAGGTTTTCTTTACATTGATTAAATTAAAATTCAGAAATCTCATTGACCATTCAAATTTCAAACGTTGGAAACATGTAAAAGTATAATTTCGACTTATAGAAGCCATGCTAGTATATGTAGAGTTATGAAATGATTAATAATAACAAAAGAAATTATGTATGGGATTTTTTTATTTAGTGAAGATGTTGCTTATAACTTTATTTTCTCCCCCTTTTTTCTAAAAAATATATAGTAAGAAAAGAATATCAATTAAAGGTTGTCGAATACCAGTTTGGCTCTTTCATATTTAAAGTATTCTTATTTTGGTGTGTATTATTTCCGAAGTTACAATATTATTGAATTGATTCTCGATTGATAATATTTGGAGGATTAGAAATAACACATACAGAGGATAGATTTGATTTGATTTTATGATAGATTTGTTTGGGGTTTTCTGGCTCAAGAGCCATGTTGTTGACCATGTTACTCCAAACAATAGATAAAGCTTATATCATTTTCAAACAGTCATCATAGGAAATTTGAGGAGAATCTAAAATGTAATCAAGATTCGAATAAATAAATAAAAATTTATGGACTTATGGAAAGAGTGGACATAGGGGTCCTTATCAAGCACGATAGATAATGGAGTGCAGGACTTTTGAAAAAAACTGTGAAGACTGGGCACTGAATTTTGAGCACTGTGAGAACATATGTTATACAGACATTAGACAATGACTTCGGGAACACAGTGGTGGTTGTTGACTCAGCAACAAATGAATATTAATGAATCTTGTGTTCCCAATGCGTAAATGAGTTAAAACAATATCTGTTTTTCTGTTCACTAAAGAGGGCAAAGGTAGCATATGGCGTTTAATAGCTTGGAGGTTGTTGTTTGTCTCTAGGTCCCACTGTGTCTTTCATTTAGTATAAAGGAGCATTTTGAGCATGTTACTTAATGTCGCTCAGATGAATATTAGTAGGGATTGAAGTAGTCGTTAATTTGTTAGCCGTGTCTGCCTCTTAATTAATTTTATGATAGAAGAGATTATCATAAGAGTTCCTGTTTGTATTCCTTTCACCTGGATGTTAGCTTAATAAAAGTTATTTTGAACAATTCAAAGAGGTGATAGTCCCTAGATGAAACATCAGGGATGGTGCAGGATTCAATCGAAACGGTATCTATTGGTCTTGACGTTTTCAAGATACCTTTCGAAAAATGACTTGTTTCCTTGTCTTAATGACGCAATATTATTGACGTCTTAATGACGCAATATCTTTTAAAGATATTGGAAATAACGGGAAAGATATTAATTATTTTTGTTTTTCGAGTTTAATAATTTCGAAATTTTGTAAATACCTTCGGTAGAATCGACTATCGGATTACAGCTTGAAAAAGAATATCATATATCTCAAATGCTTTGCACATGTCATAACATTATTTATATTAATCTCTAAAATAATAATTCGTGACTTAATTTTCAACAGCTTCTAAATAAGAAACAATTGCATCAAATGAAGAAAGAAACAATAAATAAGAAAATAAGAATAAGAAACTAAATAAAAAACAATAAACAATTAAATCGTATGAAAACCCATTGTCTATCTAGTTTTTACTGGAAATCACTTTGTTACTTCTACAGAATTGTAGATTTAAATATCATTAATATTACCTGAGTTACTTTTCAGTGCAATATTTCGTGTAAAATAACATCCACCTTATCATAAAAGAAACTGAACGAACCATAAACACTGTTTAAAGGTAAGTTCCGATGTTGAGATGGTAATCTTTGTGTAATGAAAAATTATAATACGTGATTATCTATCTGGAATTATTTAAAATTAACTAGCATTCTTTACTTATAAACCACTTTTATAGAACAATTCAATAATTCCGTATGTATATTCCAAGTTTTAATGAAATTCTCTGAAAGGCTATTTTTACCATAAAGTCAAAGAATGAAACGCTCCATATACACAGTTCAATAACGCTTTATTCATTTCAATTAATGCAATGTCCTCGGACATCACAATACAACAAATACTTCATACCGTGTTTTTAAACTCCCATTTTGCAAAGGAAATATTATCATTTCTACATAATTACTGCAATACATTAATACTTTTATTCAAAATGCATGCATGCATTATAAAAGTGAGTATTTGAGAATCCAAAACAATTGCAATTTAAATAAAGATGGTTCTATAAACAAAAGTAAAACAAAATACTAAAAATTTAAATCATTTG
The DNA here is from genome assembly GCA_026543055.1 of Argiope trifasciata. NCBI lineage: Eukaryota > Metazoa > Arthropoda > Arachnida > Araneae > Araneidae > Argiope > Argiope trifasciata. Next base: position 1,313,027 of record JAPMOQ010027620.1, on the reverse strand, counting down.
AATATTTTTTATTTGTAAAATTAATCGATTACCATGCCTTAAAGACATAATTTAATATTTTTTCAAATCGAAATCAGATATTGGTTACGAGAGAGATTATATATCAAAATATTACATAACCTTCTCAAAACATGTTGTTTTCTTTCTTACCGTTAATAGAGTTGAACTCTCTAATACCAACGTGTGCACATATATTTTCATATATTTAACATTTTTCATTCTTAATAAAATCACAATTGCTTTTCAATCTTGTAGTGATGAAAAATCTTCATGGAACTATGGGAGTTTGTAATACAAAATCAATATTTTGAAACGACACGTAGAATTCTTTGGAAATCAACAAATACTGTATTTACAGATTACAATAAAACAATGGTAGCATCTAATTTACTGAGTGGTCTAAAGTGCATGAATTAATCACTAATAACTTGCATTGATGATAATAATACCATGATATCTCTAATTTTCGATGCAAATGCAAGTTAGTTTTTTTTTTAAATTTAAGCTCGTAACCTAGGTCGTCGTATTTTTGTAAAAATTATTGCTTTTCCTATCTTATTTTTTTCAGATTGCAAATGAATATATTAAACATATTTAGAAACTTTCAAAATTCTTTTGTATAATAGCGTATAACATATGTTATAGACTATTATTAGTGAATAAAGGGATTTTTTTTCATTGCTTTTTAATCTGATAACCCGATTTCAATTCGTTAAGCTGCTTAGGGGGTTAAAACATAAGAATAACTTATGTGTAAAAAATTGCGATAGGATTATTATAATTGCATTTCGCTTTTTCAATTCTTACTATTGCTTTACACTTTTCCCATATAATTTATTCATATATCTTGTTCAAATTTTCAATCGGTAGTAAAATACCTTTTATTCATCCACTCAAGTTCAATTTTTTAAAACTTGTAGTGGATGATATTTGATGTTTAAATATTAAAAATTAATTAAATTTAATTAATTTTTAATACTTTAAATAGAATTTTAGCTGTTTCTAAAAAATTTAAATCAGCAAACAATAGCTCAATCGGTAAACTGTAAAGATTTCAGTATTTTTCACGTGAAGCTAAAGAAGGCGAGTTCAAATCTTGCGAAAATATTTAACCGCCTATAAATTTAGGAATAAAAATCGTCAATGGCAAAGTGCGTAGATCGGTGAAAAAAAATTCTTTTGCCACTTAATAGTGTGATTTCGTCATATGTTTAGACAAATTGATTTTAATTGCAATTATGTAATAAAAAGTAGCTAAAATATAAAAAAGTATGGACCTAAATAGAAATTGGTTTAGTTTTTTTTTATATTAAGTGTTAACATTACTTTCATTACTGCAAAATTAATATTCAAACTATAATATCTATGATAGATTTTTATATAATCTGTTTCTAAACTTTATTTCCACTATAATATTAGAATCGTGCAAACTATCACAAACTGTCGATAACATAATTAAATGCTAAATTATTTTATACATCCTTTTCAAGATTAGAAACATATTATAAGATGACATTTTGAAAAGAAAAAATAAAGAAAACATTTTCTTTTAAAATCTTGCATTTGCATGAATACATTCGGAACTCAATAAAATGACACAGGTCTAAATGTTTAAAATTACATTCTTTATAAAAAGTTTCAGCCACTATAGAATTAGCATTCATAGCTAATGATTTACACTGCAAAATCTCAAAATCAGCTGTATCAGGCTAAACATTCAAATGCATACACTTTTTTTCTAAGTATTTTGTATGCTGTTTCCAATCTCGCTTTATATTCTTTAATCCAACAATTTAGAATTAAGTTTTCACGGTTCGATAATACTGACTGAGCACTGTGTCAGGATTTAATATCCTGACTAATACAAACCATACTTTCTGTGCTGTTGAATTATTGAGTTCCGACCAAAGACTTATTTTTACTTAAACACAAAATTAAACATAAAAGATGACTGCCGCAAGTGTACTGCGCAATAGCATGATCTTTAATTGAATTTTCAGTAGCATCTCTTTCAGTTTTTTTATTCCAATTTGTCTATGTACAGAATCAATACCGGATTACAATTCTCGCCAAGAGATGCTTTGAGTCTTTAAAATCTTTCTTATTTTGATCACTAAAATAATTGCCTTCTATCCAGCATGATCACACAACGCCACTTTTCATGAAGGAATTATTTTTGCGCAGTCTTCTTTTTTTTTGGACGATGGTTTTTTTCAAAAATGCAAGAGGTTTGGGAAGGAGGGGAGAGTTAGCATATAAGGGGTGCATCGAGACTGTCACCCATGTCCACACTGGTGGCTTCGTAAGGAGGTTCCTTGGGTGGTCCATCAGAAGCGTTCCCACGAAGATTCAATGAAAACTTGCCTGGGTCTTCGCTGGGAAAAAGCCATAAATCGTTTTAGTTCCAGGTTTAGATTTAAAATATCAAATAATTGTTTAGATTTTTAATTAAATAAGTAATAAAATAATTAAATAAATAAAGAGTATGATTGAAATGCAATGGTCATGCAAGCACAATAATTATTACACAATAAATACTAATTAACTAAAAATCTAATAAATTAAAATTCCATTTTCCAGAAATTCATTCCAGAATTTTCATTTTTTGCAATAAAATTTTTATTCCTCAATTGATTTAGTTGTTTAAACAAATTTCCACAGAGTTTTGCTTACTGTTTCTATTTGCGATTTCTAATTTAAAAAGTCAAATTTTTGACCTTCGAAGAATGGACATTTAAAACATTACTGAAAATAACAGTACTGTATTTATTTATGTTTTTATATGATACTATTTAAGTTGTTTTAATTTCAAGGATTTAAAATCAAATTGAAAATCCAAATCACAGTCCTTTATTTTAAAAATAATGAAGCAATTTAAGTGTAATCAAATTTTTTATTATTAATTTTACTGTATTCATTATTGATTTTCTCAATTCGTTTGTTAATAATGCAGTAATTTGAGTAAATCAGACTACTGTTATATTTTTATTATTTTTAAGCAAACTGATAATTGAAGTTAAATTTTATCCGCATGAATAAATATTCAAGCATTAAAGAAATGTCAAGCATTTTTTTATTCACTTTCCAAAATGATAAAGCTTAATTTATCTAAAACTTAACTTTTATTTTCTTTTAAAACATTTACGTTTTAAATCGCGTGTTGAGATAAAAGCAAATTTTTAAGAAATGCTCACAGTTTCTGTTGTTTCAGGTCCGAACATGAGCGACTGATTTTACGGGTGAAGCGCTGATACGTCTTGTTGAGTCGGCAGTGGCATGCAACTGCAATCAGTGCAACCAAAGAGGCAGCCAGACACAGCATTGTGCCAACCAGATACATGTTGTGCCAGCGGTCTAGAGCTTCTTTGTGGTGTTCGGAGTTACTCTTCTCTTCCGGCTCTCCAGGGTCTTCGAGAGTTCTGGGCAGAGGTTGGGCAGCAACCATGGCTTCTACAGGGGATACAAGAGTTTTATAAAATGCATACCATCTATATTTGTATACTCGTTTTTAGGCCAGTAAGGTAACTTTAAAATTTGAATTTCATACATATTTAGGAAAACGCATGTAATAAGAACGAATCAATACTGTGCAAACGGCTCAAAACTCTATATAGAGAAAGACAAAAAACAATTTTATTATAAATACCGGATGATTCAAAAATATTTTAATAATTGAAAATTCTCTAATTTATGCAATAACGCAGATATAGAGGTAAACATGGACACACATGCTTGAAATAGCATGGGGTTTGTTGAAATCAAAATGGTTTATAGATGGTTCTTCATATGATAGCAAAAATAATAATTAGCTGAACAATTGATTTTTTGCAAAGATTATGCTCCTTATAACAAAAGCTCAGTAGTTCGATCGTCATTCATCAACGATACCTGCAGTTGAGTAACAACGTTGTGAACAGCATTGTACAGCATATACAATGTAGGTGTGGTGAGAAATTGCCTTCAGATATTGTCTTTTAGTATATTTAATGAAATTGGACGATCACGATAGATTTATGTATTTAGGTACTCAACAATCAATGTCATTTAATGGGGTATCTATAACAATGCTAGAATTTTCAGTTGCCCAAATTCTGGAGTTGGGGGAGTTTACAAAACCTCAAATTATGAAATGTGTTTCGTCAGTCCACAGCACGTTATTCAAATAATCGCCATCTTCTCTATATTTTGCAGTCTTTTTTTTTTGTTTGTTTCTTTAAAACCCCATGTCATTTAAAGCATGAGCATATATTTTTGTCTCTCTTCTTGCGTTACTCAGTAAATTAATGAATTTTAAAAAATTAATGGATTTTTGAATCCTCTGACAGCGATAGCTTTTTATAGATCCATGCAACATTAATAATAGAGACATTTTGTTTTTATCAAATATGAGATTTCAATTCACAAAATTTATAAATTTAACAACAATTATTCATGAGTGGTTTCTCATTTTTTATTAAGATTTACAGATATAAGCTCCTACCGAAGGTCAAAGGTGTTTTGGCACTGCATTTTTTTTAAATACTTGGAAAACATATATCTTATCAATTGTTTTCTTAGGAATTTGAAGTTGTTTTTTTATATACATTGAAATTTCTTCATGGTAATACTAATTTCATTTTATTGAGAAATTGTTGAAGACAGCATGTTTTTGAAGTTAAAACAGATTCCGTATAAGAAAAAAATATTTTGCTTATTAAGTAAACTTGAATAAAGATTTAATGAGAAAAGAATCTTCTACGTTGAGCAAATATAAACATCGCTTATAGCAAATTATATTTAGATTTATTACCCATTCAAAATGTTATGAATAAGAGCAAACTATGGAAAAAATACATAACAGCTATTGTATAGGTTTAGGATGTTGATTGGACTGTAAAAAGAGGCCTTCATATTTATGTTATGTCTTTTATTGAAAAACAGTGTCTTCGAAAAATATTTCTCTATAATTCAGAATATTTACAGGCATTTTTCGACAATATACTATTTTTTCAATGAAGTCAAATTTTTAAGAATATTTGTCAGTTGCGTCTTTCTACATAGCAGTACTTAAGTAAAATTCAAAACATTTTGCAGAACTGTTTTTAATGAAAAACATTTTTGCACAATTCCTACTGTTACTTCTGATCGGATCAATCTGATGTTATTTTTATGGATCTTATTAATAATTACAACATATTTATTTAATGGTTTCCTCAGAGTTTATTAGTCTTTTATTAGACGCAAAAACTTCTCTTGGAACTTTCTTTAACTTTTCCGATAGCAAATCTGGGATGAAAATTTAGGTGCCGGTTTCATACAGCCAGCTCAACACTTAAGCCAATAAAATTACAGGAATTTATTTATTTATTTTCCTGAAGGAAGAACAATTTTATCGGTCTAGTAACAAATTCGAACCCACGGACGTGAGATCGTGAAACGTGTCGGATAAGGTTATCAGAAATTTAAGTTTTGAACTTACTAGATATTTTTATAAGCGTATATATCTTATTAGCTGCAACCTTTCTATAGAGTTTTCGAAATTAAAAGGCTTATAGTTATTATTTTAAATGATTGTGTATTTATATAATAAGAAATCTTAGGTAGACATTTAAAAGAAACTGTCTTTCAGTGGCTAAAATTAAGTCCTAAGAAATACTCGAAGTCCGTTTATAGCACAAGAAATGGTAAGTGAACTCCGTAAGATTCATTCTTTTTCAAGGAATACACATTGAAATACATACACATAAAGCGCTTTAAAGATATTTGTCTTTGCAGATTACTTCCATTTCTAATTATTTTGTCTTTCCGCAGTTTTGAGACAGGAGAATTCTGTAGCTCATTTTGACTAAAACGGCCACAAGTAACTATTAAATTACGTTGACTGACACAAATTACTATTACATTGTAGCATTACGAATTAATTAACTGTATGAAATTAATTGGGAAATCGATAACATTCAACGAATATCGACTTGAGAGGCTTTGGCTCAGGAATTTGGGTCAAAGCACACAATCATTTTATCAATTTCATTGTTAACAACGTCATTTATTTCAGTCTACAATATAATTTATAGATATTCAATCTACAATATAATTTATAGATATTCAATCTACAATATAATTTATAGATATTCAATCTACAATATAATTTATAGCTATTCAGTCTACAATATAATTTATAGATATTTAGTCTACAAAATATATAACTTAATATTCGCTAATGATGAAAAAGTTATATTTGTAAGACTAGATTAAATCAAAAATAATCACAAAAGGATTTAATTCAGTCAGAATTTACTCGTAGCTGTCAGTGCTGTCTTTAATATTACTTTGCAACATCATATCGTTCATTATCTTTTAAAATTTTGATTGAAATAAAAATATTCACTCATTAACAATAAATTCAGAGGTAAAAAAAAATAGATTTAAATGGTTGATATTTGAAAAACTGAGAGAATTGTTTTTAAATCGTATGTCAAAGTGTTTGGCAAAATATAATCAAATAACTATATATTATTGATTAGTAAAACATAATTATTTTCATTTAATAGTCCTTTTTTGAGTTTAAGCTATTTATGAAAATTTCACCGTTTTCTTTGATTATAATACTGATTTTATTTCCCCATAGATGTTTAATTACTATGCTGTCTCTGGAATCAAGGCAATAAAATTATATAATTGCAAATTACGAGAAAAGTATATATTTTTTTAATATACTTTAATAGAATTTTCGTAATAAGCACTCGATATTATTTCAATTTTTTAACGATTCATTCAATTTCTTATAATGAGAAGGTGACCATAAACGTTGATTCTTCTTACATACATTTAATGTACACTAATAGTGTTAAGTATTTCCAAATAAGCATCGTACCTTCACACAGATCTCCAGTGAAGCCCGGATTGCAGGAGCAAAAGTAAGAATCCAAACTGGGCCAGCAACTGCCACCATTTTGACAAGGGTTAGGATAGCAGGGGTCATAGTGCTGAGTGCAACCAGGACCTATGCACATAAGGAAAAACCTCATGTCATAAATAATAATTAATTAATGTAAGCTTCTTTAGGAAAAATGTCATGTTATTAAGCAGACAATTAATAGTAAAAATAATAATATTTATACTATATTTCATCATAATTTTATTTACATGATATAAATATTCTTATTTGTATTGTTAATGGCATACTTTTTCCTCCTAAGTATAGAAGCTCTTTATAAGAAAGCTTACATTCATAATTTGTTATTAGAAAGAAGTTTTTTTTAAACAAAAATATAATCTTATTTATATGCTTAGACTTCTTTAGATAACTTATTTCTTCCCCAATCAAATATTTAGTTTAAATGTCTTGAATTATTGACAAAAATAAGTACTAAAATTATGCAAAAATATCGATTTTTATCAATCGTATTGTTTAGTTAATGTATATGGTTGTCTTATAAGATGTTTAAAAAAAGCCAGAATATTTGAGCTGTTAGCATCCTCGCCCAGAATATAATATTTTTTGAATGGCAAACTACTAATATCGAATGCATTGAACTAAAAATTATCTTTTTTGATTGAAAAGATTGAAATATATAAATTTAAGAAAATTAGATTATCATTTTACTTCAAATTATTTCATTTAAAAACTGAAAATCAGCAAAAAATAAAGATTAATTTCAAGAGGATAAAATTTTTCCTTAATGTTAAAATTTTTAAAAATACGTGATAAAATGATTTGTTAGAACAATGAAATTATGTGAAATTTCATAATAAAATAAATATTTCCAAATATTTGATGTCAAATTAAATTTAGAAATGTACTTAAATTATGAAAAAAGTTTACAGAAATGAAATTAGTATCGTGGTAAAATTTTTTTTATATATATTCGGATTGATAATTTCTTTCAGCTGCGAGAAAATGTAAAACTCACTATTTATTACAATATGTTGGATCCTAAAAGTACAAAAAACTTGTTTAATTTTTAATTAAAGCATTTCAATTTATTTTTCGACCTTACAAATTCGACAGTGAACTTTCTTGCCGCCTTAAAAATTAATTCAATCAAGTTTAATCAAAATCGGACAAAAACTAAAGATTTGTAGTGAATACCTACAAACGAACATTCATCTTATTATAAATATCAATATTTCTTTATCATTATAAATAATATTATTTATTTAATAATATTATTTATTATTTTTATAAATATAAATATATTTCTCTTATTTTATTATTATTCTTATGGTTGTCGAAATACGCACCGTTATATCCTGGATGACAGATGCAACTGTAATTGTTTCCCCTATCGACGCACTGCGCTGGCGAGGGGCATGGGTTTGGCTTGCACAAGTCCACTTTCACTTGGCACCGTCTTCCCTCGTAACCAGGTCCACAGTGGCATCTGTACCCTGCCACCAAGTCTTCACATGCTCCTCCGTTGATGCACGGGCTCGAATCACATTCATCATATTCGAATTCGCAGTGATCACCACCGTATCCTAATAGAGAAAAATTAACATTTAACACTTGATCAATGGCCCTCTTGGCACAAGATATTATATGGTATTCCCACGATGTTGTTTGATATTCTGAATGCCGGGAAGAAAATATCTTAATAAAGTAGTTTTGGGCTAATAAATCAAGGCGATGAAATCTCCCTTATAAAATACGTCATTTTTTTGAAATTGCATTAATTACGTCAGCATATATTTAAAGATAAAACCAGCTAAAAGGACTTTAGTTGATATTTATAGAAGTTTAGTTTTGTTATATTAACGTCCCGTTTAATGCAACACTAGGTCTATTTTGGGACGGATCTCGTAATTTTGAGCTGGCACCTGAGCTGGCATCCCCATTGCCATACCAGTGGGAGGATGTTTTTCCTGACAGATTTAACGTGCAACAAGCCTCTTATACAAAGGTTCTTCGGTGGAATCAGGGTCTCTAACCTGGAACTATACGGTTCACAAACCTACACTTTACCACCAAGACAATGCGACTCTTGACTATATAAGAAAGCCTTGTTTATACGCTTGGGGTAATTTAGAAGACTCGCCATGTAATGACAAATTTAGTTTTCAACCACAAAATTCCTGTCAATTTAGGAATCATTTTTGTCGTAAAAAAATCAAATATAATTATGAAAGGAACATGTTGAAATTCCTTGACACTGTTGCAATGAGATGAGTTTCTGTATTTTAACAGATTTATGCTGTTTATATTTGCATTTCTATTTCTTGTAAGTAAGTGGTTGTTAAAAAGCAATGCTAATAAACTCAATAATTTTATCTTTCGTTTTGCTAGTGCTTATACCACCATAACTTTTAATATTTAAAGTTGAAATGTGGAAGAACTCTTTACAGTTTTCGGAGATTTTAGCAGATGGCTAAAATACCATATAACTGCAAATGAGAGAACTCAAATATTGATCCAGTTTCTAATTAATGATAGTAATTAAATCAATTTATCTTGTAGCCATGCGAAAAATATTGCTTAAAACCAAAATTTAATTAAAGTATAGCTTTGATGTTTTGCAACAAACTCCCTGTAAGATCTAATTGCAATACTTCATTTAATCAAAGAAATATTTAACAGAAATTAGAAACAACCGCTTTCTTTTACACGGCACCTTGCATTTGAAAACAACACGGAACTGTTTCATTAGAGCAGATGGAATTAATAATAAGTTTGACAAGAAACTATTACAAAACGCTTAATTTAATTACGATAAAACATTACTTGAAACTAACTACCTTTTAATTGATATTTTGTGTTCCTTGCTAAGAATGTTGTTTCCGAGTTTCATCTATTTTCTCTTTCTTAATTAATTTAATTAAGCTTCTTGTATTTTTTAATATCATTAAGAAGGATATCTAAGTAATTATTTATTTATCTAATTTACTTTAAGATACTTTAAAAAGGCAAATCAAAAGAATTAAAATCAAAGACGATAAAATATGTTTAATGAAAAAAAAAATTAAATTAAGGCTAGATATGTTAGTATTTTACATTTTATTCTTAGTTTCAGAGACATAATTGCTTTAACACTTTTTTAGTTTAATACATTTGCTTTCATCTTCTGTGAAAATATTGTTACATGCATGTTCTATCTAATTGGTTTATTTCCTCTTTATGACGATGAATTGTTTTTATCAGCTTCCTGAAATATTAGAGTTTTAAAATTTAGCTCCATTGATTTTTCTAAGAGCATTAGAATATTTTTTTGTATTTTTAGAACTTAATTATTAGTCAATACCTTAATGGTAGGTTTACATTCAGCCAGTTATAAAATGGCCAGCAGGCAGGGCATGCATGAAAAGGCTGAAAAATAAAGCTCGGTCCAGCGTAAGAGCTTGGCCTGACGAAACAACAACATGTTGCTGCATTATAATTTTTCTTACTCCACATTCATGTTTTTGTAGAACTTGGCGGATTTTTTATGATACAATTTTAGCACTTTATTTTTCTGGTGTTAGGTTGTGTGTGTGTATATTTCATCTTATTTGCCATTGTTTTCTATTATTTTCAAAATTTATGTATGTTAATCTTTTTTTACCATGTTTTTTTTTTTTTTGTAAATATTCACCGTTTTAAAAAAACTAATATAGATCATTTCTGTGAAAAGAAAAATTGAGAGAGGCTGTAACGACAATGTATAGCCAAGCATGGAATGTATGAATTTATCTTATGGAATCACGGCAAACATAAATCAGTATCTTTTTGCCCATGCGTTATCTTACTGGCTGAATATAAACCCACCTTAAGGCAAACTTCCCACAAGGTCAAGAATTACACCCAATTGAAGACCAGTCATGCAGTAAGAAGGATTTGCCATTGACCCGTTGAAATCACTTGATGTTCCTGAAATAGACCTGGCTTACAATTGTGCTCAATAGTTGGCTTCGTGTGAACGTTGCTTAGCTGTACTCAAATCTTCATTGCGCATGATTGCATAAGTTTTCATTCTGATTTGGTATTTAAGAAAATATAATTAAATCCTATTAAAATGATAAAAAAGGAATTATAAAATAATGCAAAGTAGAAAATTTCTATGTTGTGAAAAATACGTTATTATTATAATATTAGCTGCATTATATGTAGCACCAAAGCATTATAGTACCATTCATAAAAAATTTTGCAAAAAAAAAAAAAAGATTCAGCCAACAGTTTATTCTGATACAAGCGCGAACACGAAACCGCTAATAAAAAGGATTAGCTTTGTAAAAGATATGTTTTTATCGTGATTAAAATACTCTTAAGACAAGGTAGCACTGGCATTTGTCATTGGCCGTCAAGCAAATGTTTTTTTAGAGACAAAGGCATTTGCTTTGGAGAAGACAATATCCAAGTCGATCTATATCATTAAAATAGAGGCGAAGCAAAAAAACTTCAAAAAATTTGGAAATTATTCAGCTACACATCGAAATAAATAAGGTAAGTCTTAACTCTTGAAATATTTTTGGACAGATACTTAAAATGTCAACATTAATTTGTACAATTGTAATAAATCTAGTACCCACTCACTACTTATTCCCTTGATAAAATTTTGGAGCCTAAAGCAGAATTTACAAATTTCAAATATCATTCTGTCTTTGAGCATATTCTAAAATTAACACCGAAATTCTTATAGCTACCAAGCCATTTTGCTAATTTTCTTTATAAAATGTTAAAAAATAATTTTTGAAAAAAGCGGCAATTTTTCACGTGTTTTTGAAATAATTAATTGTGACAATTTATATCGAATCAACAAAAAAAATTTAATGGACTATGATAGTAAAAACATTAATACATCATTAAAAATTCTGAAATATGAAATGAGTGATCTATCAAACATATTTTTAATAAATATTCTTCAAAATTTTTATTTAAAAAATCAAGAAAAAGGTTCGAACTTTCTCTGAAAGCAGCACTAATCCAACTATCTGAAGATATTACAATTTTTTTTCGGTAAAAGAAATGTGGTATAAGAACATAAGACTGGCGTTTCTAACATCGAAATTAGGAATTGAAATACTGCAGGGTCAATTATCGCATAAAACACTCGTAGTTAATAGTAGATTAAATATTTTTATTCTTTGCCAAAATTCCCATTCCCTATATAAATTAATTAAATTTCAAAATTTATCCATAGAGTGCTTACAGAATTAGATTTCAATCTGGTGCCTGCTTTTTTATATACAGACCTACAGTTTCAGGTTACAAAGGATTACATAATTCGGTGCTGACTCAACCAAAGTTCGCACTGCAGTTAAAGAACGCAATGTAAGGGGAATCTTGAAAGGAGAAGAAACAAATTCTGATAACATCAGTGGGTTCGAAAGTCAGCAATAGTCTGTTTTGACGTTTGGGAATTAATGTGTTTATTAAATACATTTGTAGTTTACATTAAGACTGATGATGGATGTAGAATTATTAGATATCGCCTCAACATAGTGGGTGCTGTGAAAATGTATGGCAAGCAGGAATTAAATTGGAGTCTATAAATCACGGAATGGGAAACAAATGAAATTATGTATTTGGTAAAACATGTAGTTAGTATTTAAATTTCACTTCTTGATTATATTTTTACAATCATGTGCAATTCTCAGTTCTTCATTAGAGATATGATTCATTTTTAAACTGAAATTAAATATAACAGATTTAAATTTACCATCAAACTCCAGTTTTCACTTGTTAGGACAAATTGATAACTTAGATGAAAATAAATGTTTTTCAATATCTGAGCAATTTTATATTCAAGATTAAATTTAATATGGCAAAACACAAAATTTGACTATTTGTTACAGGTATTCTTACAAAGTTACAAAAAACAAAGCCATAATTATTTTATAAGTGATTCCATCTTAGGTGAAACAATAAAGACATTTTTTTGAACTAGTATCCCTTTCAGATTATTCTGTAGAAATTACTGAAAGGGAAAAGTGAATTTATTGTGAGGATCAGTTTGTTAGAAACTTTATAAGAGGCCAGACATAAAATTTTCTAATTCAGTCACTCATAAAAGAAAGGAAATTTAAGGTCCTTCCAAAATGGATGACTGAAGAGTATTTGGAACATTTAAAATAACAATTTGAAAACTTTCTTTTAGGAGTTTGAGTCAATATAAAAATTAAATCGATAAGAACTTTATAAATCGAAGAGATTAAAAATGACTATCATCAAGATGAGCAATTGAATTCCTCTTCATAAGCCAGACAATGTATCCACCCGAGTAAGGACTGCTTTCAGCAACGTGCTAAAACAATTAGTTTAGCAAAGCAGCTAGCTTTTAATTTCGTCTTTCTGAACGGTGGCATTGTTCAATGTGTTCACTTTCCATAGTAGATTTAGAAAACATTGGAACATGTTTAGTGCAGATGCTGTTATTTACTGAACCTTGTTAAAAAAGATCTAAAAACCTAATAGAAAAAAAAATGTGTATTTTCGAATTGAAGTTTATAAACTATCTACCGTGACAACTAGCATAGTTTCTGAACAATTTGTGTTTACCATTACCTTGAAAGCCTTAGATGAGAAGAGAATGAATTATTATCAGGCAACAGATATGATTTGCAATGAAATGTATGTATACGATGCAATGAAATCAACATACTGATGAATGAATGACTCAGTTCTGTAACAGCTGCAAAAAAGAAGCTAAAAATTTTATCTGGTATTGTGATTTATATAAATATGAGTAAAAAAAGCCGAGAACTGCTGAAAGATTTATAAGCTTCATCACATTCGGTTGATAAGGGATTCCAGGTTGCACTTGTAAAAACATCCGATTTGTTCTGGAATTCTCAACGTAAGTAATAAAAAGCGATAAAGCCAAATTCTTAAAAAGAAATATGCTTTCCGAAATCACAAGACTATAGCTCTTTGCATCCTCATTAGAACCATTCTTACGAAAATTAAGGTATGCATTGAATTTCAGTGCATCAGATCCTCTGAAAGAATAGAAAAAAAAATTTCTAAAATTTTCAGAAATAAATACAAAATTCCAAGATACATTTTACTTCCATGAGCAGTACGATGGCTATGTTCAAATATTGGCAAACATAAATTTATTTAATTACTTTGTAAATATGCACTAGAAATTTCAGCATATAGGTGTAAGTTTAAGCACATTAAATTATTATGCAGTGTAGTATATTAATAGTAAGAATATTATCCGGAAAACAGAGTACAATTGTATTTGATATTTTAAACATATACTTGAAGGGGTTAATTAAATAATGAGAAATATACCCTCAGAGTGGAATATTTTAAAGTTTAATAAGTAATGTTAAAATAATGTTTGGATACTAAAGCTATTCATTTAGCGTTAGTGACAGATTTAACACTTGAAACCTTTATTACTATACATTCAAATGTGCCATATTTCAACATTAATGTTCAATTTAATTGATTTTTAAAGGAACAGCCATATAATTAAATCATTTAAAAAATTAATTTGTAACATAATAGATCTTATTTAATAAATTATTTTGCCTCAGAAGTAATCGAAAAGAAATTTACCTCTCCCGCTCTCTTAATTTCAGAGTATTGTGGAAGACAGGCTTGAAATCATTTAAACACCGTTTTTCTTTTTGTTAACTAAGTTTATTTTCTTTATCTAAAATATGGAATTTAAAAGAAAACATTTCAAACGACTAAAGCGTCAAAAGCAACAGATTAAAGAAAATCGTAAAAGGAATAAATAAACAGTCATTTAAAATTTAAATATACAATGAATACGATTATAAAGCTTAAATCTAAACTTTTGCTATTTTGACAAAAAATTTAAATATATATAAAAAAGGTTAACTTTTTTCTACTGAAATTTAACGATGTTCATTAAGTTTCTTTTATTATTCTAAATTCAGCTTTCAGAATGTACAAAAATTTGTTAAAGTGCCTAGAAAAGGCCAAATAAAATGGCTCCCAAGTGAATACAAAAAAGAAAATGAAGGTTGGCGCTTACTTAATTCTTTCTTACGTAATCAAGCATTTTGTTTTGCATAAATTGTATGTTAAAATTAATTTTTTTGTATGTTTACATTAACTTTAAAAAAAAAAATTGTCAAAGGTTTCTGCAATGCAAAAATAAAAATACACCCCAAAATACATATCTTAGTTTCGTAAGCCTACTTTTCATCTGTTCTAATTCCTTAAAAATTTATTTACATTTTTAATACATAACTTTATTATGATTATTTATAACTGGGAATTTTTACTTTTAGAAATCTGGTTTTAAAATGAAAACATGAGGAAAATGATGAATCGGGAGATTTCATGGAAAAATAGCTTTTTGGAACTAAACTAATTATTAAATTATTGGGAGTTCGAAATTCTTTGATTGATACGACGTATAAATTTTTTATTATATTAAAACGTTTTTTTTTTTTTTTTTTTTTTTTTTTTTTACTTAATAAATGCTTCTACCAAATCGGAAATGGTAAAATCTGATTACTATTAAAATACATGTCAGCATTTAATTTCCTTAACTTTATGTCAATATCATTTTTAATAAAAGTTTGCCCTTAATTCTGTTATGTTCTTATCAGTTCAATCTTTTTAACTCAGCGAATTTTTTTTATAAAATATTCAGGTAATTAACATTGTATTTCTTTGAACTTGTAAACATGACAAATTATATATTCTAATTAATGTAATTAGTTGAATCCGTTTTAAATCATAACTAATAAATGACTGCAAATTCATTTCAGAATGAAATCTATATAATTTATATATGCATATTTTTGCTGAAATTTTATACATGTACTTGTATAATATCATGTATAACAAATTTTTATTTCAAGAAATTATACACTGGAATGCTCTAAACAAATATTTTGAATTTTTTGTCTTGAAATTTTTGTATTTTAACCAATGCCACCTTTTTGACTACCATGCTGTTTTTTTACTATGCATTAATAAAATTGCTTTCTCGGGTGTTTGTAAGTGAAGCCGTGGTCGCCTGGTGATAAGGACTGTGCTTTGGGATCGGAAGACTGTGCTTTGGGATCTATTGTGCAAGTGGGTCTGTTATAATTAAATTCGTGGAATCAAACTTTTTATTTTTATCAAAACTTTAAAATTTAAAAATTAAAATTAAATTTTTTATCAGAATATTAATTTTTACCGCTGATGTCGAGTGGAATTTTGGAGAGGTGGGGAGGGGGGCATCTCAGCAAGTCTTGTAATCGTTGTTTAAAATTTGGAAGTGTATCCCAAATTGTCCTCAGTGATGTGTTAAATTATTATAATTAATCTTTTTGCACGTGTTCATGCATGTTTGTATGTTTTAAATTTCGATTTTGAAACTAAGTATCCTGATGTTTTATGATTTGATACAAATATCAAATTTTGAATTTTAAATTTGTATGCCTCCCGAGCGTATCTCCAATATAGTAATCCTATAAAGCTATCACACAGCAATCCTAATGCTGTTTTGTTTATTACATTTTACAGAATTTACACGTATCACAACTATTTTATGAAAAATGTTAAATAAAAATAATAAAAATATCAATCACAGATTTTTATATTGCATTATAATTAAAAGTTTTTATTGCTAATAAGTCACTGTACTGTTACTTTTACAATCCTCATCAATAAAGATCATAATTTTAAGACAGAAAGTGACTACCGTAACTGTATTTCAGAAATTTTAATTTTTGTCTGTCATCTTTATTGACGACTTGGCATTGCAAGGGGCACATTAAGCTACACTTTTGCTATATTAAGTAGTATCCATGATCATTTCCATGAATATATCGACACCTAGAACATAAAATGCTAAGATATATGGTTGCGATATTTTCACAATATATCTAGGCGATATCATGTAATATCATGTTCAAGTAAGAGATAATGTTTTCCCAAAACAAAAATTGTTTACCAATTAGAAAAGGCAAATTAATAAAGTATATGGACTTAAAATAAATTAAAGTACATGGCGACTTTAAATAAATTATGAAGGGTATCATAGGCAATAAAATATTTTCTTGGAAAATAATAAGAATAAATAAAATAGCTAAAGATATTAATTTTGAAAGCTTTGTAATATCAGTACAGTTCTTAACATTGGTTAAATGTTTTAAAGGGGAATATAAATTTTTAAATGCTGTTAATATTTTTAATAATTATTATATTTATAAATTTGATTTTTTTTAAATCGGAAATTTAGAAAATAAGCTACGAAATAGCCAGTCTGTCTAGTTCAAAACGGGATTTAACAGCTAAATTTTAAAGAAGAAAAATATTATTTAGTAATATTTTTATATACATTAGTAATATTAATATTATTTTGTAATATTAATTTCAATCCTAAAAGCATATCTATTCTTTATGTGAAACCGTTATCATATATATTTAATTCGAGTTGTAAGAAAGTTACGTGGTTTACCCGATATAACACTAAGCAATCCGAAAGACACGCCAGAAAACTCCATTAATTAAATTTTCCATTTTAATCATAAATACTCCATTGTATTTATAGAATTGAATATAAACCAAGGAAAAACGAAACGGCTGAAACTTACCAGGAAGGCAATAGCATTTATATCCCCCGAATCCATCCTCGCATACTCCGTGGACACACGGGTTGGACAAACACTCGTTGACGTTGGTTTCGCAAACAGCCCCGGCGAATCCTTTAGGGCATTCACAGGTGTACTCGGTCTGGTTGCCGATGCAGGTGCCGTTGTTTAGGCAGGGGCGGCGGTCACACAAGCTCACCTCCCCTTCACAGGATCGCCCCCGGTATCCTGTTCAAAAAACCCTCAAGTTAAAGTTATTCTTTCAGAAAACATGCCCCAATAGCATCAATCATACACGTATTTATTTTATTATTATTATGTTTTTTTATAAGTTTAAATAATTATAGTAAAAATAAGTAAGCTGAAAAAATATTTAAAACGAAATAAAATCATATAAATCAAAATAAATTAATATTATTTTTGTCTACCAAATGTTTCGTGTAATAGGCATTTGATTTGGTCAATAAATAACAAAAATTTGATATACATAAGATATCCGTGATCTGCATTCATAAAGAACGCTATAAAATTCTCGTGGTTTAATGCTTTTTCTTGTAAAAAAACAGAGCAATATTTGTGGAGCTTATGATTTAAATGCTTTGACAATTTCACTTTCTTTGATATTAAGTAATAAGAATGAAAATGTTAAAGAAAATATCAAATATCTTTTCAGGTGTTCAATAATGATGAAGACCCGAAACGATTATTATTATCTAATTATTGTTAGTATTATTTTAGAAATATCGAATAACTTTTTACAAGAAATCTCTTAATAAACTTATAATAGATTAATCAGCAAAAGCTGAAAGGCTAGTTGAAATTTAAAATGTATCGTTTGATTTTTCGCACAATTGGATACGCATATCCTAATTTTTGTTCTATGTGGAAGTCATATATCACTTTTTCAATGTTTAAATTAAATTGATTAATTTATTATTGACCAAATATAGTCAAGCATGAACAAACGTAACATTTTATTTAATTTTTTTTATGCTAAATTAATTCTGTGTTCAATAAATTGAGGCATGAAGTTTTTATTCTTATATATTTATGATAATTAATTATGTTCTAACTTCACAACCTTCAGAAATTATTTCTGATATTCTTAGCATTTTTTTTTTAATTTCATATCAGATGTTACATTTTCTTCCGTATGGAATAATATTTGTTCGAATTCGATCCTAATTTATATTTATGCTTGGATAGAGAAGAAAAATGATAAAAATGTATAATTATATAATGGATATTGTTGGTACTGTTCGATACCGGATTCTGTGACAACCACATTTTAAGGATTCCATCGCATTAAAGGGCACGGCTCGGAAAGGCAGGCGCATTTCCGGTATTCAATTTTGACCTTGGATTTCCCTCTTTAGATACTTTTCAGCTCAAATTTTTTCACGTGTATATGAATGCTGTGTCATTTCTGACATTTTATTTTAACTCAAAATTTTGTATTGATATGGCTAGTTCAAGTGGTAAACAGTTTTCAGGAGTAATACGAAGAAAATTTTGCACAGTACCATTAAATACGTTGAACAAAAAGCAGAAGGAGGGAAAATATTTAGAGTTCCATTTAAAATATATAAAATATCATATATTTTAAAGATAATATTTTAAGACATTCTATACTTACAGCACACCCTTAAATTAAAATAAAATGTTTTAAATCGAATAAACTCTCGATTTTTCCTTTGTTGTTAATCTTAAAATACTGCCGAAAAAAATTCAGTTTAAAAAAGAAGCATTTTAATATTAAAAACATCTTTATTATTTTGTAAAAAGTAATTACCAAATTCTAAGAACAGAAATTTTACATTTACACCTTTTTCCTTCTGTTACTACTAATTATCAGTAATGTTTTAAGTCTCAAAAAAAAGCAAGTAATCCGAGTTTAATTCATTAAGTGTAAACATCCCCTAATTCCATTTTTTCCTCTCAACCTTATTTTGAAGAATCACACCCATCCTAATGCATACACAAAAAGAGCGGAGGATTTTGAAATCCTTTGTCAAACAGTAGGATAATAGCTTTTTTAAATAATGAGATGACCACATTTTTCCAATTTAAAAAGATTTACATTCCTGTCTGAAATCGAAGAAAGAATTATCTTAATTATATCCTATTGTATGAATGGTAGTAATCATACGATAATGGTAAAATCATAAGATTTTCAAAAGTTTTAAGTTTCCTGCCAAAATGTGGACTAATCTGTGTCTGCTACAGAGATGTAGGGATAGGCAATTATTCAGAAAGAAACAATCATTTTATTGTACACTAAAATTACTGAGGATTAAATATATTTTAAGCACGTCTTTTATTAAATTAACAAACTAATGTAATTGAATATGCTTCATAACATAAGGTTTTCCTAATTTTCAGTGCAAATCAAAAATAAATGTAATCACGCAAAATTTATTTATTGACTATGCTAACGGAAATTTCGACACGTCCTGTCATAGGAGGTAGAGCGCCTTCCCCATGATCGGGGCTTCCCTAGTTCGAGTGTGGTTGTGCTCTTGTGTGCTACCTATGACTTATATGAATGTGCCCCCCCCGGGAAAAAGGTGTGGCCTCAGTTAATGCTACTGAAAAAACAAGACTCACTTGGCTTAAATCGCTGACAGATAACTTAGCGGGATTGTAAAGTGCCATAAATTTCAATACAACAGAAATTTTAAACATGTAATATAATAAAAATTATAAATAAATAAATGTAAAGTTTGTAGAGTTTTAATAAGTACAGATTATAGTCCCAAATTATTGGATACAATAAAATATACATTTTCATAAATTGTTTGACTAATTAATAAAACGAATAATTTATATAAACGGGACTCTTTTATTCATAAAATCATTTTGTACTTGCAAATATTTATAATTGTTAATAGAAAACTGTCTCTAAAATTTGGAAGCTTCTATTAAGTATCGACTCTATAAATAGTTTATGAAACCTTATTTATAGTTCTTTGTTTGCAGAGATGTTTTAAAACATTAGTTCAAGTAAACTAACTCTGTTTTGAAATGAGTTGCTTGATGGGGATTTAAATTTCATGAGATAAGCTTACTTTCAGCAATACATGTCCTTTATAGTGGCTTGTATTGATTATCAACCACTGAAAGCAGTTTTATACTATCAGATTTATTCCATTAACTATTGAAAAGAGTGGCATCGATCCCAGATTTAACCAATATAGACTGTAGCGAATTTAATTAGAACAAAAGTTTATTTCGATCTTGGAACCTGAATTTAGTTTTGTCCTTGAAGTCCAGGATAGTCCAATAATTCAAAATAAAGCTATTTAAGAGATGTTTTGTTTTTTGGTTTTGAAATTAAGATATAATACGAAAGCTCTATTCCGTAAACATCTTTTGTGACCGCCCAATAATTCAAAATCCTCATGCTTAAATTTTTACATATGCAAATATATTTATTATGTCGAAAATAAACTATTTTGTATCAAAATTCTGCTCCAGTGCATATTTTCCAAAAATCACCACGTATAGATTTCCCTGAAAAAGTTAGTAATACAGGATTACACTAAAGATGGAGAAGACTTAAACCTCTTATATCTGATGAACGATAATAAATAGATACAAGCAATACATCAATGATTAGAGGAAAATTCGAAATTTCTTTGTAAATATTCTACACAAACCTCATTTGTTAGGCGACAAACACTGAATTCGAAGCTCAGTTCTTGCTAAATATAAAATTAATCATGCTTCTATTATTGGATTAGATGCTGTAGCATTTCTATCATTCTGATCTTGAGACACCTCAATATTTTAAGCACATGGCGTATCATTGGTTGCAAAATTCCAAGTTCTTTGTTTCTTCTATTTGTGAGGGCTATGGTGGCCTGGTGGTAACGTCTCGGCTTCGGTATCGGAGATAATTCAAGTTCGAGACCCGATCCCAACGAAGATTTATTAATCACCCGTCATGTAAGTGGGTCTGGTGCACGTTAAATCCATCATGTCTAAACGTACTCTCGCTGATGTAGTGTGTAAGTGAAGCTCAGGTATGGTTCTCGTCTCTAAACGTGGTTCAAAAATACGCCATCAGTCCCAAAATAACCCTAGTGTAGCTTTGAAACACGATGTTAATATAACCAAATTCAATATATTTGTGAATTTTCTGCTTTAAAGTTAAAAAAAATTGTTCATAAAATCTCAAATTTGCATTTGATGAGCTAGTATGACAAAAAAAAATCCTTTTCAACCATCTTCTAAGATTTTTTTTTTTGTATTAGTTAAAAATATGTTTATTGCGAAGCGTTTCTTTGGTGAAAATACATGCTGTAGCACGACAGTACTGCTGTATTTAAAAGCATTTTCTTGAGGCATTTTGCTATTCATATATATAATAAAAAATATATATAAATAAATCCGACTTATTTGACCTATCAAATGCATACTACCTATTAAGTAGTGAATTTTTTTTCTATGTATAACTACTGTTTATTGGAAATATATATTTTGAATTCTGCACCTTTTTTTAGAAAAACAGGTTTTAAATACATTTTAATAATACTAATATTTTAATAATTTCAAAAGATTCTATCATAAGCGCAAGATTTATGTTTTTAAATACTAATTGATTTTTTTTAACATTTAGTTGCTGTAAATTTTGTCATTTTATTTAAAATTCTGTTTCATATTGGGAGAAAAGTAAATTTTCTTTTAATTATAGGTTTTTTATTTGATTCCTTTTTACTTTATCTTCCTACAATATTTACAGGCTAAAATTGAAAATAAAGTATTCTTTCGTTATTTTTTTATTTACTTTCAAATTATTAATGATTTTATAACCTTGCAATTTGACGATTTCTTATTAGTTCTTGGTGCTCTATATGCACTTACGTAAATACTTTTGCTTATGCCCAGTTCTGTTGTTTTATACACATTTATAAAACACAATAAAAAATTCTTTATCACAACTAACTAACTCTACTTTAATGCCAATAAATCTCGTATATCAAAGTACTGAAGCAAAATGAATCGGCTTTACAAAAAGGAGAAAATATGAATACTACCATATAATTAAAACGAATATTTAAGATTTTACATAAATGACTTCAAATTGATTTCTTATTCATACTATGCAACATTGCTCCAAATGAAACTGCTAGAAATTACTTTCAAAATCTAATCTATTACAGGGTTTAAAAAATTCTGAACTGATAAAAGAATTTAAAATATATTTCTAAAATCCTTTATTACTATATACTTTTTATCAAAAAAAAACATGATCTTGGTTTGGTTTGAGATTTTCGAAGGCAACGAACTGGCGATTTATCGCTTTTGAGGCATCAGTTTTTCACTTTTAGAGTTATTAGAAAATAATGCAAAAGGTTGACTTATTTCGCGACTTATCGTGAGCTGAAGTTACAACTTGATTTCCAGATTATTCATTCTTTGAATTTTTAAGATTTGTCTCAATTAAATCATTAACCGGTTTGAAACAATCATGAGACTCTCAGATTACTCATGCGTAGATATGTAGAAAAACGATGTTTTTCCTTTCATCTGAAAATTGGTCGAGCTCCATAACTTTGACAACTAGAAAAATTGAAAATGAAAACTTAAAAAATTATCTATATATATGGAGAGAGGGGGAAAGATTGGGTTTGAGACCGATAGAGAAATCTTATAATTTCAAACCGGTTTAAACTGATTAAAGACTTAAATTAATTGCATAGATAGACAAATAATGTCTTAATAAAAGTAATGTTCTAGCAAGATAACTTTCCGATCGTAGATCTCATTTTTTATTATTAAAATTTTCATGTTCATATCCGAAATGAAATATTACATTAAGACAAAAAAAATTATTTATTGAAATATTTCTAAAATTGATGTTACCAAGACTAATCATTTATTTTAAGAAATTCGAATTTCTAATTTATTTAATTGAAGATTGAGATGTTCTATTTCTACAACAGCGATTAAAAAATAACGACGCAAAGCATTTTTAATATTTATTTATCCTTGAAATCGCATTTATCATATGGCCGTTATGTATTTCCGTTCTACTAATAGTTACATAACTATCAAAAATGTCCTTCTCTAGTGATAGTAATGAATATCAATAAACTCTTCAGCTAGGATAGTAAGAGAAACTCAGACGTGAAATGCTCATTGACTGAAAATGTGGATCGATTACATTATCATCATTCCATTAGCCATAAAAATCAGAGACTAATATCATTCAGAAATGATCTTCATCGCATAAAATAGTTCCCTTTCTAATTATATATTTTTTTTGTTAGATGGATCATAAATCATCTTTTGTAATAATTCTAAATGAAATAATAATGACTTTTACAACATAATGAACACGCCTTAATATTGACAAATATACTTTCGATGAGATGAATGGAAAATGAAATAATGATGGTTTTATCATTTTCTTTAATTAAAAAGGAAAATTAATCATTAAGAATATTAAAAAGCTGTGTTGTTTAGCATTTTTGATTTATTTGAATTAAGAGTAATTTCTGATTGATTTTATCTTTTTTTTAATTAAGGGATTGGTTTGATTAGAGATGAATTAGTCATCATTAATCATACAACTAGATTCAGTGGTAGTAGAAAAATTGAGGTGATATTGGCTGTCTTATAACCCTAGTAAGGGGAATAGAAGCAGTAAAACTAAATTTTTAAGTACATGATTGTAAAAATTTCTTTTAAGTATGGGTATAAATATTTTAGTAGATATTAATTTAAAATTTCATAGCCTACATTTTCTTTTTCTATATGACAAATTTTTTAATTGTGAATTGAATACCATATAAATTATTTTCATTTAAATCATTTTTTAAAACTGCAGTTTTATTTACAAACGGATGGTTTAAAAGGTGCTTCTTAATTTATAAATTCTTGTAAAAAATTTAAAACAAGTTTTTACAATTTAAAAAATAGATTAAAATATTTTTATATTGACAAATTATATCAGATTTTTTCAAACTAAATAGTTGGTTTTAGATAGTACTTTTAGTACAGTTTAAGTTTCTTGTCATTGAAATTGTCCTATTATGTTTATTAATATTCAGAAGAACGTCATTTAACATTAGATTGTTTGTAAACAAAAATATTTTTTTATGAATATACATTTTTCAAATGGATCTTCACTCAAATTTTTCTGACGTTAAGCTCAATTTGAATTTTTTATAAACATATGAATGCTGTTTGATGAATCACAGGCCGTATAAATTTATATACCAGTGCATGAATTAATTTCAATATTTTGTACGATTATAACAGCCTCTGAAGATTGGCATATATATTTCAATTTGAAAAACTGAATATGCGACTTTTTATTGTATTATTTAAAAGTCGAAGGCGTTTAAAAATTCTGAAGACTTTTTTAGCAGGGGATGTGGATGAAAATCGATGTAAATTATAAATCTTCTGGTATATAAATTTATTAAGTAATTTGTTAAAAAATTTTAAGATAAGGTAAGAAACATATCTGCATTTTGAACAGAGAAATAAACTTTAATTCTGTCTAGACTTTAAATGATGGTATTCGATTAGTAAGTAGTATGAAATTTTAAATAAATTAGGAAATTCTATAGCAAATTCAAAATGCCTTAAAGTGACAAATTATTAATTCTGTGCTTCTGTTTCTAGAACATTATACCATAGTGCAAAATAATTTTATCAATTTTTTCAGTAAATATGCATTGCATTTTAGTACCTGAAAATTTTCATTACATGTCTTTGGAAAAAATTTAAATTCTTGAGGTTAGCATTTAAAACCCAAATTATACTAATTTAAAAGTCAATTAACTTACCAAAGAGTGAAAAAGGAAACAAATTCTAAACTTTTAACAAAGCGATATTTTCAAATATTAAGAACCTTTAATCAAAAATATTCGATGATTTCTATAAAATTTTGCACTTCATCATAGTCATTATTTTTGTTCTAAAACATGGCAATAAAGTCACGTGAAGAATGGCATTAATATATTATGTAGTATAATATTTACTTTTAAATTATTTTATTTGTTAATGAAAAAACATAAAAAAGCTGTAACCATGCAGTTATGAATGATAAATGTTCACTTTAAAAGGATTTCTTTTTAGAAGGTTTTAAAATAAAACATAGTATTTCCAGAAATTTCTATTTTTGCAGTAAAAAAGAAAATTGAAATGTATACAATAAAATGGTCAATTTTGTAACCAACATTATCTGGATCAAGGATTACTTCGGAATGTCATATATGGAATCGGATCTTATCAAAAACCAACGCCAAAATGCACTATTTTATTTGAAGGGAGTAAAGATGTAATAGTGCCATGAAAATTCAATCAAACCCAGATTGTATTAGATCATAAATAAGACGAGTCAATTGAGACCACAGATCCTGGCCCTCTTCCAGAAACCTGCACGTGTTTACACAACGGATATGTCCCAGAAAGACTCCCCGAGGAAAAGTAAATAAGTACCATGGGGGCAGAGACACTGGAAAGTTGTGCCGACGAGTCCCTCGGCGATGTCCACGCAAAATCCACCATGTTGGCAAGGGTTGCCGTAGCAACCATCCCTCTCCTCGCAGTATTTGCCCACGAATCCGGGACAGCATCGACAGGAGAAAGACCCCTAGGGAAAGAACAGAGGAAAAGAAAAATAAGAGTTAATTGCCACATCATGGAGATTATGTGTGAAAAAAATATGTCGCTGTAGGTTTTATCATGTACCGAAAGTGGTACATGTATTCAGTAGTTTATCTCTAAGCTCACTAGAGGCATTAACTCTGAGAAATGTCAAGGGTAAGAAAAATATTTTTAGGTATACATGTGTTTTTCACATTTATTAAATTATTGGTTGTTTAGTTTCATTTGTATTTATAAATTATTGTTAAGTGCTTAATTGTTGCTAACTTCAACTGTTAAATATTTTCTTCTAATTAATTAGAATTAGATCGTTTTTTTCGATATGTGTGCATTGCCGAATACAATTCTTTCTACATATGTTTAAAATTTAAAAAATTAAATTGTATTAATAGCTTTGTAAAATGCTACTCAAAAAATATTTCAATGTTTTATAATGGCATGATTAGAAAAGTAATCAAATGGTTTAAAAAATTGTTTCTGAAGGGATAAGACATTTCAGCCATTTTCTAAATGTGGATTGATGAATAATTGAAATTAATAAAATAACAATGAAAAGTTCTTAAAATTTCAAATTCCAAGGAAACAAAATTTGAAAATCTTGAAATTACTAATATACCAAGGAAATTAAAAAAACTCTTTTTAACGAAAATGTTTTGCAGTTTTGAAAAATAAAACCAAAAATGTACAAATCTATGAACAGGATAATTAAACCTCCCATGTAAACAGCATCAAACAACACAAACAGGTGAATGGATAGCAACGAAATTTGGTGTACAGATTATATAGACTTAAAGAATTTCTAAAAATAAATTTTAGTTCCAAAATGTACATCAGAGGGCACTTTTTACAGAAAAACCTTAAATGTAACAGAATAAACGACCAAAACGGAATACAGAAAGAAAATTAATGATCCAGAGCAGGAATTATAAGTAATAAAATGTAAAACTGAGAAAAGCTGTCATTTGCAAAGAAGAGAAATCTTTATGCAAAACAGGTTAGGGTAAGAAACGTCTACAGACGTTGTCATGTTTTATATCAATGTTTCTGGCTGTAATATTGACGATATCTTATTGCGACGATGTTACGTAGCTGAATGACTTAAAGAACTCCATAACGCTTCACATGTGAAGTACCACAACAAATCAGTTACGATCTGCTGTTGATCAAACTGTTCATCGACTTGAAACTTTGCAGGTGAATAAGTGAAGTCATATGAAACACACTTCCCTACATCATCCTGGACAAGATTAAAAACTGCTCCTCTTGTGCAATTTTGTCCTAGTTTATTTTTGTTTCTGAAAATTGAACTGTCTTTTGTTTGTTAGGTTGGTTGAGTTTTTTTCTTCACAAGTATCTTATTTTTTCCTTACCTTTACTAAATGTGGTTCGATGACAAAGTGACCAGAGACTAAATAAATGTTTATATTTTTTCTGTATTCCATTTTAGTCATTTATTGAGCTGCAATTGTTTTTCCGGAAAAGGCGCTATCTGGTGGGCATTTTGGAACTTTTTTTTTAAAAATTCCGACAGCGCATCTCGTGTATAAACAATATTCCGAATTTCCTTGCAATTCGTTCCTGTTTGGGTTGTATGATGCTGTTTATAAGGTAAGTTTAATAGATAGGGGCTTTTATATGGCTAATAATTGTTTAGGGTTTTTCTATATAATAATCACCCTGTATATAATATAGGTATTAAAAATTATTGAAAATAAATAAATAAAACGCAGGTATTATAAATGTTCTGCTAAATTCAAACCACAATTGCTAACTTTTTTAGGTTTAATGGAATTTTATCATTTCATTTATTAACAAATAATTGCACAGAATCAAATAACGATTTTAAATTTTATATTCTGCTTCAAATTATACCTTTGCTATAAGATTACAGAAACCTGCATTTTCTTTTCATTTTTGGATTTCATCCGTCTAGTTAAGCCCTTCAAAGCACTCTACATAAATCTTACTTTACACAATTACAAATCTTACACTAATATACAAATTTGCACTTTGAGCACTTAATATTAATTTTGAAGAATTAATTTTTACTTGACTTATTTAACTTGGCTTGTATCGTGTTCTCAAAGAAAAAAAAATTAACATTTTTTTGATACATTAATGTTTTATAATTATCTGCAGTGATGAATTCCCGATGGTGCTGTGCTATTTTAATCACAATTTTATCATTTAAAATATTAATTTCATATCACTCTTATGAATTAATATTATTTTGAAAAAATATTGATTGTAATATCATATAATACATTCAATAAACTATAAGTGCAGTTCTTCTTCAGATAATAAAAGGTTGTCTTAATGTTTTCAATTTCTTATCCTTATTTAAGTCCTACTTTAATTCCTAATAAATTCAATTAATTAATTTCTTATAATATGCACATTGGAATCCATTTATGAAAAAACTGATCACAAGTTTCCATAATTTTTACAGCTATGAACACAAAAATATAAACTGTTTTTGAATATCAGATAAATATTTAATATATATTAATTGAAAATTCTATTAGAATTCCGTTTTCGACTGGATATTTTACTCATTACAACACATATTTGTATTTTTTATATCTATAGTTTTAATTTCATTTTTTCTTATCTTTCTTATAAGTTGTTATCGGTAAAATATGAAGTCCAATCTTTCTTAGAATGTATTTTCACGAACTAATTATATATTTTACAAAATGGCGAAGTTTTAAAGTGTAAAGGTAATTTGTGGTTTTAAAAAAAGTCTAAGAATTTTTTATTTTTATTATAATCATCTTTATAAAGAATTTACTGTTATTTATTTGGATAGATAAAAAAATTATAATTGTTGTGGTTACGTAACTCTACTACCTTCTCTTCCGATACAACAGATGGCGCTACATTTTTTACATTAAAGTATACTTCCCATTATTCTGCTTGGTAGTCGTTATTAATTATATTCTAACTAGGTGGCGTGTATTTTTGTGTTCGTTTCGCCTTGTGAAATGGGGAACTGGAAAAGAATTAAATAATTTTTCCTGAAACTCGTCTATTATTTTCATCTACCTCGTAATGAAGTTATAAAGAGTTTCTTCCTTCTATGCAAGAGTGTAAGTCATATATTATTTATTTATTTACTAGAAATTAGTATATAGCAATTATATTCTGAAGCTCAAATGTTATAATGCTAATTCTTTCAAATTCATGTCCATATTAGATAGGATTCGAAATGAATCTGTGCATTACTTACTATAAATTTTAAATGATTTTTGCTTAGAGACTTACATTATTGTAACATTTACAAGCTCATATAGTAGAATTGGAACTGTAAACCAATTTATTCTATATCATTATAAGTATTTGATACAACTTCCACATAATTTTTATTCGCCATAAAACTGCCTCTATCCTCACTCTCTAACCATAAATTTATGCCTTTGCCTATTATCACATGGTTTTTGTTTGTTCTAAACATGACTGATAATCGGCCGTATTTTTTCACTCATATAAACGAAGCGTGTGCCTTTTTCCATTATCATTCCCTCCTCATGTGCCATTCCCCCATTTGACATTCATAAAATCACAAGTTTCTGTCAGAACACGAGATTTCCTCTGTAAGTGCCCATAAAACTGCTTGACAAAAGCACTCCACCATTATGGCCTATGATATAGCCCGTTGCGACAGGCTATCTGATTAGCTATCTCTTTTGTGATATATGCACTGTCGTCGAACTGGAAGAACGTGAAGTCCCCTAACAAGATTCGATCGCTAAAAGGCAGGGCTGTTATTTTTATTGTTGGGTATCGGCAATCGCTGGTGAAAAGATAGAAATGGTTGTAAAATATTCAGAAAAGGAGCTGAACCCTTTTTTTAGGGTTAGGGGTGACCAAGAGAAGATAAAAATTGATATGGAAGTAATATTATTTTTATTTATATGTAGGAAAATTTCAACCTATATGACTCGAGTAATTTTTGCTATGGATTGTTTTGATTGTTTGGTCGACTTTTTTGACAATTATGCGATAATAAAATTCGAAATTGAAACATTTTTTTCTGGGATGAAGTAAAATAAAGCATTATATTTCAGTTACTCTATAGAGAAACCATAATTGCTTGCGAAATTAAACGAAATAGGGTTTTCAAACGTAAACGCAAAGAAAATTCAGTTAACCGGATGAACAGACGTGATAGAATAAATTCGATATGGAACAATGGAATTAAATAGATTAATATATGTATTTTTGACTAACTTTAATAAGCATATATATATATATATCATATGCATGCATAGAATAATATATATATATATATATATATATATATATATATTACTTTGACTGTCCTATAGACAAATTTAAATCAAATTACATTACAAAAATAGTTGAACTAAATATGTCTAAAAAGGATATTGTTTATAAAAGACAAGCTTGGTAATTATTATAATAGTGCTTAACTTTTCCTAGGACCATGGGCAATAGACTGGTTACTATACTCATTAATTCTTGTGTGAAATTATGTTGGCTGGCTTAAGTTCTAACAGATTTTTCAATAAGACATAAACTTAGATACTTCAGTTTCCTATCTCGCTTAAAACAGTGTGTCTTGATTTGTTTCTCAATTGTTAAAGAAAATAATTAATCAAACTAAATCCATTTAATATGTTAATTAATGAATAACACTGCACGAGTCAGTCTCAGTTCTAAAAATATTTAAATTCGCCATGACTAGAAGAAAACGACCTTTTAAAAAAATTAAGGCAATGTTCAGGTGCATGATCATATATTTTCTAAAATAATTTCAGAAGTATTGTCAATTTTACACATTTTTAATGCTTTATATACAAAAATCAATATGATTGTTTCTAAATTTCAAAAAAGAATACACAGATTTGATAATGTAATCAATGGTAGCTAATTTTTATAAATCTATTGTAACAATTCAAATAATCAAATTAATATACAAGTGCATTTTCAATATTTTGAAAACTGAGATCCGTGTTATATATAAGTAGAAAAATAAACACAAGTGCATTTTTTGTGAGAAATTTGCCAATCTCCAATAACAGTCTAGAGAAAGTATGGTTATTCCAATTTCTTACTGATGTTCTTGTGGAAGTGAACGATATAAGGTTTTGTAATATATTTTTTGAGACATTTATTTTTATCTGTATAAGAAATCAACGTTCCTTGTTTGCTGCATTTGGTTAACGAAACCTGATTATTTTTTCAGAACATTAGTGCTTAAAATATGTGTCAAACTACTTTCTGTCTTCTCTACAATATTCAATTTTTTCAAATAATCCTTTCAATTGAAATTGTTTAAAAAATTATAGAATATTAAAGCATCCATTTAAATTATAAAATATTAGCTACTTAAAACCACATTCAGCCAATTGAAAATGTAATTGATGAACAGAAGAAAACAATTATAATTAATAAAATAAGTTTGGATGAATTAAATGGAACTTTTTGATTCGAAGGGGAAAAAATGTGCTTCTAAAAAAACGAGTCACCAACGTTACAACTTTTTTCGCTTATTCATTCATAATTATAAAATATTATTTGCACAAGTTTTAATTCGGACGAAAGAGCATGTATGTTTATTCATCATTTGTTTCTATGATGGCCTGGTGGTCAGGTCTCGACTTCGGAACCGGAGGATTTCATGTTCAAGATCCGATTCCACCGAAGCTCCCTCTTGTAAGGATCTGGTGGCTTTAAATCCATCGGAGTCCGCCTGTGTAATGTGAAGTTTGGAGAGGGGTTGCCAGTTCAGGTATCGTCCTTGTCATCTGTCTTAGGTTCAAAATTATGTGGTCCATCCCATAATAGCACTAATGTTGTTTTAAAATGAGATGTTAAATATAACTAGACTAAATTAACTAGACATGTATTCTTTATTTGGTAACATTGTTCTAATAAGAAAATCTAATTATTTAGATACTTTTCATTCAGATTTATTGTTTTATCTGTAGATTTAAAATTTCCATTGATGTACCTTTTTTAGGCTTCACACCAAAATAATATTATCATATTAAATTTCCTCTTTGTCCGATTCTGAAATTAAGCATAGATTGCATAAATCCTTGATTTTTAAAACTGTTCTCATTTGTATTATTTAAATTTTTCCGTAATATATTTTTAATTAATGTAAAGGTTCTAATTACTTCTATTACGATTACATAAAATAAAACATTTAGAAATTGCATTCTAAAATTACATATGTATTTATTTCCTAAGAACGTAGAATTGTCACTACCAAATTAATGCTACATTCTGCAGTATTAATTTTTATAATGAATTATTTTTATTCAGAATACTGTAGGTAAGCAATGTAATTATACGATTCCTACTCTATTATTAACTTTTTCATAGAACTGAATAGGCTACGCCATTTCTCGCTTCAGAATAAATGTGTGTAATCAACTTACTATCAAGGTTTTACCCACATGTGATTTTCCTTCTTGAAATCAAAATGACTTTCACTTCAGTCTAGATCTATTGTGATCGAAAACAAAAGATAAACAACTGTAATGTGAGTTCTAAAATCTAGATTCAAGTAAAGACTTTAGTTGATCTTTAACTTTTTCGCTCTCTCTTCTGAATGTGTAGGAATGACTTTTGTCTTTTAATAATACTGAAGGCTTTTTTTTTTGTTGTTGTTGTTGTAGTTGAATTCTTTCCAAAGTTACCTGATCCGAAATTGATATTGACACTTCAGAAGTTTGTTCGAAATGATTATCTCTATTCTAGAATTTGAAGTATCATTCACTTAACAATTATTTACTCTATGTCACTTTGTTTATGAATAAATCCTTAAAATAATATTTAAATTTTACAATCGTTTTTCACCCTTTAAAAAGAAAAATGCAAACAGAAAAAGAAAAGGTGAATCAAAATAGACATCGGAGAATAAAAAGTTTCGTATAATTTTATCAAAAAAAAATCTCTTCAGATGATTTGATCTATAGAAGGCATATATTAATTATTTTTTGGATTTTATACATTTTTATTTTTCAAAAACTATTTAGTGTTTTGAAAATTCATCCAAGCTTGAGAAAACAAAGAATATTAGTCAAAATTTTATTATTTTTTTACATCTTAGAAGCTCTAAATGATTTTGAAATATATCTTAATTAATAAATTTATCCCATTCAGCTGTTTACTTAAAAGTTAAATTCTTCCTCGAAATATTTTTAAAAATAAGAAGCATTTATCAACCAAAGATTAATCGAAGTATATTCTGCGAAAAACTACAATGAATTCACAATGAATGCTGTAACAATTATTTCAAAATGTAGTAAATGCTGAAATTAGTTAGATTTTTTTAATGTTCAGCAAGGAGATAGTTTATTGTAAATGCGATGAACAAAATGGAAGAATTTCTTTGCAAAACAGTCACAAATAAACTCGTATATTATTGAAATAATAATGTGATTTTCTCAGCATGTAATAAAAAAGAAAGAAGGATGAAAAGAAAGAAAAAAATTAGCTTAATCCTAAGAATGTAACTGAAACAGTGAAACAACGGGATGAATTCATGTCTGTATCAAGGGTGATTTAGCGTTTATTACTGACGTAGTAAATCACCATCATTAAATATCAAAGAGAATTTAAATTTATCGTCCTAAAATTTACATATCTGATTTTAAAAAATGAAGATAATCATTATAAGCATGCAATTTTCAGTGTCGTGAGTGCCTGAAACCAGTCAAATATACTAAAAGCTCTATGCGATTCAACGTATTAAAATCTAATTGAGGATATCTAAGGAGAATTATAGGTTATACGAAAAAATGCCATTTAAACGAGAAGTAAATTTAAAAAATGTTTTATATGTAATAAGGGAATATTAATACAGAAATAACATATAACAAAGTTTTATTTTAAATTCATAAACTTTGAAGACCTGTTATGATTACTAAAATATTCATATATAAGGGGAATTCAAATGAAAAGAAACGACACGACAAGGTGGGTTTAAATGAATATTTTATTCAAAATATACACTATAGGCCTGAGCACAACGATCCTATTGATTAATAAGCCGAAGGATTCCTTGTTTCCAGGATTTATGTGGCGGTGACAAGATTCAGTCCTCCACAGCGTTCCTGAATTCGTTGTCCAAATTGAAACTTTTTTTTTCAGATGTTTTTTTCAGGGGACCAAACACATTATAATCTGGTGATAATCAGGATAATAGGGAGACATATCCATTTCGTATGTTTTCATTTGAACGCCCCTTATAGATATAAAAATTGTAAAAATTTTGCTTTTTTTTTATTGATATTTAATTTTATTATTGAAATGTCTGATGACTTTTAATGAACGTAGATTTTTTATTCCTTTCTGACTAGACTTTCACTTTGCATTAAAAATATTTTATATAATCTTAAGAAGAGTATACGATTATTAAAAAAATTTCTAATCATGGAATTTCAGGTTTTGATAGTTCAATAAAAAATACTACGGTGAATTTCAGAAAAGTTCAATGCCACTTTGGTTATTTGTCTAAAAACCGCTTTTTTATCTGAAAGTAAAATATAAAATTTAAAGGAAAAGAGAAATTTGACTTTTCCATCAGGCCTAAATAGAAGTAATATTTTGGTACAAATCGGAAGTAAAACTTATCCTTTTGTGCGTGAGTCCTAATCACATCCTTCAAAATAAAGAAATAATATCTGTAACCGTAACTGTTCTTCGGCCCTCTATCGGCCGTTACCATGAACAATCAGTTCATGCCTTGGAAGCGAAGTAAAGCATGATGTAATCCCCGAATATTATTTTTATGCATATATGTTAAATGTTATTGTCATAAATAGTTTTGTTCCTTTGTAAATCATGTCCTTTAATGTCATTAAATGAGTCTTTAACTAATTTGGCATGATTTATTGATTTTAATAGTCTATCCTGACAGAGTTAGACTTTTGGCGCCCTTTCGGTTACATATCTTAAAATCAGAATGATTTGCGCTTCAAAATTATTAATTGGTTTCTATGGATATATGCTCTAATTGAAATGGACAATTTGAATTTTTAAAGTATAAAAAATAGTGTTTTTTATATACCTATCTTACAATTATTTTTTGACAAATACATCTATGAATTTTGATTCTTAAGTTACATAAATGGGCCTTTAATACTGTGGGATATTCTTATGTGTCCCAAAACAAGGAATAATATTAAAAGGATGTAGAAATAACATTAAAAATTATAACTGAAAATGGTGGTAAAGAATTTCAAATGCATTTCTTACCGTGTTAGAGAAATTATCACAGAATCCTTTTCCTGAGCAGAGAATCTGATCCTTATTTTTCAAACATTCATGCTCTTGAACTTTTATTTTCAGACTCCATAAGATATCGCATTCGGTATCACGGGAAACTTTTACTGCAAAGGTAAAAATTTGTAAAAAAAAATGTTAACATCATGAAAACAAACACTAAGAGGATAAAATTAAATTTCTAGTTCTGTATGTTATTTTTTTTAAATACGAGTATCAATGTATGACTTTAAAATAACATATATTCAAAAAAAATATTTTCTCTTATAATTATTGAAGCTTTATTTAATGCTCGAAATCTTTAAATCGTCTGATATTTCAGATGTTTAAATACTGAACGTCATCTCTTAAAAATCTACAAGGTGACTAGAAATTTTGTTTTAATTTATTCCCCATAGAAATATAATCAATTATAAATTTATTTTTCATGAATAACTCATTTTATAATTTACTGAAAATATTTCTATTTTTAGGAGGCATTCATTTTAAATAATATTTCATCTTTCTAGAGCACCTAAATTTAATTTGATTTAAATTTAATTTCTGGAACTTTATGAGTATTTTTTTCGTTCTATATCTATTTTTCCTTTATTTCCCTACTTCTTTTTTCTTTCCTTAAATAGAAATAATATTTTAATTCAATATGTTTATTTTAAAAAACCGAATTTCCATATTGGATACTCTTTAAAATGTCAAAATACGAAAGCGTTACAAAGCTTTTCTCTCCAAATTTAAATTAGCTTGCTTTTTCTTATCAGAAAATATAAATACTATGTCAATATTTAATACATTATTCCTTATTAATTAAAAAGAAAAAATCGTATTACATAAATGCTTAAAATCAAGTAACCAAAATAAAAATCTTGAAGTTATTTATTTTGCTTCTTCTTTTACCGAAAGAAATTTCTAAATTTGAATAAAACATTTTTATTCATTAAAAAAATAATTAAAAAAAATGATCCTATAATCTATTACTATAATACGAGGAATGGTTGCCAAGTCGAAAATCGCCCCAGAATTAATAAACTCCGGTAAACTTGGGGGTCTGGGGTTTTTGGCCACGAGGAATCGATTGGCGCCGGTTTTGAAGCGCTACGGCCGAGCAGTTCGGAGTTACAGATAGGATATTTTCAAACTTTATTGGTTCGCCATAATGGCTACTTAAATTTTCAAGCGGTAACGTGCTGCCATTTATAGCTAATATGGCGAACTAATAAAGTTTTATGTTTATGCTGTTATAGGTTTATAATATGTTTCTTATGTATGTATATATGTTTGGTTTTTCTAAATAAATTTGTCAAAAATATTGAACTTCAACACACTTCAATCTTTACCTTTACTTTACCTTTGTACAGAATAGTTCCCTTTCCAAACTCTAACTTAGTTTAGAATAGTTTACAATGGTGCACTTTAACTGGTTATCTTTTCACCAATGGTTTCACAAATTTTCTTATGGCATGTATTGTTTTGATAAATCACAATTGAAAATTTAAATCTTCGAGTTAGCTTCGATACCTGTTTTCTCCGAGCGGAGCTCGGTCACCCGCTGGTTTTTTTTATATAAATCCAGCTATTTGACTAACTGACAGCTTCCTTGACTTTTATATCTTTCTTTTTTGTCTTTGCACTATATAATTTCTTATAAAAAGCTTAGTCTAAATTTTCCTATGATCCATCAGTTATTAATTTTATTTAATAATAGAATTTTTAAAATACTTAAACTTTAGTTAATGCAAAAAAATCTATCTGCGACCAAAACTGATAGATTTATGAGGTTTTAAATTTTATTATTTTATGAAAATCAATGTTTATTTCGCCAAAGCTGATATGCTGATTGGTGTATTTTTCTCGAAGTAATCCGTAAAGTGATTTAAAATACCTAAAATAGTTTTATTAATATTTATGTAGCTTGCCCAATTTTATTCACAGAAATACAGCATTTTACTGAAAATATCAAAATCTGCTATTTATGATGAATAGATTTGTATATAAAATTATAAATTTTAAACATTTACTGATGTAAACGAGACAAAATATAAATATCTGTGTAATTTAGAGCATTTTGCCGATTGTGGGTAAATGCCTGTTTTATAAAAATTTAGAAATTTTTTGTTGACCCATTCAAGATTAGAGTGGACATCTAGTATCAACCTTGTAAGAAACGAATAAGCAATTATTTATACTATTAACCTATCCCGTGCTCTATTGAAACAAACAAATTTAGGTTTTTCATTGAAAATATGAAAGAACTAATTTTATATATCTTCTTTCCTTCTTTCCCCTCTACTTCAATGTAAAGTCCTTAATAGGAATTTATTTCTCGAATGTGCCCAAGTAAGAAGAGTTCATTATAGAAGTTAATTAAAAGTAATTTGTTGTCTAACCCAGCGGACATAAAAAAAAGTCTGAGAACTGCTAAATAAGAAGATTATTGAAATTAACTTACCTAGCAAATTAACCTCTCCAGGCTGCAAAACAGAATCCATTAAAGTGAAATTTTTCATATCCGAAGTCATTATGACCTTTTGGTGTTCAAATTCGCATTTGGAAAAATGTTCCGGTTTTGTGACTAATGCAAGTTGAGTAGTATGATTCTCAGTTGTTTCATCCAAGTCAATCAAAAGCCTAGAAAGAATAAAAATATTTCTGCTAATCATGTATGGTAAAATGTAAAAAAAAGGTATAAATTATTGTACCTAATTTATATACAAAGTGCTAATGACACGCGTTCTCAAAATACAAATCCTTGTGCCTATAAAATTGCATCTCTGAATAATTGTCTCTTTTAGATGTTAATTTATCTTTATTTAAAAAATTATATATAATTGGTATGAAAAATTTATATAGAAGAAAAACAGTAAATCAAATAAATTTATACTTAAAAATAAACACCTAAAACTGTTTCGACCACGGAAAGGTATCCAACGCAGAAAAAAAGCATGTAAAGTACTGCAACAACTTATTAGTTAGTCGAAAATAGTGAAAAAATCTCCAAAAAAATGCAAAAACATGTCGAATTTTACATTATTTACGTGGTGACTTTGTTCGCGTTTTGTTCACATTGGTGACATGTGCTTTATCACTCGCTTCGCTTGGTGACTTGACTCGCATTTGGCTCACATTGGCGATATCTTGCGTCCGTAAAACGGAATTTTTTTTTCAAATATTTTGAGAATAAGATTGGATTTCTTATGCTTGTTATTGCGATAGTAAAAATGTCACTTATCAATACTGAAAAACCCGCGGTGAGTTCAATATTAATGGCGCGCGGTTTGTTCATTTGAAAGGACAGAAGAAAAGTAAGGAGAAAAGAGCAGAAAATTATTTTTTTCGAAGGGGAACAGTATTACAGTATTGTAAAATACATGAACTCGAATTATTTTAGAAAACAGGGTTAAAGTTATTTGCAATTAGGATTTAATTGCTGAATAAAGGAAGA
Source organism: Argiope trifasciata (assembly GCA_026543055.1). Lineage (NCBI taxonomy): Eukaryota > Metazoa > Arthropoda > Arachnida > Araneae > Araneidae > Argiope > Argiope trifasciata. Next base: position 1,274,236 of record JAPMOQ010027620.1, on the reverse strand, counting down.
GAGGTAAATAAATTTTATTTTTTGCTTGTGACAGTTTGTGATAAAACAAAACTGTGACTAAGTACACAGTTTGTTTTGGTTTTATAATTTAGAATGCCATATTTTATCTCCCAAAGTTGAACCAAAAGTTACAACTTGAAATTTAAGGTATTTAAATCGATATCTAACATTGTCCTAAAAACTTTTTCTCAATTAGAAGCAAACTTTATTTTTACCAACTAATCGTCACTTAGCTGTAAACTAAGCTTAAAACAAAAAGGCTTTTTTTTAAAGCAATTTTCCATAATTTATTCAAGAAAGTAAAATAAAGTAAGTAAAAATAAAAACAATGATCTCAAGTAATGAAGAAAAAGCTAGGAAACACCACTTTAAAATAGTAAGAAATATTTTTGGTGCTTATGTTCAGACATATCATTATTCTAAATCACTGTGTCTATTCATTAATAGCATTTCAATTGCAAAAATATCATTTAAAAAAGAAAAAATAAGAAAAATTAGTTCTACGTTCCAAAAATTTTTTAAGTTATCATGTGAGAACATTATTTTTAAATCATTATTTGTCTTAATCAATTTGTCATTAACCAGCTTAAACCGATTTGAAACAATTGCGACACCTCTCTGTTGGTCTCTATTACCCTCCTTCTTCCATATGTATATATGTGCGATTTCAAAATGATAAATTATATACCAATAAATTTTTAAACAAATTAATTTATATAGAATTTTTATGAAAACAATTCTTTTGCAGACACAAACTGCTATTTCCTAATTTCTGAGATCATGGAGTAGTTTCATAATGGATTAATTTTAACAAGAGTCAAATCTTTCAATCTTTCCCAGAAGTGATATTTCCTCACTGGGGGAAAGAGAAAATGTATTTTATCCAAATTGTTACTAAACGTGAGTTAAGTTTTTTGAATAAATTACAAAAAATCATTTAATTTCCTCCAAAAAAATTTCATTCCATAAGATTAATAGCTATGATTCCGTAGTTCTTCATCAATGTTTTAAAAAACGCATCTGCTGTCAAAGACGTATATCTAATAATAATGCAATATGGGTAAAAGCAGGTAAAAAATGAAATTAATAGATGCTGACGAATATTACCCTTTGTACTTTATTCATTACCTAGGCAATTTCTAGCTTCAAATATTTGTTTCCTTCAATTATTCAAAACCTCCTAGCGAAAATGAGATCATGTTTTAATCTTATAAAACAATTATAACCAATTTTCTTAAAATCACATTATTGGAAGTTAAAATAAATGGATTTACTTCATTCCTACTACAAAGCAATTCTACCATTCAGAATACTGTGAAAGAAAGGAACAAGAATGGTCTGGATCATGTCAGTTTACCTTCTACTGTTCCGCCGACAAACTTCTTGACAAGAATGAAATCCTCCGGCATTATACTGATGTCTCAGAGAGAGCGGCGAAGCTCATGAATTAGGGATCACCGAACCGGAAAGATTTGGACTTATCTCGAGATAAAACCTACACACACCAGATTCAATCTTAAGATATGACTAAGTTGGTGCTAAAGCTTCACAATACGCTTTACATTTTGAATAAGTTAGTGAGGCAAACTTTTTGGTGGCAGTACTGGGAGATAAAAGTGTAAACATACTGTCATATGTGTAAAACAACTTGTTTATTTAAAGTAGAAAAATATGTACATCCATTGTAAGCAAACTATCCACCTCCATAACAGTTGGCTCGGTAAGATTATTTTTATTAAAAATGTCTGTTAAATATTGCTATATGTTAACTTTTAATGCTCCCGCAACAAATCATCTTAAGAATGCAAACTAACTAAGCGAAATCTTGATAGCTGATGTATAATGGAACTTATATCTTGGAAATAATTCCGTTGACTTGGCATTTTTTTTGTAATCTGAAAACACCAAGTAATTCCATTGTCTTGGTATTTTTAGTGCAATCTGAAAAGAGCCAATTAATTATCTTGGTATTTTTATTGCAATCTTAAAAACTACAAGTAGTTCCATTTTTTGGCGTTTTTAGTATAATCTAAAAGTCACCAAGAAAACCTGAGAATAGAATCATCTTGGAAAAATATTGACATCGTATATGTAATAGCATTTGGCAATTATGTGTTAGTTTTTTTAAAAAAATCAGCAAATAAACCAGGGGAATTCAAACAATTTTGCACCCAAACGAAATACGAATAGTCAAGAAAGCAAACAGTCGTCAACCAATTGACCAAAATCTTGACATCTGATATATAATGAAACTTGGAGATGGCGTAATCTGAAAATTACCAAATAATTCCATTTTCTTAGCATTTTTAGAAAAATCGGCAAATAAACTTTGAGACGCAATCATCTTGGCAAAATCTTAACATCGTATACATAATTGCACACGAAAATTCTGGACTAAATTTTAAAAAATCAACAAATAAATCCAAACAACTTGCATTCAAACAAAATACAAATATAGATATGTAATCCTTCGATAATCTTTTTGAAAAGCAGCTTGTCTCCATATATTCGAAATTTGTCAGATTTCTACCTAATGCGCTGTTTTCCCGAACTAACAAAAATGCCATAAATCCAAAGCTCATGAGCTAAATAAGTGAACAATCGGGATTAATATTTTTTTAATGAATTTCGAAAAATTGAAATTTATTCTAACAGATATCCTTTTTTAACGCTGTTAAAAACAAATACTATGTGGACGGCTTTAAGGTTTTATTAAATTACATAAAATTTAACTTAATTGAATCGCTTTAAGGTAGCTTTTCTCCAATTCCTTCTCAATTGAATTAGAGAATTCAAGGTATCTGTACTTATAACTGGATTAAGACTGAGTCCATTTACCATTTAGATCCAACTAGAACAATCATGCAACCCAGAGGCATATTTGATGCAAAGCTACGGGGCAGATATTAATTTATTACATTAGATCCAACCAGTTTAGTCGCGAAAGTGCCTGAGGTGATATGTCATTGGTTACACTCAAATAATCATCAGCTGCAAATCACGATTCCTCTCTTAACTCACGAGGAGGCGGGTGTAATGAGGTTTGAAATCGCCTGTAATGCTTTGCTGGCCTCTGGATCCAATTTCTACTGCGAACATTCACGGGAGTTGAATTCTATTGCTTTGGACCCTCTAGATAAGATATAGTTACGTATTCAAAGCTCCGGAAATCTTAAGCCGACTTATTTCCGCATTAATACTGCGGTGATAATTTAAGATTAAGAATGGCCTTTATTGAATATAATGAAACACTGATTTGTGTCATTCTATAATTAAAATTGATCCATTTTGTAGGTAAGGGGAAATCTAATAAATAATCTCGGTTTATAATCTCTTGACAGCAGAAAAGTGCTAAAATTGAAGGAGAAATTTGTTCCAGTAGAATTGGTTTTGTCACTGATACTTTTGAAGTGTTATTTCTTAGTAAACTTGCAATGCATCGTGGGGGTACATATTTTTATTTAGTTTTTTAAGCTTCACATGATTGTTTCAGAGTATAAAAAAGTGTTGAAAAGTGTGTGGAAATATTTTTAAATGCCTTTTGATAATATAAAAAAGGTATATATATATAATACCGCACAAGAGTTAGGTTTAAAGTGGAAATTCGGGAAAATACCGAGATCGCTATTGTACGAATATGTCAATCATTAAATATTTTTATTGCAGAATTCTTGTCATTTTATTTCTTACTCTGTTATAATATTTAATCCATAATGAAGCCATTTCCTACATAGTGTTTTAAAATTGTAGGGAAAATAATTTTAAATGTTTTTAATAATTTCCCTAAATTATATGCAGCCACTCAAAACACATATATACACAAAACATACACTCGACTTTAAAGTATAATGTCATAAATCCTAAGGTTAAGTGAAATATTTATTCGCTTATGTATTCAACTGCATCGATTTTTTACGAACTCTTTTTACATTCAATGCTATTTAGGCTTCAAATACGTTTAAGAAGTTTGAATACAGTACTGACATTTGCCTTTCGTTTTTTTGGTAAATTGATTCTTAGAAAATCTACGATATTTGAAATGGTGCTATTCAAAATCAAAACCGTTTTCAAAACGGAATACTTATAATATTACTATACAGAAAGATACCTCAAAATAGCATGAATAACTGGAAATTCGATTCCAAAAAATGTTTTCCATCAAACATATTCAAATTTGATTCTACGAGCTTCCATTTAAAAAGAAAATGACTTAACTCCTGAGTGTTTTTAATATCTTTTTCTCGATACAGTAACTTAAATTTGTCTGCTTCATTTTCATTTTCAATAAACTAATAAAATTTCAATTTTGTTTATCAATGTCCTCGTAAGCATGATATTTTTTGCCCAAACCGAGGAGAATATGCTCAGAAAATTTTAATCAAATAGGAAGACACTATTCACAAAATATTTTTTTATGTTTATGATCTCCTCCCCTAGTTAAAGCTATCGAATTACACAGATACATTTTTTTAAAAATAAGACACTGTTAAATGCAACAGTTTAAAAAAGCGAAAATTGTATGATAGAAATAAATATTTGAAATCGAAATATATTCAAAATAGTAAAGAGATAAATAGCAAACTTTCTTTCACCACAAGGCCTTTGGGGTTTTCTTGGCACGAAGTTGCCGTATACATAATATTTGAATTCTATTTAAACATAAAGAGAATAAAACCCATCTCCAATACAATTTTATTCTCGGCAACATTCTATCCTTTAACTTTTACATGGAAACTGAAAACTCTCATTTTCCTAAGAAAATTTTAGGTGTACAAGAGTCCTTAATAATTCCTCTTCAAAAAAAATAATTAAAAAATGATAATTCCTATTTAATCACAGAAAATTATTCCCATTATATTAAACCTATCAATTTTTTTCCAATACTCCTCGTATTTTATCTAACATATCCTTAAGCCCTCTCAAGTACCTTGCTTAATTTTTTTATATTTATAAGATACATTATCATGCTCATTCCTCCAATTTTATGATATTCCAAAATATTTTCATTCTAGTTTTTTATTATTATTTTACCTAGTTGTATGCATTCGTATTTTGTTATCTGTAAATTTCTTCCCAATTAATAGCAGTATAATACTTCTAATAAAATCCACCTAAATTTATATAAAATCAGAAAGGTGCCACATGAGATCTAGAAATAGGCGTGTGGGACGGTGTTAAGTGTTAATACGATTTTATGATGTTCCCTCAAAAGATGTTACAGATATCATAATTATACCGTAAACTTCATTTTGGCATCGTTGATGCATGTGGTTCAGTGAATCGATTTGTCAAGTGTTTTAATAATTGATTTGTATTGAACTTAAACTGTTAATTCTTCAGTTGAACATTGATTTCTCTGACTTGCCAACATTGTGAGACTCTTTATGATAATGATGTTACATCAAATGTCCGTCTATAAGCTAGACTTTTCAGATAATGCTATAACCAGCGCTCACTGGAAGGAAGGTCTACACTATGCGGTTGCCACTTTCAGAGAAATGCATCATCAATCATCCGCTTGCCAGTAAACTGTTACCGTAGAGTTTAATATTACCTTATCTATCGAATGGATGAGCTTCATCTTGAACAAATATGCTAAATTTCAAGCACCTGTGCTTCATTATTCTGGGTTCAAACTTATTGGAACAGACGCATCAGAAATACAAAAAAAAAAAATTGTAATACGAATTGCAGTGTTTATCAATCTTTTAGCTAATTCATTTGACAGTTGCATGTATAACGCTATTTTGAGTAAAGTGTTCAAAAGTATTCTTATATCATTTAAATTTTATAACTTAAATAATTAGTAAACCTTTTAGTAAACTGAAAATAGTTTTTTTTTCAATCAAACTTTAAATCTTTCAGCTTATTTTATAAACATATTGCCTAATTTTTAAATAAACTTAAAATTAAATGCAAGAAATGGACTTAGTATTTAACATAAAAACAAGAAGTAAAAATTTATTTAAAATGTCATTCATTACTAAAATTGAAATAATTTATATAAATAGCTAATATTTTTATTGTAAGAATGGGCTTGAGATTTGTATTTAATTTTCTTACATTTTATATAAATATTTACAAGTACTAAAACCAAAAATCCAGTCTTAGTTTTGCTAACTTTAGTGTAACTACAGTAACAATATACTAATTCACCCGAAAAGAATAGAAGAGCTCATAACCGTCAATTAAACTACCTTAGACTCTCAACTGAATTCAGTATTCTTACCCGAATCAAAAAACCAGAGATCACTTGTTGTATTTACTCAATGGAATCACAATGGTAACTTCGTTTTCGGTGTTTATTGCGAACCTTTATATACTGTTTGAAGACTCAATTTTCCTATAAATGTTTTTCCATAATTCAAAGAACTTGGTACCAAAAATCTCACCAAGAAACCAAAATATGTCCATATCCGGTGAATTAATAACCATTTCTTTGTTTGATAATGAGACTTTGCTTAATTTCACCTGTTTAGTTAATTACATTTTAATATTATTGCAATTGCAATCATAACGAGAGAAATACCAAAAACTTACTGATGAAACTGCTGTCTTAGTTTATTTCTCATGAAGGGAACAAAGATTTCTTATGGTTTCAGGTAAAATGTTCTATAACATTTATTTCCAAACTCCAAATTTATTCAAAAGAATAAATTTTCTACCTGACAAAGTTTAGGAGCTCGACCAATTTTGTGATGAAAGAAGCCCATCTATTTTCTTTCTTTTTAAATAACGACGCGTGCGTAATCTGATAATGTTTTGCTTGTTTCAAATGAGTTTGAACTGATTAATGACTTAAATTAAGACAATTCGAAAGAATTCAGAGAATGTATGATTTGGAAATCAAGCTGAAATTTTAGTTAGCGATAAATAGACAAATGTGACAACCTTCTGCTTTATTTTCTAATACCCCAGTTTTAATTAGTCAAAAATATCCCTGAAACAACAATCTTTATCGACTAAATAAGCAATTTAACTAGTTTGGTTTATTTTTTAAAAACATTAGGCGAGTTAGGCAATAACACTTATTTATTAGGGAAATACTACAATATCAGACGATAGGTATTGGAAATACTATGTAGGGAAAGCCGACTCCAAAATAAAACTAAATTAGCTGATGATAGATATTTAAAATGATATGCTACGAAAGCCGAATTCCAAAGTAAAAATAAAGGATAAATCGGCAGAATTCATTGCCTCCACATTTTGAGGCTTCAACAATTTGTTGCCTTCACATTTTGAGACTCCAAAACCTTGAAACGAAATCAATATCATGTTGATGAAATGATGATAAAAAAAAATAAAGGAGGGGGAGTAAAAACTTGTTACTGAGCAGATAATGATGCCTTCAAACTTTATTTCCGCTGAGTCCAGCACCTGATTAAATAGTTAAGTCGAAGACTAAAAAACAGTGGAATGGATGTCGAACTAATAAACCGGAAGAGTTAACCCGAGCGAAGTGGAGTGGCGTGTCGTTAAGCTATGATTTAGACGCCACCTTTTAACGTCGCCGTTAATGACACCAAACGCAGCAAGAAAAGCGCGTTGGCTTACTGCAGAAGGGAATACAGAAGCGTTCGATGTTGGTGCTTAATTACATTGGAGGAGGGGGTCGTCTGAGGAGGTAGTTGGGAGGGTAGAGAATTTTTGAGTGAAATAGGGTTGTCGGTCGTTTGCATGACAAAAATGAAGCAACCACTATTGGTCGATTAAGAAGTGCGATGAGAACTTTTTTTTTTTCATTCTCTTCTTCTCAAACTTGAAATTTGAATGTTCGTAAGGGTATTGAAAGAAACGAACGAAGCGATTTGAATTGCAAATTGAAGTTGCAGAATTACTTTGACCATTTTGCTTCCTACACAGGGCATTAGGAAATAGTTCACCGTGGAAGAAGTGCTTTTATACGAATTCTTCCCCATTAATTTATAATCTAGTCTTGTTGAAACGATCCAGGAGCAAATTAGTGTTGAATAAAAAGAGGAAACATCGCGATTCCTTGTTGTGAAAATTTACTTATTTTCTGGTATGGATTGGAAATAAATAAACGATTTTTTTCATCTATTTTTATTCCTTGAATATTTTATTTGTAATATATAATTAGGTTTGGTTGAAACGATCCTGAGATAGATTTGTTTAAAATATGAGATTATATATTTGCAATTTTTTTTTTCCTCTGAAAGGACATAATCTTTTGGAACTGAACATAAAGGGAAATCCTATTTTGTTCAGCTCCTATCATACTTATAACTGTCATATTAGTTAACTTGTTTTTGCCAAAAATACAAAATGCTTTTCTGAAACTTCATCTAAAAATCCTTCTTAAAATGATTTTCGAGATAATGTAAAACTATTTTAAAGCAAAAAAAGCAACAACATAGAAATAAGATTTAGAATCAGCATTTTAATTTCAAATATAGAGCAAAAATGCGGAGAAGAAACATCCATCAAATTATGGTAAGTTTCCGCCATATTCAGCATTACAATCATTTTTCCCATTTTCTTGTAAAGAACAGAAGAATATATTTCCCTTATTTTAAAAACTTTCTCATCATAATTAGATTGTCTAATCGTTATGAAAAATCTTTTCTTTAGACGTCTCAACTCAATTTCACCAAATTAGCAACTTTCTGAAACTCCTGCATTTTGTAAATAAATACGAATTCTCTAGGCCCAACTAAAAGAAAGATAGTCCCATGGAGATATAAGTTAAAGTTTCTGATCAAAACTTTCAGAAATTATTCAGTTAGAACGTGTGTGCCGTGAATACTTTTCAGAAGAATGGCATGAGCCATGGAAGACCATTTTAAATGACCATGAAATATTTAAAGAAGATGGACTACGATATAAATCAACATGCTGTATGTAAAAAGCATTGCATAAGCAACTAGTTATCATGGTATTCAGAAAAGTTTTTAAGTCATCGCCATTAACTTTGAAAGGCTGCTGGGGATAAATAACACCCAAATATATTATTTAAAATTTTTAGAAAGAATTGCCTTTTATTCTTATATATAGTACATTTTAATGTCATATTTTGGTCTTTTTATCTGGATTTATTGTTTCATTTAAATATATTTAACATAATACATACTTCACTTTTATTATTAAATTTTATACATTCTTTAATATTTTAGCATGTGGGTTTTTTTTATATTTTGCTCTTTGGTTCCACTATGTGCTTGGTGCAGTATAGCCAAACATGGCTCTTGCGCCAAAAAACCTCAACCAACCTTCCCCAAAAGTTTATTGTATATTTTCTAACAAACTTTATCTACCAGAGAATGCTTTGCATAACATTGAAGTATAATAGTTACGAAATATTAACTTTTGGTTTAAATTTAGCATTTTTAATGATTCTATCGTGTCATGTCATTTTTGGTAATTTATTCCTCAATTGATACCTTGCATACCCATAATAGTATCCAAAACCAAATTTGGGTTTTAAACATTTTTTCCAACTTACAGAAACGTAAACGTTATTAAAAAGTGCAACTGTATTCACAAAATCCCATACCAAAATTTATATATTTAGGTAACTTTTTTTTTTACTACCACATTTGCATGTTTCTGTAAGTAATACCGACTGAATCTATCGTTGGTTTTGAATCTAACTTTGAAAGGTGTCTATAATATTGATGCTAAATATGTGTAATAATGTTATTTATCTAGTACACTTTGTTTCATAATTCGCGCAAATAATTTCACGCTTAATTTTTATTCGAAAACCAGGCGTGCGTAATTCCTCAGGATAGATTTCACTCAAAATTTTATAAGAAAATCTACACATTTGGTGCAAAGATAGTATACGAAATTTCATCATTTAGCTCAATGTGTTTTTGAGTTATCTTTGTCACAGACAACCAGACGGGCATTTTCTATGAAGGTGTTTTTCGAATTCAAGTAGATCTAAAACGTAGAGATTCTTCAAAATCTTGAATTCAGATTTTTTTTACAGATATCATTCTTTATGCTACGTAAACTAGAAAGTAAAACTGCCTTGTGAAATTATTTATTTTTAATTATAAATGGAAAATTCAAAAACCTAAGCTAAAAAATACAAAAATCCATGACACCGTGTTCATGATAAAAAAAAATTCAAGAAAAATTTGTTGTATCACAAAATGGGGGAAAAACGCCACTGAAAGTTTGCTGTATGCCTATTAATTTATTATTCTGTAATATTCATAGATACTAGTTTCTTTAATTACTTCCCATTCACTTTTCATTTTTAATTATAAAAATTGCTAAAAAAATATGATAAAATACATTACCCTTTTGATATTTTGTTTCGGCTAATTTCCTAATACATTCCTAACATAACTTTATGCAAATTCACTGCTGATAAACCCGAAAGGTGCGTCTGCTGATGAATAATTCACGAAAAGATGCTTTCTACAGAATGAATGCGAACAAAAAAATAAATAGCGGCGAATGAATATTCATTCCTTACTGTATTTCGTCCCCGGTCTGCACAACAACGGAAATCGTAGTGGAAACTTCTTTATTCTTCTCCGTCTGATTGAAACACTTCGCTCCGGAATAGCAAGCAGCCTGAAAGAAACAACAAATAATATTAAGTTTGTAATTTAACAAGTGAAAAAGAAAGCATATATCACATCGAAGTTGAATGAAAAAACTTTTAAGCTTTGAAAAACTTCTAAGTGAGTTAGCGATTTTTTCTCTCTCTTTATATAAAGTATGTATTCTGAATATTTGATTTTTTAAGATAAGTAGTGTATCATTTTTAAAGTTTAATCGTAAAAGAATGTTTTTAAAAAAGTCGTTTTTGTAATCATTGGAATGATCAAATAACAAACGTTTACTAGAACTAACTCTTATGTTGATTAAATTAATTCAGACTTCTTTAAAGATATTTGGAGTGGATATCATGATTTTGGAAAGTGATAAAATAATAGTCAGCTCGCACTCTTCCACACCGTATCGGTTAACAGACATACGATTCCAACAAATATAAAATCCTCTAAACCTGTGTGTGTGTAAGCATATTTTTTAATCTATGTTCTAATTAATTTCCAATTTTTTAATCTAAATTTAGCACATAACTTCATTAAAAAATATTATCTTATTTTATGATTCAATTCCTACTGTTTTTATTTAATTAATTTAACAATCCGCTTAACGAAATTACTGATTTGGGGTTCCCACACCAGGAACACAGGAGAAAAATCCTTTGCACTTGTACGTGCTTTTCAAAAATAGATATTTCTATCCATAAATTGAAACACAGCAATGAAATCCCTATTAAAATTGTATAATAAAATTACTGAAGAGAAAAATGTCGGTCAGTTTCGCCTTTGCATCGTGATGTAGGCTGAAGTCCTATCGCTTTTTTTTCCACATATAACGACTCCCGGGGTGAAATAAATCAAATAGAAAAGTAAATAAGTTAAAATTTTAAAAAGCTCCTCTTTTTGGCAACGCATCTGTTAATTTGTGTGCACGCATTTATTCAGATTACATATTATATGTATGGAGTCACATATAAGCACTGTCACGTTATAAAAGAAATCGCAGTAATCTAATAAAATTTTGAGTTAGCAACATTGTAATATGATTTAGACATCGATTCATCTTGTTGGATTGCACCAGCTGTCGCAGTGTGCACATGGAAATTTTCAGATCTTGTAATTAATAGAAAGAATGCCAACTTGCAAACAATTCTATGCTAAAAGCCATGTAACGTTCCAATATATTCTATATCTGCTTTGAAATTATTATCCTAAGAAAGCCTTTTTTCTCTTGTCTTGCACTGGAAAGCATGCGAAGTAAGTATTTGAAGAAACTATAAAAAGTATTTGATTTTCATTACAATAATAAAATTAAATGTTAGAAATAATGCTTATAATTTTGGAAAGTTTAATACTAATGTATAAAAACCTTTCACGGAAATAAAACTGATATCTCTAAATATATCATGCGTAGAATTTTAATGAACATAACTGGGTTTTATTTCATCATGTGTTCCACAGTAATTTCAGAAAAGTTAGAATTTTATTCGTGTTTTAATTAGTTGAAACTCCAATTAAATATTTAAAAATCTCCCCGTTAATGAACACTTACTTATAAAGAGGTTATTAGTTGCAAAATTTAGCTATTGTTGGTTCCAAAGTTGTAATCTGTAGAATAAATTTATTATCTGTGCATTTATAAGAAATACACAAAAAAAAATGTAACATGTTAAATATCTCTTTCATTTTTTCATCTTTCATTTATTTTATCTGTCTAAAGAACCATTTTTTTTAAAGTTAAAGCATTGTAGCAAAAATGATTGTCGTTTCTTGAATGAAAAAAGAAGCAAGAGTCAAAATACGACTTTGAAACAAATAATAACAATTTTATTCAACTTCTCATGAAAACAAAACTAGCATTTTGTTATACAGGAACATTTTAAATGTTTTGTAGACTTCTCTGTTAAGTTGCTGTTTAAAAAAAATGACGAGTTTAACTGAATATACATTAAATATTTTGAAGAAAGTAACATTTTCTTAGATTCCGCATAAAAATGCCAGCTTAATCCTGATATTTTCCTTTCTGTCTAATTATTATATTTTTCATAAAAACTGACACCAGCAAAAAAAATTACGAAACATAGCTAGTATGATAGAAAAACATTAAATGTACGAAAGCAAAATAATTATTAATATCATTATATTTAAGTTAATGCTTTGAATTATGATTGATTATACTTGATTTTAGAATTCAAATATTACAGTTAGGTTTTTTCGTATTACTTGATTTGAAAGTAGTTTTCATAGGATTAAAGTGATGCTATGAACTGAATTAAGTTTAATCGGTAAAAATGGTGATATTTAATTAAGAAAATGTTGTTTTAATTCTTAAAACAGAGTTATAAAGAATTGTTAATTTTCTGTGCGACATTTATTTATTTATTTTTATTGGAGTTTTGATAATGCAGTAACGAAAAAGATTTTTTTTCATCAAAATAATGTTTTCTAGTTTTGTGTTTCAAAGAAAAATTATAAATAAAGTATAAAGAAAACTCACGAAATATAACAGTTCAAAAAAGTGTTCGGCGGTTTATAGGAATTATAAGAGATTTTTAGAAAACGAAGTTCTAGTTTCCATTGCTCGGATAAATCTATTTTACTAAAAGATAATTATAAATGAAATGCATAGCATTTATGGAGTAAACGTGGCCATGAATAACTGGGCATCAAGTACTGTGCCTCTATTTAGAATAAAATTGCCGAATCGCAGCTCTCTGCGACCATTTTATTTTAAACTATTTAATAGTTTCTCATTTTGAGTTGTATTGTCAGTAACTGGATTAAACAAATAATGTTTCACAGCATCAGGCAAAGACTGACGCTGTTATTACTTCTTTCACCATGGTTTTTCAAACACCCCCCCCCCCCCAAGACATTACTTTTTTATTGTAAATAAAAATTTCTTTTGTGAAAATGTCCCTGTAAAAGTCTCCATTTATAAAAATGTCCCTCTAAGTTAAAAAAATCAGTTCATTGTTATTGCTGTACCGTCACAACCTCTTTTAATTGGATTTGGTTATATTTATTATTTGCTTTGCTTTGTTTTGTATTATATTTATTATTTCCTTGCAAATTGCTGAAAAATCGCTCTGACTTACTCCGCATATTTGAAAATCTATAAAATCTTCAAAATACCTCATTAAAAACATCAGAAGCAAAGTTTAGGGTTGTCAAAGGATATTTTGTTGTTGTGATACTTCAAATTTTCTTAATGGATCGTGAGCATCCGACGCAAAGAAACTCAAGAGTCTTCCAATAAATAAACCAAAATTCGACAGTGCGAATAAATGGTATCATGTATGTATCTATATATATCATGTATGTAATGGTATGTATCTATCAACATAGAGATGAAAAAGTTTGTATAAAACTAATCATTTAATTTATTCCTTTTATGACTCCTAGTGTCAAATGAGTAACATTTTTGGTAATCTATGAATTAAATACATAGGGATTAAGATCGATTTAAGTAACACTGTCGATACCTTTGATGACTTTTTCCTAAGCTCTTATCATGATTTATTTTTTATTGCATTATATTTGCAATATTCCTTATTAGCAGTCAACATCAATTTTAAGTTCATAAACCTTAGCAGATTATTAATAACCAATGCTAAATAAGCCACATTCGACGTCCCTTAAAGTAATTTTAACCAGCTCTGAATCATAATGTGCAAGATGAAATCTACATATAAACAGATAATAAAAAAGTCTTAATTGTATTCATTTTATGATACCGGTTGCCAAATGACTAAATTTTCTGGATATGCATGGGTTAATTAAATATTTAATTAAATAGGTGCCGTGGCACATTTCATGACTGCCCTATGTTCTTATTGTGATTTATCTTTAATTATACTTCATTTTTAATATTCCCCTAAGATTAGCAAACTAGATCAACTATAAATCCCCAATTCTAAACAGATCATTAACAACCAGTACTGAATATGCCGCATTCGATATTTCCTCATAGCCCACTCTACCAACAGTGATTCATAAACTACAATATAAAATCTACATATTAAGAGCTAGTAAAAAATGGGGAAAGGGGATATTTTTTTCATCTTTTATCCTTGCAGATTAAAGAGAACTTCATATTTAATTTCGCATGAAGTATACGCCTAAATGCTGATCGGGGCGCACAAGACTTGAGCTTGAAAATGTGCCAATTTATCACTTTAATGGTCCATTCCCTTTCATTACCTCTCTGTCCTCTTCTAATCATTGCTGTCATCGGGTGGTGGACGCCAATTAATATCTTATTAGGGCGTTGGCCCTCTATGACAAGGGTGGGGTCTCGATACAAGCTCCGCCCTGAAGAGTGACCTCAGCATCCATCACCTTAGGTCATAGAACCTGAGCACCAAACTGAATAGTTAATAAAATAAATCTCTCAAAAAGAAAGTCAATCTTTTGGAAGCAAAGTGGACTAGTTTACCTTTAAAGGGGAGAGATTTTTAATTAAAGTTCATTAGGGACGAACGAGGGAGCTAGGCAACTAATGAAGATGAGGGGCCCCCTCATTAGATTCACTCAATTTGCAAGTTGGGAAGATAGTCATTAGTCGGTTCATCGCTGGATCTTCGGAGCGGCACAATAGTTTTGAATGAAGCCGTTTAGTTGGAGAGAAAATGTAAGTGGGAAAAGAAAGTGGGAGATGTGTTTGTGCATCGCGAAGACAGCATTGATTTATGGGGAAGGTATATTGATCTCAGATAGTGGAGTTGGAAAAGGGCCCAGGCAATCTGTAGAAACAACAAAGCGTTCTGTATTTAAAGTAAATATTTGGCTGGGAGTGAAAATATTGAAGTCTGAGTTGAAAAGGGAGTTATTTAGTTTTCGTTAAGTGGGCACAAAGTATAAGGCTGCGCGAAAGAGTAGCATTTTTCAGATTGGTTTCCAGAAAGTTCGTTAGAAGTTTGTACATTTGTAAATATGAAAGAGCAAATATGTTAGGTGTATGAGTGTCTTAAAATATTTGCATATGAAGGAAGGAATAGAATCGGAGAATTTTATCCAGTTACATTCTATAAATATCTGGAGTAGTTTTAACGTGATAACGTTGATACTCTGGATACTATTTGTAAATTCCGCGGTGCTTCATCACGATATAAAAATCGCTCAAAATTCTGTGAATTGTTTGAGCTTGAGAAATAAAATAATAAAAATTAATATTTATATTTAAATTGAAAATGATTTTAATTACATAGTTTAAATTCAAAATTCATATTATATAAATTGATAGCAATTTTATTGAATTTTTAAATACACTTTATTGAAAAATTTATAACCCCTAATTAATGCAATAATGTCTTTCTTTAATGAATAACTAAGCTTACACATTAGTGTTTTGAGATAATGTTGATTTTTTTTAAATTTCCGAGTTTTATTTGCTAAAAAATAATAGAAAAATGGGTGAATTAAGCATGAAATGCTACGCGGCATTTTAGTGTAGAAGTCCGAATATAATTTTTAAATAATTTCTTATAATTTGAAGCATTATTCACATATTTTTTATCAACCCCATACTTTGAAAGATTTTTTTTTCTTTTTAGTTTTAAAGCACTGTAACGTATGTACAATAATATATATAGGTAAAAATGTAATATTTCAATCAATATGCTCAATAATACAATATTTAAAACATTTAACTGAGCAATAATATAACATTTGCTACTGAATTCAGCAAAGACACCATGCGAATAGTTATCAATAGCAATGGTGTATATTCAAAAGAAAGTGAAACTGCATTTAAGTCAGTAAAATTACTTTCGCAGATGTTTTACAGTTGTCTGTTTATCTGAATGTAATGCTACCGGTAAAACGAGAATTCAATAAGTGACGAAACATTTAGAAAAATATATTTTACAAAAATTATTTTGCTAATAACCATATTATCGTTTTAGTATTTTAATGAATATTGATGGATTCAAAAAGATATTATTTTTAATATTTGAGATGCATTTTGTTAGATTATTCTGTAATCATTGTTCAAATCAATAATGTTTTTTCTTTCATATTTCCTTCCTAAATATTGAATTTTAGATGTTTCAACATCAAACGAATAAAATGAAAAACTTTGATTTTTTTTTCTTTAAATACGCATTTTTTTTATATTCATGATGAATATTGACATAGAAATTTCGTTGCCAGATTGTGAAAAATAATGAAAGAATATTATTTTATTAATGAACACTATTTTTCTGAATTAATCAACAGAAAACTTCATATAATAATAAAGATAATTAATTTTTGATTTCTATAATGCATGCTTTAAAATTATAAAAATATATTTTTAAAAAGGAGAGTGTAGTATTTCTTTAAATGAAATTGATGATTACTTCTTATATTTTCAAAAATCTAGTTTTTCAAAAAAATCTTTAGATCGTATAGCTATATCTTAAAGACTAAAAATTATTTAATAAAGGATTAAATTACCAATTTTTTTCAAAAAAACAATGCTTTCATTAAATTTACAAAAGCAAAAATCCTGAATTTATTTAAATCTGAAACCTCATTAATTCAACTCATTCCATTAATGCTTTAAATGCTTTATTAAATCCTATCATTCCTCTCAAATCTATATGCAAGATTCTAAACACACCCCGTAAATTCAATAATTTTAGTTCAACTGACAAGATGAATAAATCATAATAAAACTATTCCAATAAATGGACGTCCTGCATTCCAGGGAGATACCAGGTATTACACTTTTCCGCCTACCAGAAAGTTCTGGAACAGCGATATCTCCGCATCATTTATTAAACTAACACCCTCTCCAAACATAGATGTCGTCGGGACCAATGGCATTTCAGGATGCCAGCCAAGTTGGCTAGATGGATGGCACTCCAATCGTGGGACCCTCTACAACAATCAAATGAACTGCGATGTCAAATTTGCATATGAAAGTAACCTCGGAGGGCTCTCCGCCTTAACAGTTCCCTCCCTTTGATGGATTATGCAGATTTGAACATGGTTCATATTAAGCACGGTCCAACGACTCTCTACAAGATTAGAGTCTTATCGAATGGATGTTTCAATTGGCTGTCAGCAGTGGGTAGAAGGAATTATTAATGGTTAGATGCAATGGACAAAGTGCAGAGATACAACCCCCCCCCCTAGTAGGTGAGGCTGGATTTAAATGCGTGCACACTAAAATGGAGAATCCGAGTACAAGTATGTTTTCATCAAGTTGAAAGTTATGACGGTTAGATATGTTAATAAACTTATTGATTGAGTATTGCAAATAAATTATGGGGATTCGGAATTATATGATTAATACACCAAGTTGGGGGGATGTTTTTCAGTTCTTATTATATCAGTCCATATTTAAAATATGCTGATAACGTCTTATTTAGATTTGTATTGAAGTCATTAGATGACTTTTAAAAATTTATTGTTGGAAACAGGATTTTACATAAATGTATAAATTTGGTGTTAGCCTTCTATTACGAGTTTTGTTTGAGTTATCTTGCTTACATGCACACTTAAAAATAAAAGGATGTGTACCCGTAAATCTAATCTAATATTTAATTCATATCTAATTTTAAATGTAACCATCGTATATTAATATAATTTATCAGGCATCTTGCATATTTAATTATCGATTTCACATATGCAAGAATAAGCAAATTAAAAGATAGTCATCTTTATGGAGTTTTGCATCTAGGTTCAGAATGACTATGGTTATATACCAAATTCCATCTGTCTAACCTATTCACATGAAAATGGAACGAAAAATGTCCAGTAGAAGTATTTCATTTGAACTCTGATATATATCTACAATTCGTAGGTATTGAAAGTACTTCAGTTAACATATTTAAAGACAGAGCGATAAAAATATTTTCTGATAACGTATATCAGAAGTAAAGTTTATCATACGATAATGAAAGGAGTTAATTTATTGTAAAAAGGGTCATTTATTTCAGTAACTGTTTATAAATTTTTCAGATTTGTTTCTTTTTGGAAATTAGTTATAATTTCCTTTATCTGATTCTAATTCTGCATGGACGAAACCTAATGACAATATATCATAACACTTTCTTTTTGATAACAAATAAAATTATTAAAATTATATCATCTCGGAATTATATAATTTAGAAACTAAAAATATTGTGATAGAAAACACATAAGCCATGAAATTAGGGTAAGGGTGATGTTTGTTAGTCCTTTAAACCAGCATGAAATTTTTACATCTAAGGATCATTAAAAATATGACAGAGGGGGTGTCTAAAATAGTTGTAATATTTTTAGAGTTATTATTATGGATCTGCAATATTGCTTCCTTTCGTGTTAATATTAAAATAAGAAAGAAAATTTTACAGATATATTTGACAGAAGCTTAATATATCTTCGATTACGGATGCTCAGCAGCCAAACATTTAGAGCATTTGTCGACAAAAAAGGACAGTTCTTGAATATACGGGATTCTCATTTATATCTATTTTAGAAGTCAAGGTACGGGAATATTCTAGATCTTTCGATGTCTTGTCTCAGTAACGATAAAATCGAAAGCGAATTTTTGAAAAATAGAAATTGAGAAGTGTTTTTACAACATTGTAAAAATATCTTTGAAGTGTTGTTTTACAACATTACAAGGCCCATTCTGTACACTTTGAGCTGTTTTGACAGCTTAATGAGGATTTGAGACTTATATTGCTGTTTTTATGTGTTATCATGTGTTCAGGCTTTCTTCTGATATAAAACATCGCTATGAAATCTTCTGAAGTCTTCATTATACACTCATTAGATGGATATTCCGTAACAATGAGGAATATATCTTTTTAATATCGATAAGAAAAGTATGTATTCTTCAAATATGTGAATTACTTCATTGGGATTTGAACAATATTCCGTCATTTAAAGCATAAAAATGGTAGTATTTTATTTTTTATAACACATCTTCATTTTTATATTACCGATGTTTGGCTTTAAAAAACCCGAAAGAACTACCCACTGTGCTGCTTTATATTCAGTGTAATAATACAGCATCTATGTTCGTTGAATTTCAGCCTATCTATCATATTACTACAACCTGGAATTTAATCTTGAAATTTTATTTCTGCCTATAACATCCATTATTGCAGGTCCTAGATAACTTTTCTTTAACATGTGAAACCTCTTTCCTCCTTTATAACAATTTTTATAGCATTCCAAAAGGTTATAAATCACCCTTTTGCTTGAAAGAAGAACGGGGGGGGGGGGGGGAATGCCGAAGTTAGCAGTTGAACCTTCAATTCAAAACTTTCTATCTTTCGGTTCTTCTTTAAAAATATGAAATGGGGGAAAGGTGCATAAGAGAATTCTCTGGCTTCGAAATAAGTTTGGTTTTTCTCATAATCCATTATGTATGAGGAGGGGAGAAAGTTTTTGAACAGGTGACGCGTTTTCTTTTGAAATATTTGTGCTTAGGTAATCCCCGAGGAAAGACACGACGAAATATTTCCTAGAATTCTATAAAATTGCCCTCGACAGTTTCTTCACGAAATTAAAATCAGTCTATTAGTGTCTATGTGAAATTTCATAAGCATAAGAATCCATTATGGAGGGAATATTTGTATTGAAGACAAACACCTTATTTGAATTTTAAATCAGCCTGCTTTCGTATGGTAATTCATATCATAAGAAGGAGAATAAGTCAAGCCGAAATTCATTGTCTACACTTTTAATTGGTTTTTGTGTTTCGTATCCTTCACAGAAATGTGTCAAGAAAATCCTTCATAATACATTAAACTTTTGTAGAGTTGGTAATTTTTCTTCGCATCTTTGTTAAAATATCTTAGTCAATTTCAAGTTTTAATCATAAATATGTCAAAGCATTTAATGATGCAATATTTTTAATTAGTTTGGAAACTGTCTTTTAGAAAGTGAATTCAAATTAAGCTTCTTCATAATATTGCAAATTTCTTCCAGGAATATTAATTTGAAATTAATAGTTTTACAGTAGCAAGCAAGAGGAAAGACTATATTATCTGTCAAACATTGCAGTATTTAGCTTTAATAAATTTTATGCGAAATGTATATTCATAGAAATGACATCAAGAAACTTCACGAATTTTTATGAAACAATATACTTAATTTCCATGTTTCTTCCTGCCTCTGTTGTCGTACTTGTTTACTAATAAACCATAAAGTAATTCGATGTGGCGCAATTAAATTAACAATTAATTTAAAATTATAATTCATAACTTTTTAACCATAACATAAATGTTTTGGTGTCTATAAGGGCAAAATATGTGATAAATACGAATATTTAAAGACTCGATAAAAATAATTTAAGAAAATTTAGATCATGTGAAAAAAATTGCTCTAATTAATCAATTAAGAAACATTTTTTTGAAAAAAGAAAAGATGAAAAGAGATTAAGGTCATTAAAATTAAATAAGATTGCTTAAGGATAGTTTCATTTATTAAAAAATTAATGATTAAACTGGCATTTCTCTTGTGATAAAAGCATAAATGAAAATATTTTTCAACTATGCAAAAAATAGCAATATAAAAGAAATAAATAAATTTAGCAGTTTTTCATGTTTAATTTCCAAAGATTTACATTCCAGAATTCAATTCCGCATGCGACTTTCTTGTTTAATTATGATAATTATACAAAAAAATTAGTATGCTTAGATGCTTTTTGATATAAAGTATGGCATTATACGTGTAATGTCAAATGTAGTTCGTCGAAAGTCTTAACATAATCATGATAATTCCAAGAAAAATATATTTTATTTGACTTTTATAGAAATATTGGACAGATTTTAAGCCAAGGTTTGTGTTCTCTTTTTTGTCATTGTTATTATTCTTTATATCCATTTAATTTAAATCTATAAAATAAATCTAAAAAAATAATAGAGCAATGGGATTTTACAAATGCAGAATATATTTATCATTATAATGGAGATATATTGAATGGTAGGACGAAGTTAACCTCAGTATCTTTTAAAAAGAATTTAAGTTATTTAATTTATTTTAGTATTTCTTTAAGTCAATTAAACTCTTTTGAAGTAGATGTTAATAATCGCAATTTACTAAAACGAATAAAAATACTAGTTTTCGTTATTCATTTGAAATCTGTAGGCGACAGAAATGTAAGCCTATTTTTTTTTTAATTAAGTCCATCAAGATGGGAACTCACGAACACAAAAGTGTTTAAATCTGAATATTTCAAAGAGTAATTTTAAAACGCGTTTCAAACTTATTTATCAGCATATAAAATTTTTTGAAATTTCCTTTTTATTGTAATTTAAATAATAGTATAGATAATTGCGATGAAATAACAAAATAATATTCGAAATTCTTGTCTCTTATTTCAAGAAAATTACATTGTTGTAGAAATTCCGTCTGGCGGTAGTACAGCAAGAAGTCTAACAAGTTTGATTACAAATAACTACACTTTATTTTACAAGAAAAATTAAAAATAGGTAATGAAATACACCTTACGAGTATACAAAAACGGCACTTCCAAAAAAAACATATAAAATAACAAATTTTAAGAAAATAATGACAACGGTCCCAAATACTAGCTGCATAATAATATTTCAAAGATCTAAATCCTTCAAGTAAGCTTTTTCTCGATTTTACAGATACTGTGAATCCCGTGTAATTCGTATACTTAAAGATATCGCCATAATTCTTGTAAATTCAAGAATTTATATTATGATCACCAAATGGTGGCCAAAGATTGTATCCATAGCATCCATCAAGCAGCTGTTAAAATTTCTGTAGAACTCTCTTTTTTACCAAGAAATCAACTATATAAGGAAGCTATACTGAAAATTCTCAGTAATACTAAGCTCAGTAATAGTTAAATTAGGTTATTGATAGTTTCAAAGATTATGACTCAATTTACTGATTTCAAATACGTAATTTACACCTACGATACTAAATGAAAAAGAAATAGATATTAATAATTTTTATATCATGCCTCAAAGGAGAGGATTTTATTATTCTTTAAAGGAACTATAGACTTTATCCAGAAACATTTATCTTTCCATTTATCTCTGCCTTTCATTTTAGGAAATTCATATTCGCGTGACGTAGAGAGGCGAAAGAAATGCGTGATGAAAGGATATTGCAAAAAAGAAAAATATCAGAGTGTTGCCGAAAAATGTGTTCTATTTTATTTATGTCGGGGATTGAATGTAATCATCTATTTAATGAGACCTTTTTCTGACAGAAGAAAAATTTAGGATAGGGAGATTCAAGAAAATAAGTAAATGCTAAAACATATTATTAAGCATCATGCTTGTACATAGAATTTCTCATTTTTTGTAAGATGAATGTTGAATATTATTATATTATTATTATTTATTATAATATATTATTTATTTTGTAAAATTAGAAAAAATCCGTCATGATTGAATAAGGCCATATTTATTTTCTGTTATAAATACATATTTCATCTTGTGTAAAACATAAATCTTTACAGTGTGTATGAAATGTTGTTGTGAATCGATATAGTATTATGTTCAAGCAAACATATGAAACTTATATAATTGGTAAGTGTGAGAAATGATTTTTTTTGGTTGGTCTTTTAATTCTGATTGTTCACAATGGTAGCAAGAAGAGGCAGGCAATTTTACTAGTAATAAAATTTAGTGCGTGTGTTGGTATTCTATGGGGCAGATATTTGATCTAGAGCTACTAAACATGACATATAAATATGGAGTGTATAAACGTGTCACCATTTTGTAATTTAAAGAAAAGTCTTTTGTCTGTAATTGATTGATTTATTCAAACAATTTGTCTCTACGAAAAATATTACTTTACTGTTATTCGGGCAGTAAACGTATTCCACTAAGAATGCAATCCGATTATCAAGACAATTTTTTATATCTTCCTGGAAATTCAACTTATTTCGGGAAGGTCTCTCCATATTTTTAGAAACAAATAGTGGGCACTGCGATTGAGCTATATCTGGTGAATACAGCTGGTGGTAGGACAAGACTCTGCGAATGAATTCTAATTCTACTTTCTCATCTGTTTGGCAAGCATTAAGTTATTAGAAGAAACGCTTGTCATGTCAATTTGCCATATTCTGAATGTTTCCCTTTCAATGATTCAATAGCACTGATCAACTATGAAAATTGATAATTTTTAATTCGATGAAATTATTATTAGCAAATTGTATTTAATATCCTATGCTCACTGTACACATCTGACGGCAATCGAAGTATCTCTGCTGTTTCTGAAGTTCTTTTTTTTTCCACCAACAAAATGACAGAATATACTTCTCATAAATGCTATTTTTTAGGAAAGATTTAATATGTTTTCTAAGTTGAAATTAATTTCTTTTTAATTAAGTACTGACTTAAAATTACACTCTAATTTTTAAATATGGTAGACAAATTTTTCAAGTACATCTATTTCAAATAATTTTAGACTAGCTAATAATGCATTAATTAAAAATTCCACAGTGTCCTTTTTATACATCCAATATTATGTGGAGAGTATTATTGTACACTTCAAAGTCGATTTTCTAAATTTAAAAGAGAATTTTGATAAATTAACTAGACATTAAATGTAACTCTGACATTGTTCTTGAGTAATTTCCAAAATTACTCCAGGACTAAAATGTGTTACATTATGATGACTTTAAAATAATTGATTTTAATCCTAACATTATTTACGATAACTTTTTTCTGTATTTAATTAATTTTTTCAAAAAATAAATCATTAAAAATTGTTATACAATAATGTTATTCAGATGATATTGTTTTCAAGCCTATAAATTGAATTAAAAGCTCAGTAATTATTGTGCAGACAATTAACCTTTTCAATCAAAAATTAAATAGATTCTTAGAGAAAAAATTATAATTTCCTTGAATAAGCGGGGGTATATTTTAGGCAGTGTTAGGTTGTTTTTCTCTTGCATCCCTCCTTCCTCCAACACAATTCAACTCTAAGGGAGAAGCGGGTACAGGAAAAAAGCCGCTAAACTCTGCTTGCCGTATACAGTTGTTTACTACTTAAAAATGTTTGAAAATAGTTCATTATGATTAATTAAATGAATTTATTTGGTTTAAAAGAAAAAATAATGAAAGTTTAAAAGAAAAAAATAATGAAAGTTTAAAAGAAAAAAAACAAAAAATACAAGCATTTTAAAAAGAAAATTTTTAATGATAATACCAAGATCATTCGCCACGAATTTAATTTCTTAATGATGATATCCCAAATTAATTAATGAAAAAGAAGCAAAAATTAATTTAACTATTTGGTATCGTAAGAATGTCTGAAAAGACATTAGCATCAGCATTTTTATCATTAACATCAGATACGTCTTTTCCACGTCGGTTTAGTCGCTCTTCCCTCTTTTTTTTCGCCACCAGCCCCGGACGAACAAACATTTGTTTCTGCCTTCATAAAAAGAGACGTCTGCGAAAAGTCGGTGATAATAAATGTATCTGGAGAGACAAAAGAGTAAAGAATGGGGGCCCAGAATGGATGAAAGTGACCCACATCTCTTTTATTAATCCTTTTCCTTTATTTTTCATACTTTCCACTTTGATGATTTGGCCCACGTGGTCTGGAACACAGAAAATGACGACGCAGGGGGGACATAGGTTGTTCTTTTAAAGAGGTTGGGAATTTTTTGAAGTTATGTAGCTGAAAGGTTTCAGAGCATTCTTCTCGGGACTATTCATCATTTCTTATCTCAAAGCTAGCATCTTCCCCACATCAAGATAAGAAAGTGCAGAATTGATATTCTTTTGGCAATACGTGTTGGCATAAATCGAATGTTCTTTGAACCCTCTGCACTCGGAAAAGTAACGTAGTATGTAATTATTCATCTAATACAAAAATTTGTTTATTGCTCTAAAAATAACTCTACATAATTGTTTTAAGTCGAATTTTTTTGAAAAATTAATCTATATCTTTTTAAAATTAGGCATTTTTGCCAATCAAAATTAAAAAATAAAGAAAAAAAACGACCAAAGGAATAAGATAAGGAGTACAACGAGTTAAAATGAGTGCAAATGGTTACAAACGAGTGCAAAGGGTTAAAAATCATAAGTACTTGCACATTTATAAAGTTGTAACAAAACTTATTTTCTAAATATGAATATGAATTGTGAAAAATTCAAACTTTAATTCTGAGAGAAACCTGATTTATAAGGATTCTATAATTGTTTTGAAACTAATAACAATAAATTTAAAAGTCATGCCATCTATATCAAAATTGTTACAACTTTATTAAATTACCAAATAATTATGAAAGAAATATAGGCAACTATATTTAAAGTATTGAGTTCCCAATTTATTCATTTAAAAAAGTTTTGAGGAAATGAAAATATTTTAATGGTAAAGAATTGTTCTCAGAAACAATTGTTCTTTCATGAAAGATCTTTGCACATTGAATCTTGGGGATGATTTGTAACTTTTTTTTGTGTGTGATAAAGTTTCCAAAATGGAATGCAGTTCGTACTTCTTTATCTGATCAAGTTTTTAAGAATTATGAAATATGTTTCAAAATGTTCTCCGTGTTACTTCAAAATGTTAGTTTAATATTATTAAACTGAAAATAAGGCTAGAGATTTATGTTTTTTTAGTTTTTACCCTTTAAAGGAAATTTTAAAATATAATATGACCTAAGAATTTCTTTATACGCAGCTCTTTGAAAATTTCTCTGTAATAATAATAGAAAAAATTTCACGTAATGTTAGAGAGATAGCAATAGAAATTGCGACACAAAGTCTATTGATCTTAAATTAATTAATTATGCTGCATGAACATGCCAACGACATTAGGTCTTTTATATAAGCAATAGATAATCAGTAGGAAACATCATGATCCTTAACACATCCTTATTGTGATATATACCCTAAGCAGTCTCTTGTGATATGAGATATGGTATTACTTTATTCCTACAAGAATATTTTATTTTCAGTTCATTGAACTTCAGTTTTGGTAATTATAATTTCACGTGCTCATTTATCAAAATAATCGAATGACTAAGCCTATTTTGGAAATTTACCGTATTTTATCAGCCAAGATGATGTAGTTACTGAAAAATGACGTTTTATGTCAAGCAACTATGCAATTAATATTCTTATTGTAAATTGATTAAAATTACTTTCTTCCACGCGATATATTTGATGCAATTTCATGATGAAAACAATTAATTGGTGTTTTAATTGTTTATGATATTCATGCAATTTTTTATTTAGTGGAAGAAAACCCATTAGTTTCACAAAAGTAATTTAATTTAGCCAACTGATTTATTTACTTATCGATTTAAAATGATAAGAGTATAATTTAGGCACTTATGAGAATTAGTGGTTAATACTAAGTGATTATTACCCTGCATATTTAAATAATTTAAAGATGCTTGGTGTGTTTTTCTCTTCTTAATTAATTAATTTCTTTAATAAATAATTTTTCATGGATTTATCGTAAAAAATAATGCTTTAATAATTGAAAGTTATTTTTTATCTAGGAGATTAGAATAAAAATTGACGAAGCCCGAAGTTACTTATCATAATTTTACTATGACCATTATTATAAAGTTATTATCATCATTATAAAATATTATTATTATTTTAAAATTATTATTATTATTATAAAATTATTATTATTATTATTATAAAATTATTATTATTATTATTATAAAATTAGGATTATTATTTTATTATAAAATCATTAGTATCATTATTATTATTATAAAATTATCATTATTATAATCCTAAAAATATCATTATCACAATATTATTCTAAAAATAGTATTACAATATTTATTTTTAATATACTACAATTAACAGCTACTTTAATTCAGTTCGTCGATTTATTTTTCTACACTGTCAACTTAAATTACCATGTATTCTATCCAATAGGTTTTTAACGTTTTAAGAATTAACCAAATCAAACAAAATAACTAAAAATTTGATCAATCCTATATTTTATCCAAAGGGTAAAGCTAGAAATGGGAAGCAAAATACCGATAAAGTTACCAATCCATCAGGGATAATAACTTTTATTGGAGGCTGGAAGTTAATGTGCCGTTTGGGCTGGAGAGAAAGGGCAGAGCGCCCAAAGCCACTTCTAGAAAAGATAGTTTGGACATATGTAGACTCAAATAGGGCTACAAATTAATCTCTCTGGGCACGTAGAGTTGAGTAAAGTGAGTTACATCGATCCAGGGTTCTAATTCTCGATATGCTGCTATTTTGAGGCCAGAGTTACTTTCTAAATTTACTGCCGACTTTCTGTAGGAGGTAGAGTTTGTTTGAAATAATATTAGCTTTATGTGAGAAGAATGGAGACGTACTATTTTGATATGAATGGATCATTTTAAGTAGTTAATGTCGAATTTCAAAGATAAAAATATATTAAATTAATGGATTTCTTAGAGCATTATTGGAGAAAGTAGGCGATATAATGAATGTGAGGATTTTAACTATTGTAAATTAAGCAGTTTGGCATTAGTGATGAACGCAAACGGTAACGTTACAAATGTTTTTATATATTGTACTAGACAATATCATGAAGACATTGATGATTCAATGGTTGAATCGTGAATGAATTGAAAATCCAGTCACTAAAGTCCACAAAAACTAATTAATAATTTTTAATTCATGTCCAATTGATAATTTAGTCCATAAAGAGTCACTAATAATCCATTTGTTGATCAAGATTATGTGGATAAAAATCAAATTCAAAGTTACCTTTTTATTTATACCTATTTCTGTTGTTGTCTCTTATGGCACTTGCCATGGATAAGCCCGCTGTTACGTGGACAGCAATTTAAGTTTATAAGGAGCGTCAACTAAGTCCAAGATTCAGACTCTGAGGCACAAGTATCATTCATTCGCTTGCACAATCCCTTTTTACAGGTGAGCACATTCAAACATAGAAGAGAGGAAGAACAGCCATGCCCGAACCGGGGCTCGAACCTAGGACGCCCAGATCACGGGGAAGACGCGTTACCCCTATGTCAGGACGCTGGTTATATCTATTTCTATGAAATATGACAGAAAATATTACGCTGCTATTTTTTTTTCCAAAATGTATAATTGCTTTCTAAGTGACCTGTTGTGAAACGGATTGTTAATGTCAAACAAATTACAGTCTTTCGAGTACATTTGCTATTTTATCATATATTTCATATACAAAGTAAAGGTATTATAACCTTTCAAATATTAGGAAATATTAAACTGACGAAGGCCAAAGTTATTTATCATAAAATTATTATCAATATTATTATAAAATTTTAATCAACATTATTACAAAATTAATATCATTATTATTATAAAATTATCATCATTATTTTATCATTATCGTCCTAAAATATCATTATCCTAGTATTATTCTAAAAATGTACTACCATAATTATTTTTAAAGTACTACAATTCCTACAATTAACAACTACTTTCATTCAGTTTGTCAATTTATTTTTCCACACAGTCAACTTAAATTACCCCGGATTCTATCCAATAGATTTTACACGTTTTAAGAATTAACTCCATCAAATAAAATATTAAAAATTTGATCAAGCCTATATTTTAACCAAAGGGTAAAGTTAGAAATGGGAACCAAAATATCGATAAAGTTACCAATCCATCAAGGATAGTAACTTTTATTGGAGGCAGGACATTAATGTGCCATTTGTGCTGGAAAGAAAGGGCAGAGCGCCCAAAGCCACTTCTAGAAAAGATAGTTTGTACATATGTAGACTCAAATAAGGCTACAAATTAATCTCTCTGGGCACGTAAAGTTGAGTAAAGTGAGTTACATCGATCCGGAGCTCTAATTCTATGTTATGAATGTCAATCTCAATGTTTCAGACTTCCTTGAATCCTAAAAACACAATTTTGGAGTTATGTGTCTACATTCGAACATAACTCCAAAATACTTTGAGCTAGACAGATGGTATTTGGCGAGTGGTTTCCACATTAAATTTGTTATATGCTTTCAAATTTTGAACGGAATTCATTTCTAGGAAATATGTTAATCTAGCTGTCTGAATAATGCGATTACTAGAAAACAGAGAGTTCTAGGTGGATAAAATTTGTTACTCAGTTTTGATATCTAAACTTATGTTTTACAAAATTTGAAACCAAATCTGTTTAGAGGTTGACTGCCTATCAATCTGTATTTTCATAAGCATGCAAATTCAATAACTGAAGATTTCAATGACTTAAATATATATGATATATGAATCTGTGATTACATCAATAATTCTGTACCAAATTTTGGTTTCAGTGACTCTGAGAAAAAGGCTTTCAAATTTGCAATCACTTTTCTGTCATTGCATTTTAAATAGATTCCAGCTATTAATTGCCAAAAAAATCAGCACAGATTGCACATTAGTAAGCGTTTACGTAACCAATGTCCATTAATAGCACGCAGGGCGAAGGTAGTCTGGTTGGTCGGGTTTTGGATTCCCATCCCTTGGGTTGATGTTTGAACCCCACCCACTGAAGACCCTCGTGTGTGGTAGTGGCTGCGCAAGTAAAATCTTCCGTGGCCACAAAGTTCCCCTTGTCGACAGTCTTATCACTGAAAGTACTGGTTCAGAAGAGATCCCTCTCTGATATAGATCTAAATTACGATCTGTGGATGGATGAATGAATAAAATGTATGAATGAAGTCAGCCCCATAAAAAGGGTTGTGACGTGTAAGTAGCTTGAAAAAACAAGAGGCTAAAAAAACTCTGATTGAATCGCAATGGCTCTTTAGTCAGCAGGCTTGTAAATGACTAGAGCCATTAGAAACAACAACAATAGCATGCAGTTAGTAAAATTATAGTACATACATTAAATAGAATCCGAAAAATTTTCAGGAAGAACACTCCCACTGGTTACGATTAATTCAAAATCCTTATATAGTGAATGGAGCCCGATTCCTTCACTGTGTTTACTTAAAGATAGTTAATTTAATTTCATTGTATTCACAAGCAAATATGCTTTTAATTTAGATATTTTTTTAAGAATTTATGAAATTATTGTAATGTCCTAAAATTTAATTCTAGTTTTTACCCTTATTTCGAATAATGGTTTTAATTATACGTCCGATGTTGTCTCTGAAAGGAAGTTTTTTAAAACTGATTTTTTATGATTACCTTTTATCCTATTCCATGATCCTGAAATTGAAATCCCAATGAAAATTAGAAAATGCGGGATGGAAACAAAGCCGAATCCAACAAAAAATGCATCAAAATTAAAGCGTATGTACACACTTGATACTTCGAAAATCGTTCAAAATATCGAATATTTTTACGTGAGAATATTACGAGAGAGAATAGAGAATACCGAATATTATTACTTCAATATGTACTCTGGTCCCTTAGCTTTCAAACGATACCAAGATGTTGACAATGTTCGAAATATTTCTCAAGGAATTTTCTTGAGGTACTTTCCTTAAAAACTTCTTTAAAAATTGAGGAACTTTCCGTTTTTTTTTTTAACTCATGTTTTGAAGAATCATATTATTCCACAATGTTGCTTTATTCAAACAATCATAATTCAATAAGAAATTAAACAAATACGATTATTTTTATATCAAGATTATATGTATCAAAACGTGGATGTTTTATTCTTCAATCAAAGTTATATTTATAAAAATAAATTCTTAATAGTTATTTAATAGTAAAAAGTACATAAAAAAATCACGCTTTCACTCTATTCATCGTTGATGAAAAAATGTCTGAAAAAAATATAATTTTTTTTATAACTTTATTGAGGCAGAAAACATGAAGATTAACTTTATACATTATTTCCAACTAGAATTGTGTATCTGTACAAATTAGAATTTAAGATACCAGGTTTCAAAAATTATGCTAATTAGATAATTAAATATTTATTAATTAATTAAAATGTAATATTGAATTTTTTTACTGAAATAAGTGTAAATATATATTAATGACTTACTGTGAAAAAACTGGATTTTTGGAGTCAAAATTTTAAAATCTTCTTGTGTTTACGTACATCTTAAGTTCTACTTTTAAAAATTAATAAATAATAATATTCTGCATTAGAATTATACAAATGATATTTTTCATTATAAAGCAAATGCAATGTCTGCGTAAGAAACGATAAAGTACAAAAAATGCTGAATATTCAGTCGTGATGATGATTTCGAGTCCGTGTTCCCACGGAAAGGAGGTGCAGTAGCTTCTCAGGGAAATGACCCCTGAGCATCCAGAGGGCTGAAGTCTGACTTCCTGCTCATATGAAGACGTCGTACACATTCCCTTGCACAACCCCTTTTTACCGGTACACTCATTCATACAATTCACAGATAGAACACAGAACAACCATACCCGAAGGAGTACTCGAACCCGGGACGCCCAGATCACGGGGAGGACGTGATACCCTTAAGCAAAAACGCCGGCGGATATTAAGTAACAAATATAAAGTATATGTAAAATGATATAAGGAAACGTATATCAGATATCAATACAGACTAAAGAATTTCAATGAGCTAGAAAGGAAAAATTTTGAGGGAATATAAAACTAAAAACATTTGCAGATAAGCAGAAATTAGAGTAAATAATTAGTTTTCATCAATAAGTCCAGAAATAAAAAAGAATTCCTTTATATAAACACAGTCAGTGCCAGAATGGCAATAATTCGATTAGGGAGGATATATCTTACATCACGTACTATGTAATTTCGTTGCCATTCTGTTACCAACCCGATTGTTATGTCCGGAAGGCGAAGAAATTCGATTTCAAACGCCCCATGAATATTTCCGCAAATCAGCAAATCGAGTTACATTGACAAATATTAGTACCTTATCCAAAGCGTGTTGATGATATGATTTTCTATAAAAATATGGATTTAAAAAAGCTTAATATGTTTAATGTGAAATTGCTCAAGTTTCCACTTTTTATAACAGTTAATCTATGATTCTCATAATAAAAATTACTTTGATAAAAATAAAAAGAATTTAATTATATTTATGTTCAAACTTTTAGGGAACTTTATAAGTTTATTTAGAAATGAGTGGAGAAACAAAATAGGAAAAGTAGTGCAAAATCGATACAAATTCATTAAAAAATACGACATTATAACAATATTGAGTCCAGTGCTCCGTGATTTTGCAATTTTAATTTGATATCTATATGATAAAAAACATGTATTCGTATTTTTATTTCAATTACTTTCTGTTTTTAGTCGTATAATTCATCTAAAAACATAAATAGAATTTAAAAATTATTTTTTTAAATACAGACTTCAATAAAAGATCCAATCAATAATAGATCCAATCATTTGTATAATTAAATAATTAGTTCAATTAAATTGATCTGTTGATTAAAATTAACGGATTAGGTGAAAATTAAATTATAAAAATATTAAAATATTGTTAAGACAACTGTAATAAAAAATGATATAAAACTATAGACCTTTAGTATTTAAAAAGTGAACGAAGCCAACAAAAATAGAAAATATTTTCACATATTCTTAAATAAAGTGTTGCCCCCCCCCAAAAAAAATTATGGCTATTCAGAAAACATCTCGCGTAGCATTAGCGCACAGTAATTACTAAATATTAGCTTTTGGCGTGAATTTAGTATTGTTACCAAATATATCGTGTGATCCTTTGCGACTGTTTTCGTCAATTAATATCTGATATACGATGAATTGCATCCGAAAATCGAATTTGTGTTTCAGCCGCAATATTCCATCGCACATAATTAGATAGGTGTCTACACTATAGATGTGAAATCTACACTATAGATCAGTACACCTAAATTTTATCTATCCCCTAGTAGCACACATATATTGTACAATATTTTATGATATAAAACAATATTCTCAATATTGTATAAAATTGGGTAATATTTCATAATTTTATATCATATTGTTCTATAGGCTCTGCTAAATAGGTCTAGCTCTTTTCGCAGTGTAGTTATCGAGTTAGCTTGTATCCGTATAGCTGAAGAAAGAAATTTCCTCTTAATGGGTTATGGAAAAAAATGTCAGGATTCAACAATTTGGTGTGAAGGCCATATACTAAATTTTATTCATCTAGCTGAAATAGCTTTCGAGTTTTCTTTCTCATAGACAGGCAGACAGAGGGCCAGACTGACAGACATTTTCAGAAATTGCCTTTTTTTTTAGTTCAGAAAGATATAAAAAATGAAGATTCTACAAAAATTTGCCACAAGTTAGAATTTTTTTTTGTCAATTACAATGCTTTCGCTATGCATACCGTTTCTCATTCTCTGCTCTTTTACTTATACTGGGAAATAAAAAAAAATTATTATGAATCTCCAGGTTTTCCGTACCATATTAACGGAACAAACGATATAAAAATAAAAATCAATAAAATTCTATATCCAAATTATTTTGACACAATATAAAACGGAAAATCTAAGAGATTGACACGATCTTTATTCCTAATATAACCAATGCATTCAGAACAATAAATGGTAAATACCACAAATCTATACTTTTTATCAAAGCAATCACGTTCAGCTACCACCTCATCGAACAATAAAGAAAAATTTAAGGCATCACAAAAATCCTTTTGTGATTTTTTTTATCCTCGCAAAGCAAGATATATTCGAGGTGCTTCGGTTTTTTCCTATCTAAGAAGCAATTGAAAACCCGCAAAGCATTGAAAATGTTTTCTTGAAAAAATTTTTATTTCAAGAAAAATGTCGCCGCCAAATCCCCATCGAACAAATTCGAGTTGTTAAATGGAGCCAAACAATCCTCTGCATTGCATAAAGAAAAGTGGGAAGTCATCTTACTTTTAAGCGCGGAATAAAAAGAGCCGAATTTTTGCGTTGATGCCATAAACGAGATGTCAAGATTAAAATGGGGGTTTTCCATGAAGTTTGAAAAAGTATGACGAGCACATAACACCGTCTTGAATATGAAGTAGCTCCGAGGAAGAAGTGAAGCGATTTATGTTAAATGTTTCCTTTTAGCTAATAATCTTTACCACAAAACCCTTAAAATTTACACATAAGTAATTTCAGGCTATGAGCTCAGATTTGAAAATGGGAGCAAAAAAAACGAGATGGGGGTTGAAAACATTTTAAACTTTCAATTATTTTTTATGAAAAGTCATCAAACTAAATTGTTAATCGTTTTTTATTTTTGCACCTAGTTATTATTATTTCTTCACTAGTTTTTTCCAGCTCCAATATTGTTTTCCTTAATGTTACTATATTTTAAAACTAGCAGGAGTGGTCTATTTAAAATTTTCTTGCAAACTCTCTAATAAAAATATTATACCAGAGAACGAATTCATGGCATTGGTGAACAATACCATGTATTTGTTCGTTACGAAATAATAAGCTTTGACTTGAATTAAGCATTTTTATCGAATCTATCGTGTCATCCTTAAATAATTATTTGGTGACTAAACCTTGGCATGCGGTTAATAACATCCTAAAATCAAATTTGTAGTTTAGATATGTTTTTACCAAATGATTGCAACAAAAAGTTGTGAAAACGCTACCCTTGCATTGACAAAACCCCATACCAAATTTAATAAGGCTTTCAGTTATCGCATTTATATGATTTTGAAAATACAAACCAACAGAGGTCAACCGTCCCCTCATTGGATTCAGGCTGCCGTGGCCTGGTATTAAGGTCTTGGCTTCGAAATCGGATAGTTACAGGTTCGAGGCCCGATTCCACCACAGAACCGCCGTATAAGACGGTCTGGTGCACATTAAATTCGTAGCCACCAAACGTCCTTCTGCTGGTGTGGTGTGGATGTTTGGAGAGGGGGTGCCAGCTCGGGTGTCGTCCTCGTCATCTGACCATGGTTCAAAATTATGAGGTCCGTCTCAAAATTGCCCTAGTGTTGCTTCAAAATGGGACGCTAATATAACTAAATTAAATTGGATTTGACTCAAAATTTGACAAATGTCTACTCTATAGATTTTAAGTATATGTGCCAAATTTTATAAAAATAGTTCTCTTAATTTTTTGTTAATCATGTTAATTTATTTTCGAACCGCCGGGCAGACAGACTTCCACTCCAAGCATTTTGATCAAAATTTGATACATATCTACAAATTTGGTGTAAAGACCATATACCAGTTTTCATGCATCAAGCTCAAAGCGTCATTGATTTCCTTTGTTACAGAAAAACAGACACACGGTCATTTTCTAAAAATGCGTTTTTCGATCTCACGGACTTCTCTATGTTAGGTGTATAAGAAAGTAATAGCGGTTTTAAATTTGGCGACTTTTATTAATCGCTTAACTGTTTTGCCCGAGTGTCATACGTGCATCTATTTATCAAATTTTTATAGTTGTAAGAAAGAAAAAAAAAACAATCATTACGATTATAACTCAATATTAAAATTACTTCGAATACATAGATAAGCCAAATATTCAATAGATTCCCATTTGAATCAAAATAAGAAAATATTTTCAAAATAGAACGTCATAGGAATATCTTCTTATTTTGAACATTATCTTATTAGATGGTAAAGAAAATAAAACAGTTAAGTGATAAATTCTTTCTTTTGTCTCTTATAGTATAAATTAATAATACTCAAATTATTTCTTACATCTATATGAAAAAGCATATTTTTACAGTTTTAATGATACTTTGTATAGAATATCTGCTGAATCCATAGTCAAGGACTCATGATAGAAGGGAAATGAGCGTAAAAACCCAAATAATCCCCCATCCTTCACTAATAATCCGGTGCTAATGCTCTCATTAGTTCGTAACGAGTTCACAAAAACATTTTTTGCTTAGTTATCATAGAATGCAAAATTAACCAGAATAATGGATTCGAATTAAAGAACACTTTGAACTCTTTCTGCCTTCAACTATTAAAATTAACCAAAACTAATCCAAAGTATCTAGCATATCCATTCTTATTCGGGGAGAAGATAAAAAGATGAGCTAATAAAGTTATGTCAAACATGGTAATAATTTTTCATACTGAAGAAAATTAGAAAATTGTGAATATAATTTTGAGAATCGATCATTAATACTTTTCTTTATATTACTAGCTTTTCCCAGCATACGTAATATAGGCATAACTTTATTATTTTGTAAGCCCAAAAGTATATATGAAACTGTGAGAGTAAATCACAGAGCTTATAGTTCTTATGTAATTGTCTATTTTTTATAGTGTCACGAAAGCTTGATTTCTTTGATTTTTCAGTTTCCCAATCATAAAACTGAAAATTTTCTTACACTGTTCCTTGAAATATGGGTTAAATAAGAGAGTATGTGATTATAATAAATTCACGATTAGACTGCACTGATGTCTCATCAGTAAAATGCCATTTTTGAAGTTTTCTTATTTACTTAAAACTATGTCAAATACAAGTATTGGAATCTAAATGTTTATCTAATGAATTACTGAAAAATATCAATCGGAGGAATAAAATCACATCATTAAACTGTTATTTTAATTACCATCATTCAGTAACTGCTAAACTTTATGAATTTTAACCACAAACTGATCTCCGATTCCACACAAAAATACAAATGCGAGTCAGTGTCCCTTTCCAAAAAAACTATCCATGAAGGTAACATTACTACAACCTACAACCTTAAATATTATTTCCTTGAGAAAATAATCTTATAGTAGGAAAAGGAGTTTTACAATATTTTTAATGCACGTTCTGTCAATGGCTTCTGAATTTGGTGATCATTTAGCAACTTCATGACGAATTTGACGATAAAAATGAAAGATAAAGCAAGGGAAAAGGAAAATGACGAAACTGAAACATATTGTCGATACCTTTAAAGAGCCGAGATCCACATACTTCTATTGATATATGTGTCATGGGATCCTAATTTCTTTTACTAATAAAAAATATTTTAAATTTTTTAATCATATTTGTTTTTTGGTATCATTGCTCCTCACAAATACAACCCTTTGTAATCATTTAAAAATAAAGAGTTAATCTGACAATGTTCCATTCATAATGAATGGTAATTATATCTGCATTTTATTGTATTGTTAATGAATTCACAAATCGCCACTTATTTTTAAGAAAAATCTACTTAATTTTTGTTTTAGTTTTCAACAGATATACTTCTCAAAGTATTCACATTTTTAGTTTTAAATTTGAATCGTGAAATTGGAACTTTTTAATTCCAAAATTGATTGGAAAACGTTTAAAATATCATCTAATTTTTCAAGAAATTAAATAAAAAGCTATATGTTAGAATAATTTCCAACATTTCAGTTTTTTCTCATAGTCGTATAAAATAAGTTTCATTCCAACGTTTGGTAAGAACACAAATTTACACTTTATGTGAATATGTGTTTTTGTTGAGTCCAAAAAAAAGTTTTTAAAACTCAAAAATTTTATTTTTAATGTATAATTATAAATTTTTGCATTTTAATTTTATAAATTTATTAGTCATTACTTCGATTTCTAAAAGACTTACTGGTTTGCGTTATTTCAATAACAAAGAATAAGAAGTTACGTCTATATTTTCATTCCACTATTGCTTAGTTGAAGGAATAACAAATTCTATGTAAAGATACATTGTAACTGTCGTGCTAACAGTAAAGACATGAATTCATTGTGAAATAATAAATTATTGTACATTTCATATTAAGGTGGCTTTTTAGCAGATGTATGCAGATAATCTGACAA
Organism: Argiope trifasciata; assembly: GCA_026543055.1. Taxonomy (NCBI): domain Eukaryota; kingdom Metazoa; phylum Arthropoda; class Arachnida; order Araneae; family Araneidae; genus Argiope; species Argiope trifasciata. Next base: position 1,236,168 of record JAPMOQ010027620.1, on the reverse strand, counting down.
ATATATTGTTGAATCCTATATGATAAATAAATAATTGCAGCAAAAATTGTTTATCAAAATAGATCCAACATTGTAACAACAGAAAGATTTTACAATTGCAATAATTTAACACGAAACAATTTCTCTCTTAAAATTTAAATAATAATGATTCCTTCATACAGAATAAGAATCGTCTCTATGGAAACTAATAGAAAATAAATCAATGAATACTGAGTAGCATAATTTGGTTAGACTTACATGCAAATGCCCTTAATCATCAAAGAACCTTTCATATAGTACATGAAATGAATAGAAAAATTACTAGATATTAAAAGATCAGCATAGTTTTAAATTAGTGTCAATGGGAATGCATTTGAAATATTTATGCTATATTTTAGACAAAAACGATAATAAATCATTCTAATATTTGTTCCAAAATTTTAAAATATATCAAGAAATTCCGTATACATAAAACAGTTAGTAATTTACAAACCAAGTTTTGTGGAATTTCAGTAAAAATATTCTGGCTTTAACTAAATATTTTCAACACATACAAAGCCCCTCAAACTTATTTCAATGACCATAAATGACTCGATTTGGGCTTAGTGGTTTGCTGTGGTTTGGAAAGAATTCTTTTGTATTTCTTATAGTTTCGAAGCAGTTTTGTATGAGATTTTTGTGATGGACATTAAGGAATACAGATATTCAATTTTAAAGAAATGGCATGAATTCTTCGCTATGTGCTGGCTCTAGCTTATTTTTTTTTTAATTTTAGTGCATTTTTATCAAAATAAAACTTAAATGTAAATTCAAAAATTACTATTTTTTAATATCACTCATTTTGATTGCTTGTATTTAAAATTACTCTGTAATTTATTATCAATTATATTTGAAATAAATAACATAAATCAAAGTTTTATAGAAGGAAGTTGGAAATTAGAGTGTATAATTGATTATGCTTTAAACAAAAGGGATTCAGTATTAAAAAATACTGACAACAATAAAACTATTATTCTTTTAAGAAAAACAGTTATAAGTTTTTTAAATTTATATAATTTCGTAATAATCAAATTTAATGAACTTATTTAAGCAAATCTTAGCATATATGGAAATATAATCAATCTTTATATTTAAAAAAATGATACAGTTCATATATTCGTAAAGAGGCGAGGATCTTTAACCTCATTATGCGGTAGATAAAAAACAAAAGACTAGTTTCAGTAACAGTTATTTAATTAGTTCCATTTCACAAGATAAAACAAATATTAACATGAAGATACATGACTCTCACTTAGAATACGGATCTAATAACCTACATAAAGGGTCAAGGGAAATCTATGTTAATAAGGTAAAGCCATAAGTTATATCAAAAGAAAAGATAGTAGATTTGTGTAACCATTACAAATTTAATATAGATGCAAATTTTAATCAGCGGGAGTGGTCTCTCCGAAGCATTCTCGTATTTTCTTAATTATCTCACCACCCTCCGCATATGAGTATTTATTACTACTTAGTGTAGTGAAGAAAATCGTATATTCCTTTTTGACACATATCGACAGACTAAAACTAAATTAAGACACAAAACTACGATTGTAAAGGGTCACATTCTAAATTTTATCTAATTAAGTTGGCTTAATTGCGTACGAGTTTGCTGACTACTTACATTAAATCACTTCATAGATTTCATTCAAATTGTTATAAAATTCTATATATCAATGTATTTACTCTACACATTAATTTTTCACACTTGCTAAAACTGTGTAAATTCCATTGATCCAAATGTTGCATTGTTGAGTTATCACGTACATTTCATAAGAAGGGACAGACTGATTTTCAATCATTCATCGGTTTGAGCTCAAAACTTTGACATACTTTTATGTCTTAGATAGTAAATCCGAGTACGAAAGTCCATGGATCTAGATCCATTCGTTTTGAACCTATTGTGAACACTTTTACACGGACAATCGGAACAAATTTTCTGAGAGTATTACATTTCTTACAAAATTTGAAGGAAATGTACAAATATGCTGTAACGACAATATACTAGATTACTCAAAATGTTTTAGTTTTCTAATTAAAATACGGATAAACATACATAATTATGAAATTATATTTTCGAACTTTAGCAAGTTTGAAGCGAAGTTCTCCGCAGTTTCTCTCTTTTTAATGATTAACTTAATAATTCAAATTTTTAATGATTTTAAGTGTATTTCTTATTCAAGTTTTTTCTAATAATTACAATACTTTCACTTTATATACTTGGTGCATCAACAAATAAAAGTGATATTAATAACAGTTACATGAATAAAGGATTATTACAAAATAAGAGATGCACAACTTTTTCACACATATCATTTTTATGTGAGATTTGTAAGATGGGAATAAAGGAATACTGACTGGAAGGCAAATATACATTTATATGCACTTCATGTGATTTTAATTTTTAGAGTTTGATTAAAATTTTCTGTTTATTTTTCTGCACGTCCGAATTCATATATTTATAGTGATATGAAAAAGAAATCAAAAACCGATTTTATGCGACGCACCAAGCATTTGAAATAATTTTTAAATCAAATTATTCTCCTGGAGCAGGGACGAATGCTGAATGGTGGGGCCATTGTTTGAGCCAATTAAATTAATTGATTCAACGTTTGACAGCTTGAGTGACCAGTTGACGGCGGAAGAAATAGTAGTTATTATTACAGCAGCCATGGTATTGTCTTTCTCCTATTTATTAACACAGAAAAAGTTTCGCTGAAAAATAAGATTTTTTTTTTAAATTTACGACAATAAATTACTCTTGCCATGTGCCGACAAGACAGAATTGTTTGCTTCAATTCTGTTGTGTGGGTATTACTGCCTTATTTGAATCTACTTCCTTTGATTCCAGTATAAACGGTTGCCAACCATCGGAACAGCTTCCAATGTGAATGATCGATACGTGTTAGATGCTGATAGGTTAATGTTCCACCACACAATTCCAATGCTCATCGGAATGATCAAATGATCCAATGCTCATCGTTCGAAGATGCTCGTAGTATCACTTTTTATTCACTTAAAAGGAACTAATGTTTCAGTTCCAACTTCTTTCACCAGGGACATCTTTCAATGTAAATGTTCCAAACGTGATATTGGAACTCACAATGGTACAAGCGATACAATTTCCAAAGTTCGAAAGTGCTCGTGGTACCGCCAGGCACTGTTGTAAATGGGACTGATAATTCAGTTCTATTATTCAAAGTCTATATAAATGAATGTTAAAAAATGTAAGTAACAGTTTTAATGCTTTCGATTTTCAAGAAATACATCTATATATTCGCTTACGCATATTCAAGATATAGTAGAAGATATTGGCTTTTCAGACATTTCATAAACTCTTAAAATGAATGAAATAATACATAATTCTTAGCGCTTGATTAGCATATCCTTAGTTTATATTTCCCTTTTCCGTATCTTAAAAATGTTAGAAAACCATTCATTCCAACTTATAAAACTGAAAACCGAAACAGATAACCACTAAAATACAAAAATTTCAAATAAAAGCAAATCTGAAAGATAAGGAATGATTAATGCTGAAAAAATTCACCTTATCGACAAAATAACCAATGCAAATCTGGGGGGGGGGATTTCAAAGCCAAATGCTTGGAGTGAGTAATGGCTCGTAATCAGACTGAGAGAAATCGAATTGTTAAAAACCGAGGAGTTCTTCAAGCAGAGCATTCACGGATTAATAGGGCGCATCGAAAACCAATCAATTATACTAAAAGAAGAGATGAGAAAAAAAATCTAGAAAATGCTTCTGAATGTAGTGTTTCGATACCGCTTATTTTAAATCTCATTAGCAAAGGAAGAAAAAAATATGTGCTTTATTTTTGTTACGGTTAAGAAAAACAAAAGAAAAAAATTTACTTTTCGATTAAAATATGACGTACAGAAGTAATAAGTTGTGAACAAAAATAATGAATTTGTGTACAGGAGCAATGAATAAGCAATCAAATTAAAATTCAAGATTTAATTTTTGATACTGATTTGATAAATATATATAAAAGGGAAGAAAATATAATCTTAATAGTTTGATTTAAAAAAAATTAATCTTCCATAATGAATTCATTGTTTAACAAGAAAGGAATATATTAAATTTGTATTGATATAAGTCGAAGTTACTATATTTTAGAAAATCATAAATTAAAAAATGAAGTTATCCTTAAAATAGCTGCCAATTCATCATTTCGATTCAGTTCAATCCTAAGTTAAATAAGGATCAAAGAAATTCATGAAATGATGTTGCAATGTATTTATTCCCGATTAAGAACCAATTTGCTACATATCATTTCCTAAAAAAATATAAAAAATTGTGACTTACACCGCTTAATTTTAAATTGCTAATATTTCTAGTTTTACTGTCCTTATTGCAGAGAGGCATGCATTAATACGAAATAAATAACTTTTCCAAGTATACAGTGTTAATTTAAAATTCAAATCCTGCACGAAAGAGAAGAAAATAGCTCTAAAATTTAATATTAGAATACATTAATATGCATTTAATAACATTTGTTTTATGACCCTGATGACATATAACATATATCTTATGTTTTAAAATAAAGATGATGATATATAACATATATTTTATTCTTTAAAATAAAGTAAATATATTTCGTTTATCCATTTAATTTTTGTTAGACCCATTTAAATTAAATAAAAATATTTGCATGCTTTTTTTCAAGTGAGTCAGCTAAAATAATTTCAAAATAACTGTAACTGCCCAATCCATTTGAAGCCTTAACAATTCATGAATAATCAATTCTAAAATGTTGGTAGTAGGAAGACGAGAATGTAATCAATTACCATTTAGGAAATCAAAAAATAATTACCAGCAAATTGTCAGTCTACATTTCTTTTATTTAAAAATAAAATTTCGGTCATCTTTAGATCTTTTAAAATAATATGAAAAATCAGTTCAGCGTCTCCATCAAGCATTAACCTTAAATCTCAAACTACTAATTTTATGAGAAACAACTATTCTTCTAAAATTCACATGAGTGCTTTGATTGATCTATTATAGTTGTGCCTAATTCTCCTAATGATAAGGAAATAAAGTTCAGCATATTTACAAAAAACAAACGGAGATTGCATTTTAAAGCTGTTTGGTAACTTTTAATTATTCGATTAAATCTATAACCATGCGTAGTAATAAAGAACAATGAGTAATACCCTCATACTTTTAATTTATCCTTGTTTTTCACCATTCACGAAATTGTGATGATTTAATGTTTCCATACTTTTTTGATAACACTATTCAACGACAGTATGTTATGAAAATTATCATTTTTATGAGGTCATGTTTTTGTTCATAATATTTATTGGGAGTAATCCACAGAAATACTTAAAACTGTTTTAAGGGGCGGGATAATTTTGATTAAAATGTCTTACTTTAAAGTTAAGTATTACTTAACAAATTGTATTCTAATCTGATCCCTTTTTTATAAACTCCAATTATCAATTTATTCAATAGATTGCTTTATATTGCAAAAGAGTTGATTTAATTTTTTTCTTAAAATCATTAATAGGAACTTAACAATATATCGAGTAAAAACCGAATTAATTTTTATGTTTCCATCTCTTTATTTTGTTAAACTAAATGGAAACTAATCAACCAACCAAGTAACTGATAAACTTTCCTGGGCAGTCACTTTTCCACTAATATGGTATTACAAGTTTTTAAAAACTTTAACAAAACGAATACATACTTCTGTGAAATGATCAACATTTTCTTTTACCTTCTTTTCAAAATGAATATCAACAAATAATCTGATAGAAAAAAAATTAAAAAATGCATACAGATTTGTGTTTCAACTTTTCCTTAATATATTCGAAATCTTTCATTTAAGGTACAAATATGAATTTCTAAATCAATTTGTTAAAGTTTAGTTTCATTATTAAACATCAAAAAAATAGGGTGTTCTTCTAGGGATTTCTGAGAATTCAACAAAATAAATTCCAATAAATTTTATTTCACCTTTATGTCAAAGTTATACTCATTTTTATAAGAAACTGCTATAAGTCAGCAACTGTTACTCTCCTATCCTTCATTACAGCCACCGATTCTTCTACCTGACCTCACCATCAACTCTATTCACATGTAATTATACCGTTCTTCTGTTGCATTATCATAATAGAATGATCAGCCTGTCATGTTGTAAGCCCTGTTTGCCATCACTAAAGGTCCACATAATTCCTGCAGCGAGCAGCTACCCATGTCTTGTTTCTTTTCTTCCATGAAAAGTTTCAGCTTCTTCTTGGCTTATGGGGCAATATATCAGACCTCTAGACTCAGAGGCTCATCTCAACTTTTTCTGCTGATTATTACAAGCTCACGGTCTGATTTATCGACGCCATTGCAGTGTAATTGTTCTACTACGTCGAAAGAGGTATTTCGTTTCAGCCATGGTCGAAAGATTTTCCTCCTGTGTTCGATGGTAGAATGACAAAGGAAGAAGGGTAACGTGAGATGATAGAACGATTCTGACCATCCGGTCTTGGGAGGCTGACCAAAAGGAAAGTGAAATGAACCACTTTGTGGAAGGTTACGATTGAGTTCAGAAGTAAAGTATTTATGCCATTTCCTTAGATGTAGGTAATTTATAGCAATAGCAATCTATTGAATGCTGCCATCACATTTCTTTGCTTTTGTATTTCTTGAAGAATATTTCATCGTTATAGGGAATATGAAGACATTTAAATGATGACAGATATTGTTTGGATAAACATTTTTGCCTTTAATTCTTAATACAGAGGTTTTAAATAGTATATTCTGATGAATAGATTTATTTCCTATTGCTGTAGGAAATAGGCTTAATTTATTTTCTGAGGATAATTCTCAGAAGCTATTTGATCTAGTTAAGTTATTTGAAAGAAAATTGCTAAAAATGATGTAAACAAAATTTAAATAATTCCTTCTACTTAATCGAAAGAATTAAAACTAATCTTCGTAGTAATTGTTTAGAATTAAATTATCCATCTGCAAAGGCTTCTTGTTTGGTACCAAATAGGTTAAAACATTCACAAATAATACTTATCAAATTTAGAATTAAGATTAATTTACATTTACCAAGATTTCTCAGAGAAAAATATAGAATTGACATTTAATAATCATCAAAATAATAGCTATACTTTTTTGCACGAAATCTAAACCAAATCAAAGTTGATCAGTAAAGACAATTGTGGCATTACACAAGGTACAGGACGCACTAGTACAAGCATATTTCCAGCATATTAACATAGTTGGTCAACTGAAAGTAAACATAGCTAATCGTATTTACTACCATGTTCTATTAAATGAACAAATAGAAAGTGGCTGAAAGAGGAAAAGTGTATTTGTCAGAAATTTTGTAGATTATGTTATTGATTGTGGCAACAATTACTTTATTTGAATACCATTTTTTACCAGGGTTAGGAAGGATTTTTACCAGGGTCTTTAGTAATAGATTTTTGAACTTGGGCCAATATAATGCAGAATACTAAAACATTACTTGCAAATTTATGCTCAAGATGTTTTTTAAAACATAAGTTTCGTTTTGAGGTTTTTAGCCAATGTTTTTCACTTCTACCATTGCATGGCAAGCTGAATAACTATATTAATTTTTTATAAATGTTTTCTTTAAAGAAAGGCTCTGTTTTTTAATAATCTTAGACAAGTGTCATGTAAGTTATAATTTTAGCGATACTCATAATTAATTTGCTAACATAAAGACATTGTATATTTCTAAAACAGAGCAAGTGATGAGACATTGGTTATAAGTGTGAATGAAAGTCATTTTGAGACTACATGACGAGAAAAAAAAAGAAATCTTGAAAGTTAACACAAAAAGCTTTTATTAATTACTTTAATGAAATACAATTGGTGTTCAAGTGGAAAGGTACGAAATGTCGTAAAATGTAACTGATAACATATTTGCCTGTGATGCTATGGGGGAAGGTAGTAAGTTATCTAGGGATAAAATTGGAGTTGCCTTCTCCCAAGGTCCGCTACTTACTGAATTCATCAAGCACAGAAGAACCATTAACTCCGATATGTATTGTGAGACACTCTGAATATTACGCAGGTACATCAAGAATAAAAGACAGGAGCTACTCATGGAGGGTGTGACTATGATAACGTGCGTCCACAAGTCTCAAGGGTCACACACATGAAACTGGCCAGTACACATTGAAGAAGGGTCAGCTCGACCATCAGACCTACAGCCCGGACATACATGTCTGGGTTGATATGACTAACTGCAATTTTCCTGTGTTTTGTCTTCTAAAAAAACACCTGAAAGGGAAGCACCTCAATTCGGACAACGAACTCAAGGATGCTATGAAGGACTGGGTCTCGTCACGGCCACAAGAATTCTGGGAACATGGAATCATTTGGTTCCTTAATCAGTGGGATCTTTGTGCTCTGGCCTATGGTGTATATTTTGAATAGTCTTCATTTATACCCACAGTATCGTTTCGTACCATCGTATTTCAACACCTCTTGTATATTTTGATAAAACTGCTGCAGTATTGAGTGGGTAACTTACAAGAACAAACTATGTAATGAAGAATAAAAATATATTTTAAAAATTATTATAACAGATATAAATTTCATAATGGGCTGTTTTAAATTCCTATAACTCTACAAAATGAGAAAGATCTTATTTATGATTTAAATTTTTTATCTGTTATCGTTTGCCTGAGAGCTATGCCATCCTTAATTTTGCTGTTTTGCGGAAAATACACTGCAGAAATTTTATTGATTTAGTTATTGAATTGTCTAAGTCCGACTTTTATGTTAGTATCCGAAAACGTAAGCGGTTATAAGGGCTGTGAGGATGTGAAATTTTTGACACCAGTTTCTGTATTTAAGTAAAATGATATTTATCTTATAAAAAATTATAAAATAAAAATATGTAAACATTATAAAGATAGATCTACAAAATAAGCAATATACCGAAATGATAAATTTATTACATCAGAAGAAAATTATCAAAAGTTTTAATAAAAATGTTTCATTTTTTTTTTCAACGAAATTTTTGAAATTCTACTTAAATATTGCTATAAAGGAATAATTGTTTTAAGTTTTATATCTATATATGCCTTTTTTCGAAAACTTTTATTTTGTCGAACGAAAAAAGTCCCAATTTGAAAATTATTTATAAGTACTTTTACCAGTAGAAATCTATGAAAAAAGATTTTATTTTAAAAGCATTGTTCTTTTATTTCAAATGGTGTCATAAAGAATAATAAAATTCAAGAAAATAATCTAGGTACTCATTGGAAATATTTCCTGTTGGTACTTTCTATATATGTACTTAAGTGAAATTTCACTGATTTCCTTCATTTCTTTAAATGAACAATATACATTTTAAATTTCATTTAAAGTTCATTTCATACATATTTATCATGTATACAGTTTTTTTATGTTGCACTTTTTCTTAAAATTGTTATATTTTTATTTAATCGCGGAAAACCTGTGCTAAATTTTTACCTTTATCCTTCTAACATTTTGGAATACAGAATCCATTTTTGGAATTTCTATTTTTCTGTATTTTTTCCCATTACAGATTTTTTATAACAATTTGATTATTCGACTAAGTATTTGCCTTATATTTTCATATATTTTTTAATTCCTGTAGCTATACTATAATTTTTATATTTTATATCATTTATTTTTAAAAATTCAAATATATAAAACTATATTTAAATAACCAAACAATAAAAAAACTAATGTTTTCCTAATATAAATAAAATCTTATTGCTTTCTAATATCAATTTTTATGTAGATCCGTAAATTAACTAAATACTGTAGAGTATAATTAAATCCGAATTCAGCTAAATATGTTATTAAATGCTAAAGAAAAATAAAAGATTAAAAATACTAGAAAGTTTGCTAATTTAAATCTAGTATATCTAAGCTGTCCTATAACCTGGAAACCCAAATAAAACTTCCAAAAAGACGAAAACCAAAAGTAATTTTCAAATTAGGTTTTAAAGTCCTCTTAGTTCTTTTCTTTTCATCCAAAACTGTTAGAAAACAACTTAAGCACTTAAAAATGAATTGCGAAAAAGTAATGAAAGCTATTCAAGAAGATTGTCTTATAATATTTTTTTTATATTTCTAAAGTGGTAATTAGCACAAAAATAGTAAAAGGAATAATGAGAACAGCATTGTTGCCAAAAAAGCAAATAAAGATACGCGTTTGTAAATTCCAAGTATCCCGTGTCCTCTTTGTGGGTAATTAGCTAACATATATTCAAAAAATAGACTATTATGAGCATATGCTCTTTCCCACAAAGCGTAATCATGAAGTGAATAAAGAGTTTCGCAAGAAGTTTTATTTTGGTCCATTACCATTTGTGCTGCATTTCAATTATTTTATGAAAAATATTCTAAATAACCTTTCTTTTCCAGCAATTATATCTCGGCGTTTTATAAAAATCAGGTAAGGCATGAGAAAGGGAATAAGATTACGTGTTTAATTATGATAATATTAGTTTTCTTATTTTATTTTTTAAATGTCCTAATTCAAATAATTCACAAAATACGAGTAAACTTTTCCTTCATTCAGTTATGTTGTCAATAATAAAAATAATTATTGGGATTCAACAGATAATTTCTGAATCTTCTAATAAGCTTTGAATTTTTTTAACTCAGATCGGCATCATCGATTGGCTCTAGTTGGAAAAAGGAGTCGAATGTTGTAATGAATTATATTAAGTTGTTTGAATCTATAAATGCTCATCTCAAAAAATTAGAAAATCTATATTTATATGCAATCATATGATCCTAAAATTACTATTTAGTAAAATACTTTTGACATTTAAAATTTTTGAATGAAAGGAATTAAACTCTTTCAAGTCTATTATTGATTAATGTACAAAAATCTTAATTTCATTATTGAAGGCCAACTAATAGCCATCATTGAACATCCTGCAACTTCAATGATGAAGATTCTTCGAGGTAATCAATGAAATAGCATATTATCTGATTATTGGTGTTTGAGGCTTTATAACTCAATTTGATTTGATCGAAAAAGACTGGTGCTTATTTAAGAGAATGTTATGAATGAGGACCTAGAGTATTGTGCTAAATCAGATTTATAGGGGTCAGTAATTATTTAGAATTACTAAATTTGTATTTATTGATAAAACATATTAGTGCATGTGTTATTTGAAATCTTTTTTCAATTGTAAATATATATTTATCAGAAATTAGATACTAGGATATAAAAAAATACTTCTGTACAGTGCACCGCCCTTCATCTGCTGGATTTTTTAACATATATTTTTGTTGTTTATTTTCCTGTTAAAAGTTTTTCAACGATTTTTATTCTACCTTAAAGGCAATGGATCATTAATAAAGCATTTATAATTGAACACTAAAAAATAAGTTCGCTAAATGCTGTCAAAATTGTCTAGTCAGTCTGAAAAAACATCTCTACACCATGAATTATTCGATAGAAAAGAATTTATCATGCTCAAATTTTAGCCTGACTGAATATAAGCAGAATTACTATACAATAGCTAATGTATAACAGGTGTTTTTTATGGAGCAGCAATCGATCTGCAGATCTGGCACTGAAAGGTCAAGAAGGGAATGTAAATGGTGGTCCCCCCTCTTTTTTTCTTTTTTTTATTAAAATAACTTGTGGCTGTAGAAATTATACTCCTCCTAAGCAAAACAACTTTTTAAAAGGCGAAATAAATGACGAAAATATTTTAAACTGAATACAAAGCTGTTTAATTCCATCTTCTTGTCCCCAATCTCATTAAGAGAATTTTTTATAGAGCCCTTCCACCAGATTAAAGAATATTATAATTCAGCAAGCGTAACTTTCGATAAATCTGAAGTAAGGGTAGGTAAAAACTCTCGCTTATGTATTAACGATTTTCATTGCAGGAAAAGAGTTTTACAAATAACTAACAGATTTGGAATGGATGACGGTCAATGAGCCTTTTTTTGGGAACAAACTAGGCTATCTTTGGGCATTTGTTGACAGGTTTGATGACTTTGGCATTAAAATTGAAGATTCTCAAACATGCATGAATTTTAATATCTCCGTTCGGATTCAGATTCATTTTTCTTCTGAAACACTCAATGCTCAGAAGGGGATATAGTAAAAAATAAGCCCCAAAACTAGTAGAATTCCAAAGAATTCACTCATTGGAGGGATGATTTCCAGTACAATTTTTTAATGTGAGGTACTTTTCCGTAATACGAACGCAACGTAAAAATCACCCAAAATGCAAACTTGGTCAAATTTCACAAAAAGCACGTTTAAACAGCGCCCGCACTCAGCGACTTTGTCCGCGTTTTATCCACATTGGCGACTATTGTGTTTTTCATTCGAAAAGAATATTATAATTCAACAGGAGTAAAAAAAGGCACATCGACCGAAACTTGCATTTGGCTCACACTGGCGGCATATTGTGCCAGAATAACCTAACAGTACCTAATGTGGCACTGTAAATTACGAGTTTTGTGTTGTTGTGTCTGCGAAAGCTGTTTTCATGCCCACTTCAACTTTTTGATATTTATTTTCGTTCTTTATTGTGGAATAAAATATCAATTGTCATCGAACCCGTTAAAATTTTTGCAGCACATCCACTAAGTTTATTTTCTATAAACAAATACCCACTTAGAAAATTATGAAAGTAGTAATTCCGCATTGTCCGATATTAACTGATCATCGATATAATCGGAAACATGAAAATAATCATGCGAAGAAATTGAAATTTAGACATACAATATCATTTTTTAATTTATTTTTAACTATTTCAAAAATGAAATGTGGAATTTTGTAAACCAGCAGCTAAATTCCAACTTTTGAACTAGAGAATATCTGGATTCAAAATTCGAAACTATCGAAGGTACTTTGCCGTTATCCGGCGTAAATGTCACCGTTTTAACCAAACGTAAGTCAAGTCGCCAAGCGAAGCATTGAAGAAGGTTATAAGAAATTTGGCGGAATTCTACATCATTTAGCGATTCTTGCTGTACCCTGCTAACGGAAAAGCACTCTGCCAAAAATCCATTATAGAGTGCGTGTTTAGTTCAATTACATTTACATAGCCTTTTTAAACATTTGGAAAAATATTTGGAGATAGAATTCTTAATTTTGGATCTTCATCGAATGATGATACCTTAGCACTCTCAGGAAGTTGTCAAAATTCACTAGCAACGTGTCATATCTCCTTCAACTCTTATGTTATAAAATTGAGAACGGAATGAAATACTCCCCCTCTAAGGCATCCATTGTAAAATTTAACTACGGTTTTAAAAATATTTTGATGCACTTGAAAATATCTAAAAAGTAATTTATAGAAGGAAAATAATGCAAAAAAACAATACGCTTTCGAATTTTTCAATCACCTGTGAGATTTAATTTTGCACGTTGAAATTCTACTATTTTAATAATAAATAACTTTTGAATATCAAATATATTGTGTAAAACAGCAGTTAAGTATAAAAGTAGATAAATATTATTGCTATGTATGATATTTTATAAAACAATATCAAAATTGCCATAGAACTTTCGTTTTAGTTATAGTTTTAAGATTTTTCATAAGAACAATTTCTATTTTCTCACACACAAATAGAGCAAAATTTATCTTTCGTTCGATTCAAAGCAAAGTTCTATTTTTTACACATAATCTCGCATTCGGAACAGCGCTGGTAATTTCCCCAGGTGTTTTGCGCACAGTAGGAATCATGTTTTGTTCGCATTTTATATCAATAATTCATGGTATGGGATTCCTACAGATATCCCGGCAATTTTGGGAACTTGCAACTCCTTTTCCCAGACAGATATTTTCTGATCTGATGCCGATATCACGCGAAGTAATGTTTAACGAACAATGTATATGCAGAGTTCGCGTGATTTCCTGAACGAATTACATATTCTCTACAGGATGTAGACTGCTATAAAACATCAGTTGCATTTCCTTAAAGCAGTAAACGAAGAATGAGGGAGTAACGGTAAATGGCAGCTATTTTAGAGCTTTAGGAGCCATTCGGGAAGTCGTAACAAATGAATCAGGGAATATTTATGTCATGTAAAATTGTCATGTTAATGGTAATTGCCAGATAAATAATTTTATCGACCATAATTTGATTTCTCTTTGCTTTTCGATTATATTTAGTTATACAGCAATATTTCTTTTACAGATTACTGTATGACATTGATGAAATCAATTTACTAGATCGCCAAGGCTGTGCAAAAAACGGCATAAATATGTTCCATAATTCTGATTCCGTGTGTGTTTTTTTATTTTGAGCTGTGAGATTTCGACAGCTACTTATTGCATGCGATGTGAAATTGATCGGAAATGAAACTGACACTTTTCCGTTATAAGGGGGCAACAAAAAATCGCCAGTCGGGAAAAGTAAAAAGTCTCCAAAAATGAAAAATTACATCAAATTTCGTTTTTCAGAGCTTTTACTTTTCTTTATTTGACATTTGGCGACATTTGTTTTGTCATTCGCTTTGCTTGGCTACTTAACTGACTTTTGGCTCACATTGGTGACATGTTGCGCCAGTATAACGAAAAAGGACCATTAAACGGCTGTAGCTGTTGTCCTTGGTGACCAACTGTTTTAAAATCATACACATAAAAGTCGGATTGAAGCAAATGTTAGAAATGGTTAAAATACTTATTAGGCGGAATTATTAAAGTAGAAGTCGATTTTCAAAACTTTTTGTAAACTTTCTAATGATCATTTTGTCTCAATGTTGCCTTGTAAAATTTAGAACCTTAGGTAAAATCATGTATAATATAAGTGTTCAGAATTTTATTTCCAGAGTTCCACTCGTAAGAAATGTAAATAACTTTAAAAAATCCACTCGTAAGAAAATAAAATAACTATATGTGCAATATCAGTTAATAATATAAAATTAGGTCTGTAAAATATACGTTAGACGCATAAGACAGCATTTTAAATAGCCTTTTTATAGAATTATATTAAATATCTGTCTTAAATAAATATAAATTTATCTTTCAAAATATTGTATTCAACTTATAACATGTCTCATGTTCATGAAACACGTAAAATCCTTTTGGTATTATCCATATTTCAAATAATATCTGTCTTTGTCATGTATTTAAGATTACAAGAAACAAAGCGATCTGGGCAAGTGAAAAGGAATATAATCTATTTAACGAAACTGCAGAATGCTATAAAATCTTTTGTAAGATTCTTTTTCTAGTTAAGTATACTTTATTACGTTATGTGAATAAAGTAATTCAAAAATGCAGTTATTTATTAACATAAATAACTGCGCGTTTTTTTAAAAGTTTGTTTATTATGAATATTATTACAAATCTTAATTTTGCTTTCCCTCGTTAAAATTGTCATCGTAAGGACGCAGATTTACAGTAATCTGTATTGAATAGTGCCTAGGTGTGACGTAAGAGTTCCATGACTTGGTGACAAAAATGGCGACAATTTGGCGACGAATTTCAGGATTTTGGTGAGAAAATGAATAATATCCGAAACATCGAGAATTTTCCCGATCCGTCCATTAGGAGCCGAGATACGTCTAGAATGCTCTTGATTGGTCTAGAAGGTTTTTAGCTCCGCCTTCCGCTGCTTTATATAAAGCAGGCAATCTGCGGAGTCGGTTGAATTGTGAAGACCTATAGAAGTGCGGCAGTGTTGAATCGAGAAGTCTTGAAGCTGAATCAAGCCGAAGCGCGGTAGCATAGAAAAGAAGACCTGAACTGAGAGATCTTGAAAGCTGAACAAAATACGGCGGTGATCGACCGAGTAGACCTAACTAGAGAGGTCTTGAACTCAGGAGTCCTGAACGGAGGACTGCTAAATCGTTGTGTGGCGTATTCTGACGAAGCCTGTTCCGTAGCCCGTTGTGTCGTCATCGGGAACGGAGCTTTCCTGAACTGAGGAGTAGTCCCGTTGTACGAAGTAGTGAGTCGGCAACGAAGGCAAGAAGAAACAAAGGAGTAGTTTCAGTCTGTTAGCGAGAGACCTACGTGAGTGTAGATAGAATTCCTTAAAGATTCTCTCTCCTGCTGAATCCTGTCTGATCGCTTTGTGAGCATTTCGGAATGTCTGCCTGTAGAATACTGTTGCTATTGTAAGCTACTCTCTGCAGTAGAGTGCAGTTGTGTGCGTTCCTGTGTGTTCAGCTGTATATAGTTGTCTTCTAGCGCTTCTAATGCTGTAAATATTTGTCGTCTTTGTGCTGTCCTGTCTTTGTCCTGTAAATAAACGTCGTCTGTGTTGTGTCGTCTACTGAAGGACTGATCATTGAGCCATCATCTCTTCTCACACCCAAACACCAACTATGCAAGTAAAAGAACCCGACGGATTAAGAAGGATAGGAAACCCGTAACAAAATATTGCTTTTAAATCTAAGAATTTCAATATATATATATATATATATATATATATATAATATTCTTTCTAATTCTGGAGGCAGTCTTACAATTTGTAACTATCTGCAGATTTGTCCTTTAGTATATATGTGAACACGATGAGTTAAATAACAATTTATTGTAAGATAAGTTAAAGGATACCGGTTTATAGCCTTTGTACTGATATTAAAGCTGAATCTTTAATTGTGTACCATAAAAGTAATAAAATGTGTATTTACCTATAGTAAAGCATTAAATTGTTAATTTATCCATCGTTCCATCTGTACATGCATGTGTTAATAGTAAAATTCTCAAAATTGAAACAAGTTTAATACAAATTGTTACATTGTCTTAAAAACAAACCTTTAACGGAAATTTTAATTTGTACCATATTTGTCAATTATTAAACTTTTTTATTAATCTATAGTTCCCTTTATATGAGTTAATACTGTAACTCATTAAATAAGAGTGAGCCCAATGCAATTGTTATATGGTCTTAAAATCAAAATTCCGAATTAACATCGCTCAGTTAAAGAGAAGATACTTAGTCACCATATTAGACTTTTTACACCACCTAATGATAATAAAAAATGCACCAAGCTGCGAAAGTGGACTGCAAAAAATGAAATCAAAAACACACCTGTATTTTTCAACAATTCACCAGCAGTTTAGCGATAGTTATACTCGTTCCCATAATAGTTGGGTGTGTTCAAATTGTCTTCATTTATATTGTGTGAAATAGCGATGAGATTATATAGTTTTGAAATAAAAAGCAGAAATAAAATAAAAGTACAACAATGGAATCCTTATAATTAAGGCGAAATCTTCAAACAAAAGCTTTTACACAATACAGCACCAGATCTATTTTTTCCAACTAAATAGGACATCAAAAAATTATCGCAGGAAAAAAAACCAGAAGGGACAACAACACAGCACTCACTTTATTGAATTTCATGGAGCTAAGAACGAAGTAAAGAAAAAAAATGCATTTTTTTCTCTCTTAAGGTAGATTTATCCTTCTTTATTCCAAAATATTTCTCATTCGAAGGATTGATTTGTTTATTCTGTATTCGGTTGAGGAAGCCAAATGCAGAAGAGCATCATGTTCTTTGAGTATAGAATTCTTTGAAACGTGAACTGTACCCACAAGTACTGTTGTCTCGAAGCGAAACAGTTTTTACTAGAGTTGAAGGAGAAAAAAAAGGCTTATTTTTCTCGAGTTCATAAGAAAACTATATATATTTTTTCTTACCGTTTCTTTTTTTGTCCTTGTAACATTTTTTTGCTTTCAGTTTATTATATATGGGGATAGGGATGGAGCGTCTACTAACATACAACTAAATTGTATTTTATGTTTTTGTAGGGCTCTATCTTGACTTTTCAATAAAGCTGAAAGATACAGAAAAATAAACGTTTTTTTTTTTTTTTTTCATCTTAAAATTTTCGTTTGAAAAAATTGAAGTGACGTTTATTTACTTATGGAAGGATCTAATATATTGATTTAGAATCAAAGTACGCCTTTCTGTGGGTTTTGTCAAAATCCGTTTTACAGATATTTATTTGAGCATATTTGATTTATATTTAAATTATGATATAGTATTTTATACGAACCAATTTTTATAGCTTATTTATAAAATAGAAAGCTATCTAAATGTATGTATATCGATGTTTTTCTGTAGTTCGAAAAACTTCAAATACCCAAGGGCTTATTTAAATAATTTTTCCGTCTTAAAGTAATCTGTCACAAAACTTTTAAGCATTTTGATATATTTACGTAAATGAAATAAAGAATATTTTGCGATTTTTACCATTAACGATACCAACGCTAACGTGGTTAGAATGATAGCAATAATTCACATTACATTGCTAAGATGCCACAAGTATTTAGCGACAACGCAGCATTTAGCAGTAAAGAGCGTTTACATTTTAGATTGGTATTTACAGAAGCCATATTAATGAAAAATTATCTTCAAATGAAATCATCGAGTTTCTTAGTATTTAAATAGCCAGAAATAGATTTCCCTTAAATGCATTTCGTTCAAAATTTGATACATAGAAAAGAAATGTGAATCACAAATGCCTCATTTCCTATCACTAGCTCAAAAAGTTTTGAATTATCATTTTCATAGAGAGAGATACGGATGAGCGGATAGACAGAAATAAAAACCACAATGCAATTTTCGATATAAGTGTGGTCTGAAATATGAAGATTCGTTAGAATCTCAAATTCGAATGTTTTGACTATTACTATACTTTTTCTGTACTTCGTACAGTATATATATATATATATATATATATATATATATATATATATATATATATATATATATATAATATTGTAATTACTCAAAAGTTATTTCTATTCAAAGATTTAGAATAATTACAAAATCGAAAAATAAATGAAAACAACTGAACTAAACAAATGAAATATTTATAATTTACTATAAATAAATATTTATATATAAATATTTACTATATATAGATATAAATATTTCGTTTGAAATAAGAAGGAAAATCGAAAAACAGCATTCAGTTCCAGGAGTTAAAAAAATAACCCAGTAAACAAAACTAATTGGAATTAAAGTAACACAATCTGTATAAGTGACAAGATATTCTCGCTTAACAAAATAAAAAAAAATTACAAGAACAAATTTTGTAACGATAAGAGGGGAAAAAGTTTTGACTTTCTTTAACTCTATTATCTTTCTAAAGTGGAATTAAACTTTCTTCTTTTTTTTAAAACAAGAATAAACTTTTGTCATGGGAATTTTAATTTATTTAATATTTTCTTTAGAAAAACTTGTCAAATAAGCTCTTTAGATTTAAAAAAAACTTTATGAAAACATTCTCTCAGCATATTACTCAAATAACACTGAGGAACAAAGATCAAGCTTAAAAAAACCCACTAAAACTACTAAATTTATGATTATGCTATCATATGGTTTTGTGCCTTCAAGCTGAGTAAAAAACTGTTTTCAAAATTTTCATCTGGAATGTAATTACTTTTTACCTCCTTGTCACAGTTTTGGCTGATAAAATTTGACTTAGGTAATCGATTTGGAGCATAATTCATAAAAGACAGGTCTTACCGAAGTACAACGAAGTCATCAAATATTTGTTCTGATAAAGTTTTTCTTCCTGTATATTAGATATTCTGGGTAGGCATTAATTTAAAAACCTCTAGAATGTACTAGATAAATATTATGTTCCGGATATTAAATATATTCCTTTTTTTGCTTAAGGTAAAGTTACTCAAACAAATGGTTGTATATTTTAAAAAAAGTTGATGAATGGGAAAAGCATCTTCTAATTAAGTAAATTTTCGTTTGAAAATATATCAATGTAAATACTTAAATTAAAAAAAATTAATAAATGGCTGGTATTTAGAGACATTTATTTTCACCTGAAAGGGGGATAATTGTGATTATAACAGAATAATTATTTATACTTCTCAGCAGCTGAAGTGAAAAAGATATAACCATACTATATTGCAAATTAGTTTCATCTTTTAGGATAAGATAGGGGTTTATTTTCGATGTAAGCTTTAACTTTTGATTATTTATTTTATAACCATGAACAAAAAAAATTACAAATTTCAGCATCACTTTGAAAATATAAAGAAGTAAAAGTTTCAAATTAATAGTAACTTTTTTAATGAAATTCCTATCGGCTATTTTTTATTATTTATGATAATAATCCAGCAAATTTCTGGATTTTCAATCAACAATATTTTTCAAGTAGTTATGAAAAATGCAATTGACTCAATCTAAAATTGAAATATATATTTAACAGAATTACTTTTAGGAGTATCTATTTTTCCTATAAGATTTATGACCGAAAAATAAATAATATTAAAACGCCCTATCATATCGTTATATAAAATTAAAAAATATCAAACCTATTCTGCCTTAAATAATCAAATAAATTTATACCTTTGGCGACATATGCTATCATCCTTATTGACAAAGTATGGTTTACACTTAATAATAAAGTAAAATGAAAAGAATAAAAGACAGTTTTTGAAAAAAGAGGGATATATAACGTACCGCTATTTAAATGCAAGATATAAAATTAAATTTAACAAATATAATTTCCCGATAGTTTCTCAACTTAAGTTCTATACAAAGCATAAATACTTAATTGTCAAAAATTCAATCATTGAATTTCGACGAATCTTAATCATTCAGATCTCTCGGAATCTGGAAAGGACAATTTTGTAAGTTAGGTACTTTTCCGTTGTACAGAAGCATCGTAAAAATCGCCAAAAAGTTACCAAATAGTTCGGTAAGTTCGGAAAAGTGTTCGGTTAGTGAACAGTTAATAGTTCGTGAAAAGTTAATAGTTCGGAAAAGTGAAAAATCGCCAAAAAGTCACCAAAAACTGCAAAAATATGTAAAACTTCACTTGGCGACTTTTTTCGCGTTTCGTTCACATTGGCGACATTTCTTTTACCATTCGCTTCGTTTCTTGACTCGCGTTTGGCTCACATTGGTGGCATCTTGCTCCCATATTACAGAAAAGTACCATCGATTTTTCTGTCGATCATTTTCTCTATGAATAAGAAATCACAAAATTTCTTTAAGTTAGATATTTGAAGTTTTGTATAAGCTCTTTACACCAAGTAGTCAATTTTTATACTAATTTTGCGCAAAATTTATCCGCGGGAAATTTGGCTGACTAATGGCATGTGAATATGATAACTGCAAAATGCCAAGGTGTAGAAAAATAATATTTAGAACACCGATTTAGAATTTATGAAATGTAGATTCATAAGAGATCGTGAATAAATTCGATGATCTGTCGATGCTTTTTGCCTACATATAAATGTGATAACTTAAAAGTGTAACAACATCGATAAATTATATTTGATATATTGTTTCAGAATTTAACTTACAAATCCTTATCGAATTTTGAATCAAATCTGCCAACGATTAATTAATTAAAATTATGTTATGTTGTTATTAGAATTGCTGTTCTGCATGTAATTTTAGATTCAAGCGGTCTCAAAAAAGCCTCCTAAATGCATTTTTGATTTCCTTTCCACTTCAGTGATGTTGAAAACTCTCATACGTGGAATTGAAAATAAAAATATGAGTCTTCTTGGCACTTCTGATCATTTACACTTTTATGTGGAAAGGATAATGCTGTTTTAGAAACTACTGAAAATATTTCGAGACCTGTTATTTCGAAATAACAGGCCTGAATATGAGTAAAAATTATTTTCCAGTTTTCATCCGAAGTTATATAAATCACTGATAAATTATAAAAAATATGACTTTATCTGATATTCTCTTTGATACTTTGCAACTCAATTTGGAACACAGACACCGAGCTCTCTCGATTATTCTGTTCTGTGCTTCCCCTCGGGCTTTTCACTGAGAACAGAACTCAATCAATACGAATCTGAATCTAGTAAATATTTATTACTTCCTACAATCTAAGACTGCATCGAACTTTGTTTTGTTGCCTTCTCATAAATTTTACAAGCAGAAAGGGTGTTGGCTTTATTTAGTCTCTGTGTTCAGCCTTTTTCTATCAGAATGCAAGCGCACTGTGCAGTAAAAGGGTGCACCAGCCCCAAAGAAAGTGCTTAACGACTGAGTAAATCTCGTTTGCTGGAAAGTTTACTGCGCAGAGCTTAGATGGTTACGATATCCGATTATTGAATTGACAGAAGTTTTACGATACCGTTCAAGCAAAAGGTTGCTGACGTTCACGTTTTGTGCGATAATAAAGTGGTTTATATTTATTTTTGTTTACCTCTTTGCTTACTTGTGTAGTTCACCAGGTCGTTAAAACTTCTGCTTTGCAGTTATATTAAATATTAAAAATTTATAATCTTGAATAAAAGCGCAAAAGTCATTCAAATTTTGAAGTTTGTATTGAAGCGAAAGTAAATTGTTTCTGGAAATTTGCAACTCAGTAAAATGTGACGATAAATGCTGGTTTATGAGGAAATGAATATAATTTCAAAACCTTAAAGGGAATTTAGTTCATTTCAATTGATCTTAAGATAGTTGACATTATTAATTCTTTCGAATATAATTAATAATATTCGTGAAATGAATTAAATAATTATTATCAATTTTAAAGAGCCAAGAGTAGTATTTAATTTAAAAAAACAATGAACCACATTTATATAATATAATTTCTTGGATTTTTTTAAGATTATTTATTGATGTACTAAGCAATAATTATCAATTTTAAAGAGCCAAGAGTAGTATTTAATTTTAAAAAAAACAATGAACCACATCCATACAATATAATTTCTTATTCTCTTTTAGATTATTTATTGATGTACTAAGCAATAATATTTTTTTTAATTTTAATTATTTTCGTTCTTTTAGTCTTCAGATCTAGAGTTTCTCAACATTATTACCAAGAGGTGCTACTGGAGGGAATTCAAAATGTAATTTGACAAATGAGTAAAATGATAAAATAATGCGTAAAATAATCTATGAGCAATTAGCATATAATAAATAAAATAGATATCAGCGAGGGTACAAAAGCGTCTCTTTGCAATTAAAACAATTAAGATAAGTAAAATCTTCAAAGAATTATTTCTTTTTAAACGTAAAAGGAATCAAGCTAAACGAAAGTACTATCTAATTTTATATTTAGAAACACGAAAGAAACCTATGAGTTTGAAAATAAAAATAAAATCTTAAAACATAATTTTTATTTCAGTTAAAATTTAGAAAAATTATTCCAACACTGATCCTTTCCTTAGAGCCTTTCCGGATTTATATGTAGGTATATAGGTTGACGTATTAAATTAAATGCAGCAGCGATAAACAGGAAAATACTATTCTAACTAAACAAACTGGTTAACATTTATATGACCTTTGATAAATTACAAATAATAGTTTGATCAGAATTGATATGCGTTTTTTTAATTTTTTTATTTTTAAATCCTGAAGAATTTTGTATTATTTCTGGTGAATTCAACCTGTGAACATAAAATAATAAATTCCATCAGGCTCAGTAAGAGATTAAAAAAATACTTTATTCTATACAAATACACAGTAACAAAACAGAGGAAACGTACACAAAAACAGAACTTGCAAAAAAAGTATATGTACAATAAATTGTTATTTAAAAATAACACCACAAAGCACTTAGAGTAAATTTACAGGGGATCAATACTCCAAAGACAAGCTTAGCTCAACTAATCTTTCTGCACTATTTCTTAAACTTTTATAATCTCCATGACAGGGTAAAGAAATTTCTAAAAGCTTGTCTTATCTTGGCTGGTAATCAATGTATCGCCAAAATCCCAATATCCTCAGAAACTTTCATTTTCATCGCCAAATGTCGCTAAGGTTTCAAACATTTCCCTGGCATTCATTCAACTATTATAATATCTAATAACATCTGTTACCACGTTTATGATTCTTTCTGCTCATCATGAAACTAAATGAGAAAGTAAATAGTATTACAGTATTCGTAACAGCACTCAGTATTAAAAAAGAATTTTAAAACGTTTTTTGCAAGATAAGGGTAATGGAGATTTTAATTAGAATCCCATTATGATTACCATGACGAGAGTGCAAAATTGCTAAAAAGAACTTTAAAATTAACTTTATGTCAAAATATGCCATTTATTAGTTCAATAAATATTGGAGAAAATACTTTTGATTTTATAGCAAAATTGAGTCAAAAGAACTGTCATGAATTAAAATTATTAAAATACTTTCTGACTGATAAAGTTCCAAATCATCCTCTGCATTTGTTCGACATATATTCTAAGTGAATTTCGAATCCAAAAGACTTTCCAGACAATATATGTTTGATTCAACCAATGGAACAAAGCTGTACCCAAAAGTTTTAGAACTTTGACCGCATATTCAGAGAAACTGGTTTATAAAGCAAATAATATATTCACAATATCTTGGATCTTGCAGATCTTATCGAAATTTCTAAGGAGAAATGATTGAAACATATTTCAATAGAGTAATGGAGGAAAAATATGATAGAAATATAATAAAATCTTTGTTCAGATGAATACATAAGTAAAGTTGATGAAATAATTAAATCAATAAATAAAATTTGAAAATTAAAAATGTGGGATTAGACGATGAATATATGTTTATGTAAAATATGTAAAAGTTAAATTTCCTAGAAATATTTTCAAGAGCTTTATCTTAATAATTGTATTCATAAATGTTTCAATAATTTACTAGAAAATTGGTATCTTACATTCATAATGTTATAAAAAATTTATTTGTCAAGCAAAATTCCCTAAATTAAGGAAATGAAATATAAATAATTTTAATTCAAATGGAAAAAAAGTGTTTTCGAGTTCATAGAATTTTATACAAACAAATCCATTAAGATTTTAATTTTTAATTAATCTCTACTTAAATTCATTTTTTGATTATGGCTTTCGTCTACAATTTATTTGGCATCCTATTATTATTTTACCGTAATATGCATATGAATTATCTTATCGAAGAAACTTTTTTGTTACAGTATCTTGGCTGGTAAAAATAAAGTGCTTGTGAGAGAGAAAGAATTACTGATCAGATCGTTTGAGCCGCAGCTACCATATTTCGCACATATATATAGATGGTAGGAATGTGCATTTCGGAACAATTTTTTTAAGAATTTTAGTTATAGTTTTAATTATTGAAAAGTTATATTTTTAATTGATTAAAATCTGCAGTTTTTCCTTAATTACATCCAAAATTATCACTGGGCAAATTTCAACAGTTTAAAAAGTTTAAAAAATGTTTTTGTAATGATATTAATTTAATAAAAGTGCAAAGTCTTCATGAATTTTGGAAACTTCTAAAAATACTTTTTTGCTTGATTTACAACAATGGAATGATTTTACTGCCCGCAAATTTAATCCTTTATTTTATTGTTTCATTCCCATTTCCTTTCATTGTTTAAAATTGAAGCAGAAAGATTTTGTTAAAAATCTATCTAATTTATAAGATGAATTACAAAGTAGCAATTCGACGAAATTCAGAAAATATATAAACAATTCATGGAGTTAAAACTATTTTTCATTAGAAAGGTTTATGTTTTCTTTCGATTAACAGAATCGAAATAAAAAATTCAAACAACGAGGCTTAATTATCTGACATTTTAACAGTATCATAAATATGAAGTTATATCTAAACGATATAAGTTACCGTCAGAAAAGCTGGTCACAAACGGCAACTTCTGCAACAATGTGACAAAACTAATAGGCATACAAAAAGTGAGCATTATTCAGGGTTAATATAAAATTCATCAAAGGCGGATAGTATGTCATATGAAAACATATATCCAAAATTTAAATTTGCTCTCAATATAATATATGTTACAGAAGTCTCTGGGCCTAGGTTTTAAACTATGGCTTTTAAAGTACAAGCAGGGTTCTACAATAATTGTAGCAATTATATTTATAATAAAGTTGCACGAAGTTAATAAATTATCTTCTTTTTACTCTTTAGTTATAATAGAAATGTAAAAATACAATCGGGGTGTTTTCAATGCATTAATAAATTGAGACTTTTCTGGAAATGAGAATAGTGATATCATCAGACAAGAATTATGAGAAAAAGGGACTGCCGTGTTCGGAAAAATGGGGCATTGCAAAGAAAAAGATATATCCATAAATCTGGGACTATAATATCGTTTGGCATGTGGGAATAAAAGATTCATCTGACAAACGATTCTGTCACGAGAGCCAACAATCGGTGCTAGCCGGCCGGCCCAGGAAATCCACCAACTGAAAGGGGAATTTTGTTCTTCCCGGCCTTTTCCTGCATTATCTAGATGTTTCTTTTCGCCGGAATTCCTCTGCGTCGAGAAGGTTAAAAAGCTCTCTTGATTTATTGCATTGAGAAAAAAAATGGCACCCTAGACGATGGACACCGTGTGTTTTCTTGCCAGGGCATTTACAAGATGGAGTCAGAAAGGAAGAATCATTGGGATTCAAGATTGTCTGACAAGACAATACTTATTTTGGATTTTTTGTTTAAACTGAAATTTTTGAGTATAAAGCCTTCAATTTGACCATAAAAGATATTTTTCGATATATACGTATGTGGCATATATAACGGCAAAATAAGATTATATACATTTGCACAATACTGTTAGGATAATACAAATGTCTACAGGATACTATTTGGCAATATCACCAGCAAAGGTTATCTAAAAATCAACGCACGATTTGAATTTACCACAATTAAAGTGTGTATAACCTCTATAAAAAAACTCTTTCGACAGAAAATACTTTAGGCTTAGTAAAAATGGATCGTCAGGCGATAGAACAACGTGATCATTTGCCATAGTTCGAAAATTTGAAAGTTGACCCCTAGATGAGATGATTTAACGTTATTTTTATAGGGTTATTAGATTTCAACGTCTATTCCAGTAAATGCATATGCATATGCGCATTAAAAGAAGAAACTCAGCTACGTCAACGTAATGCAGACATATTTATTCAAAATGGTCATGGGAAATTTCGACAAAAGAGTCTGTATACGCCAGAAAAGCTGTGAAGACCATTTATCCTATGTGTTATTCCATACAAAACCCTATCATGTGTACTTTACAATTCAATAAAAGTATGGAAATTTAAAGAAAAACTGGGTTTTTTATTTAATCCAAACCTTGCTTTAATATGGCTTCATGGTGTTCTATCGTGAAGTGCATCATTTTATTAACCCTAAACTTTTACCTGTGAAATTGCTTTTTCGTAGGATTGCCAACCTTTTACTGCTCGAATATTGGCAAAATCATGCATGTTGTTAATTTTGGGGGATCCTTTAGATGCGACGTACGTCATCGAAAAATTCATATGCTCTTATTTTTCTAAATATCATTTTCTGTTTTAAATTTCACCCAGCATGTTCAATTCTTACAGCAAAAATTAGTGCATTCAGGGACTACGTCATACGACATTTTAAATTAATCTTCTGGAAATTACGTGATATACATCGGTTCTTTGAGCATTTTACTATCATTGAAGTCATTGCACTTTCCTTCCCATTCATCAATTTTTAGAATTTTAAATATTTTTGGCAAATTTTATCTTTGAAATTATATTACATTTTCTTGGATGTTAATTTCGATGGAAATGAATAAGTTGATGAGGCGACTAACAATACTGGCATTTTATGTTTATTGTAGTGCAATATATGCAATACAATAAACGTACCTAAGATATATGTCGGTAAAAACTTCTACTGAAAATGACAGACACAATATAATTATAATAACTTCATTCAGTTAAGAATTCTAACAGAAATGAGGGCCGAGATATCCTGGGTGGTAGGACGTTGCACTCGCATTCTATAGGTTGTGAGTTCGAACCCCGCCGGCCGAAGTGTGTGGCGACTGACGCGTTTAAATCTGCCGTGGTCACCAAGTTCTCCATGTCGAAAGTAATACCCTTGGGATACTGATTCAGGAATTATCGTTCTCTGAGGGCTGTGAAGCGTGAGCTACTAACTCGGACTCTTAGCCCTAGATGGCGCTACTGAGAAAAATGAAAGCATTATCCGGATTAAATTGCAATGGCTCTTTAGTCAGTGGGGTTATCAATGAAAAATGTCATTAGAAATAACAAAACATACAAAAATGAGGCTCCTTTAATAACAGTAAATCGGATATTCTTCTTACATGATTGCGTACTGTCAATATATCACACTATATTTATTACTGGAAGAGCAGTCCCTTATGCTTCCACATTGTGATACTGGCATTTATTTAGCTGTTCTGACAAAACGTGCATTATTCATTACATTCCATTAGTTCTGTCTACAAGATTTAGGATTAAACCAGGTTTATCACATATTGTTTTTAAAATATAGCGGATTTTATATTTTAATTTAAATCTGTATAATTTTGTTTTTAACACTATTACGGTTTCCTTTTGAAAATTATTTTATCAGTCGTTTGATTCAGACGGAATTTTTTGAATTCCAATGAATTTTTTAATAATATACATTTATTCCATAAAAATTTTAACAAAATATTTCAACTTGCTAGAGCTGAAAGATCGTTAATATAAATGCTACAATGAGATAAAATATTTCTTATTTCTGAAATGAAATAAGAATTTTAACAATAATAATATTATTAAAGTAATAGTAAGGATATTATTGATGAATTTATTAAAATCCATTTTAAACAAAAGCTTATAGAAAATCGAGCTTATTAGGGAAATATAACCTAAATATTTATATCTTCATCATTAACGATCAAAATAAAAACCACAATCAAATATTAGAATATTCTAATCAATGAAAAAGATATGTTTTTCACTTATAAGAAGAAAAAAAACCTGTAATATATTAAAACTGTCTTTTGTTTTAATTACATCTGAGTAAAAAGATTTTTTACATCTAGATTGATAGGATTATATATATATATATATATATATATATACTTTTAAATTTTACAACGAAGCAAAATTCTTCTTTGTGTTACCAAATTCACGATGGCCAACTCGGAAAAAACATCGAAATTCCACTTAATTTTTAAATAAATATAATTTCTAATTAAAACCTTAAAGAACATTCTACCTAAATTCTAAATATGACATGTCTGATCATATGTCAAAGGAACTTATTTATAGAGCTATAGTATGCATGTTTACATATATTATTTTTTATTAAAAGAAATGTAGTTTAGGTCGTTGAGAAAAAAAAATGGCTTGAAATTTATTATTTTAATACCATATAATAAGCCATTATTAAATTTATTATTAAATACAGTTTATTTAATAATTTAAATATCTTCTAAAATGAGTCAAAAATTAAATAACAAAATTATATTATTTTTTTTATCTATCACTGTAATATGGTTTATGACTATTACTTTAATATAGTCAAAATAAGGATTGTTTTGATGTTGTAAAATTTTACAAACAAATCTTATTTATGTATTTCAGTTTTATATGTTTGAATACAAATATAAGAATCAATAATGCTAAATATTGATACATATAAAATGATATTTATTAGAATCCATGAATTGTAACTATGAATATATTAATGATGTCATTTATTTTCCTTTGAATGTCATGTGTTCCTCATTTATTTTACTATACACCCAGCTCTCTTAAATTTGACGGTTTTATCACAATTTCTCTTTCATTTACTTTATATTACAATATTTAAGATATGTCCTTCATTTCACATATCAAGTGCACTTTGTTGAATCTGTTTTGATGAAATTAAACTTATCATAGAAAATACAAAGAAATATTATGCTGAAAAAATACAACATAAAATTCTCCTTTCTTTTTTTTTTTTTTAAAAAAAAACTACTTCGTTAATGAGATTGATAAATTATACAAGAGTCTCTTCAAAAATGAAAGGATACTGAAAAAAGATAATCATGAACTACGTTAGTAGGATTGGAAAAAAACAAAATTAATAAAATAAATTTTCTTTTTTTGACAAGAATGAACAAAAATGATGACTGGAGAGTATTTTAATTTTTGAATCACTTCAGTTAGTCTCGGAAGAGTGAGTTCTTTTGCATTTTAAATATTTTTTGCATAATTTGTTTTAAAATAATGAAAGAGAGTTCAATTAAAGTTAATCTAAGTCTTATAAGAACAGGAATTAATTTGATTAAAATCAAAATATCAATAAGAGCAATTCATTTTTTATTTACTTTTTTATTTAATTTTCGTCGTTCGTATTTTTAATAAAAAGTACATTTTCTGAATAATTTCAAATCGTTTGCTCATTGGAGGATTACTTTATCTCTGTTTTAAATTAATTTTTTTTATTGGATGTTGGATTAAAAGTAATTATTTCGTAGAACATTGAAATGAATGAGTATTATTGCATTTTAGTTGTTTTATAATTTTTCTTTTGTAACAATGTAAAAAATGACTTTCATTTAAGAAATCGTGTATTCATTTCATACTTAAAGATAAAATGGACTATTATATATTATTATGAAAAAAATTACTAATTTTCTTTTATTATATTCGCAATGCTTGATTTACAAAGGATTGAATATTTCTAGGATTTCCTCAAAAATATTTTTTGATATCTAATCTATACTTTTTGTAGGGATAGTTTGTATCCCATATAATTGTTTCTTTGTAGGAAATGATTATACTTTAAGCTTAGAGGCATAGAGATTTGTATTTT
Organism: Argiope trifasciata; assembly: GCA_026543055.1. Lineage (NCBI taxonomy): Eukaryota > Metazoa > Arthropoda > Arachnida > Araneae > Araneidae > Argiope > Argiope trifasciata. The sequence continues at coordinate 1,205,680 of JAPMOQ010027620.1, read as the reverse complement.
TTTATTGCGAATATTGTTAATTGTAGAATATATACGTCGTATAATAATTCTTCTTTAAATAATGTAGAAAATCATTTTACATATTATCAACATGAAATGACAGTGACAAGATTTACATCGAAAAGCAATGAATACAATGTATGTAGTCACAAATCAATAATGAATTGATTTCAATTTTATTAATGATGTCAAAAATCAATAATGAATTGATTTGATTTTTATTAATGATGTCAAAAATCAATAATGAATTGATTTCAATTTTGTTAATG